>JAYRCH010000074.1:0-394130 GCA_037179445.1 Phengaris alcon alcon
TAAACCGAGTTTAAGAAAAGGCAATGAAGGAGTAAAGGAGTAGTAACTAGTAAGAGTAACAAGTTAAGAGTCTCTTTCTTGGTGTATTCGTTATTACTGACAGTATATATCAGCTATTCAGCTCAGTATACCTGGCTCAGTATACCTGTAGTAGCTACATACAATTTCGCCCACTCACTCACTTAAACTCTTAAAAAGGGTAAATTACACATTCCTCTCGGCAAAACCATTACCGATCCATCAGGAAATTACAACGCGACTGAGTTCAATACAAAACTCGCGCATTATGTTCAGCCATTTGTTAAACATAAACGAAGTTATTACCCTCTCGAAGACGCCGAACAAAGTGAGGATATTAAGTACTCCACAATTTATCGTGGAGCGCCCGCGCCGCGCGCCGCTCGCCCCCCCCCCCCCCCCCCCCTTCCGTGCTTACGAGATTGATCAAGCTTGTTAAGTTTTTATTGACGAGTTGTCGTGTAGGTAATTATTATAGTAAAGAATCGTAAAATAAGTCCGACTTCAGAAGGTCGATTCTGCTATTAAATCGTGCAACAATACAGTTACGATCCAGTCCCGATATGTTAAATCTGCAAAATGCCATTGTCATATAGTCATTGTCATATACCGTCAAACCAACGTCAAACTCATTTTGATCGGTCCAAACTCCAAAAATCAGCTTATGATGTTGAAACAATTCATTAATAATTCAAAGTACCGAACTGAGAAAAGTAAAACACAAGTGTAAGTCAATAACGAGAATTGGGGTCCAGATGCGCGATTTGTGAAAATATTTTAACCAGCTTTAAAAAAAGGAGATTCTAAGTTTGAACTGTATTTTTGTATGTATGTATGTATGTAAAAAATACTGATGCTATTTACATGGGGTTTTAGCACATCAGGAAAGGTAATTGCCGTACAACGTAGATGTGATGAAGATCATCCCAGGTTTTGTATAGTTATAAATGTCGTTCCTCGCTTGGATTGGAAACTAACTTACGTAATATTTAAATAATTATTTCCCGAGTTACAGCATTGTAGTAATTTCAACGGAAAATTAAACATAAAGGTGACATACTAATTATCAAACAGAAGTCTCATACAAACTTTTATCTTCCAACCCCTTAAACTAGGGGATGGAAGTTTGTATGAGACTTCCACAAATTTTGACGCTAGAGGTCTGAAAATTGTTGTTGGGATCCGTTATTAACAACAAAATGTAATAAAATAACCATGTAACTCTTTATTAACAACAAAAAACACAAAAATATTTTAATCTTTATCGACATATTTTAATGTACTTCATCTTAAATAGACTACTATTTAAGATGAAGTACATTAAAATATGTCGATATGTCGTACGAATGTCCCTTCAATTATATGTATAATTGTCCGTTGAAATTACTACAGAATATTCGGGAAATAATTATTTCAATGTTACATCAATTAGTTTCCTTGTAGAGTCAAGGCGTGTAGAGTCAGAGCTTGGTTTTATATGAGATCTGATGAGTTTTTAACAGTGCGATCTTGGCGTCACTTTACATGAAAATGTTTTTGGTGGGATCTCTATTTCAGGAACATTGTAGGTATGTTTCGAAGTATTTTCGTTACAACATAAAAATATTAACTACAAAATAGTCTTTAGAATTAAAATACACAAATAATATTGTAAATAATATAATATAATATAGGTATAATATTCAGTTATGTCTTGTTCGTGTCTAACGAACATACGGAAAGAAATAAGAAGCAACTTATCGTTACAGCTCTCGTTGACTTTTAAATGCCTATTTAGCTAACATTTTTGGAGATATTTCATATTATTCATTTTAATTAAAAACGTCTTCCTAATTATTTATTATTTTCTAGCAATAGGAATAACTACTTATACAGGATTATTAATAGGTACAATGGTGCATATATCGTTTCTCTTAGGGTTCAATCGCAAATTACTGGTATAATGAACTGTATAATTTATTATTGGTAAGACTTTGAACGTTTTCTTTCTATCGATTCTATTGTGAAGGCGTATAGATTGACCTTTAAAAGATTTACTTACTTTGCTAAGGCTGATCACCGGCATTCGAACTTGTTCTTATTTCTAGTATTCCTACAATGGTTGTCGCCGGTCAGTAGGAAAATTATTTTGAACGAAATCGGACAGTAACTTTTGAAGTAATTTGAGAAAAGAAACACCTATTACGCGTTGATAGTTACGGAACCCTCCATAGACATGTCCTGGTTAGGTTATATAAATAACTGATTAATCTTAATCTTAATCTTAGGATCTTAATAGTTACTGACTATAGTCTATTCGCATTATGAACGCAGTGAATCATCAGTACAAATGACAAAATGACTTTTTTAGTTCGTGACATCTAACAACTTTTTGCCACGACAAGGGCCGTCGAGCTCCCAAGCGCCGCCTGGTGAAAGAAAAAGAATCGAAAATTCTTATTGTCAATTTTTGATACCACTTACGCCACCAGTTGACACTTTGTGTGCGTTGGGTCTGCCCCCTAACGACAGAAAAAATATCAAAAACCCTCATTGGTTAATGTAAAAACAGCTTATGTGTCATTATCAATTTTGTCATTAATGTACTGATGATTCGCTGCATTCATAACTCGAATAGGCTATAGATACTTCGTAACCCAAACGAATGAACAGATATGAATGGATTCTCGCGTCTAAAGCCATTTTCAGACTACGCAATAATACAGGGTGTATTTTTAACCGAATGATATAATATTTTACCCAGTATTAGGCATAGTATTGCCAATACAATACTACAATACAATACTACGTCGGTATTCGGCAATGAGTAATGATCGTATGTATATAAGTAAAATTCTCATAATTTACAGAAAAATAACGCGCAAAATATTAACGTACGCCGCACCAGCATTGAGTCTAAAGGCCGCGCGTTTATGAATCGACGATAATTTTTTATAGAAGCATCTGGTCAAAATTTAAGGTGACATGTTTTTTAAATTATACTTAATTATATTTTTGGAACGAGAATCGAATGCTGATCACGCTCTGAATATCTTTATATATATTTTTTGTATAAGTATATTATTTTTGTATTATAGCATATTGAAAAGTTTTAAAGTACAAAAAATATATATTATCATATCTAGTAATAAAAACAAATCTTCGCCGCTGAGGCCATTCCAGCCACACTATCTGCTTAATTACTTCACAGCTGATTTAAAAACGTATGCTTTTAGAAAAAGAAAGTTTGACTTTGACTTTTTTTTCTGCCTAAACGTCTTTACACCATGTGCACAAATTTTCTGGTATTGATTTTATAAAACGTTATACGTTACGTATTATAATTAATCGTCCGGTATGCGGTAGCGCGAACGACGCCCACGAACACAGAAAATACAAAGATTGAAGTTTTTCATAAATTCATTTCAATTTGTATTGTATTGAGTTGTATTGTATTGCGGGAGACGCGAGAGAGTGGGAAAGTGAGCGAATTGTGTCGCAGTAACGTGATCGCGGCTCTGGAGTCCTTTGTGACCCGAACAATTACTGCCATCGATATCCAAATATATATAATATATAATATCTATTATATATCCAAATATATAATACATATTATGACATTCCTGGCTTTTGCGCGCGGCTCCGCCCGCATAAATACAGTATCCTACGGGAATACTGTACTTTTTCGGGATAAAAAGTAGCCTAAGTGTTAATTCAGAGCTCAAATTTCATCAAAATCCGTTTTTGCGTGAAAGAATGCAATATCCATCCATCCATCCTCACAAAGATTCACATTTGTAATAGTAGTAGGATTTCAAAATGTTATAAAAGAAAGTAGAATATATTATAGCAATGCTAGCTACTCATGAACTGATCTACTACTGACTATAAGTATCTATTGAACGACAAGTTTTTCTTCCATGCTAAGTATCATCTTTTTAGTACTAACCTATGTACTACACTTTGTAGTTAAAAGTAAATAAATAAATAAACAAATAAATATTTATTCCAGTTAAAAGTAACGCAATTTATGTTGTGAGCAATATCTATAACATATATCGGCGCGGGGAAGGGAGGAAGGGGGGGGGGCGGCGTGGTGCCATTCTCTCGTCAGTTATTAAGTGAGAAATTAATAAAAAGCTTTAAGCCGACCCCTAAACAACATTCCGGGCGCCGAAACCGTATTGATACACTCGCGAGCTGGGGGGGGGGGGGGGGGGTTTGTTCCTAGCTCCCCCAGCTCCCCCGTGACCCCGCAGGTTAATAATCATTATTAATATAGTTTACCAGTCGTTATAGTTCTAAATGAACCGACGGCAACTTGCTTAATATCGCCGCTCGCAAATACTCGCGGTCGGCGCGAGGCCGGAGGCTGGATGTGAAATTAAACGATCTTCTTTATGAATATAATAATAACTATCACACCGATTTCGGTGACGGGCCGTTTTCGTTGAAACTAGTCCAGTGTTATTTTATAGTGCCCAAATGTGTGCGCATTACACAAGAGCACTCTCTTCCTTAACCCTCGTAACCCAGTGGAACGGATGACCGATACCACTGGCGAGAGATCGGACGCAGGACCGACTTTGTACATGCACATCCGACGTATCATTTTCTTGTCAAAAATTTCAATAATATTTCCCAATTCTGATCCCGAAGGAATCCTCGATTCCCAATCGAGATCATAATATGCAAACTATTTTGGTGTGCAACTGTAAGTCGTGGATCGATATGGATTGTATAAAAGACTTTTTATTCTTCAATTGATGTAGAAATATTAGGTATATTATTATGTCCACGACAAATCATAATGTATCAACTATTATCAAAGGTAATATTGCCATAGACATTTCGAAATGAGACTAGGTACTAAAAACCTTTGGTATGTATTTAGTTTCCAGAATGTCAGTCACCTCTCGCGCTATGCGGGTGTCGTCTATCAGGTGCAGATAACGCGAGCTCTGCGGATCTTTCATTACGCCGGGAGGTGCGAGGGGGTACAGCAGGGAGGAGGGGGGAGGGGGTATCGTTTGCCGGTGGTGCCGGTGCAACTTACCTCGTTATGACTTGTAACTGGGTAATGTCGTTAGACAAGGAGAGAGTGTGCATGTATGTGCATATATTTAATGTCCAATAAATTATCGTTTAATACTTTGACCAAAACCAGATAATACCGAGGTGATTACGGATAGTAGCTGTAAGGCAATCAAGCTTTTATAGAACTATCCGGGGGTCTAGCAGGACCATTGACATTAGTGGGCTGCCACCACCATTCCCAGAAAATCATAACATATTTTATGATTTAAAAGGCCAAGCGGGAACAATTGACAGCAACGTAATCGTAACGTTATCGTAACGTAATCGTAACGTTATCGAATGAAACTTGTATGAAAATCATGACAGCGCCTATACAACTTTTATTCCATAACGTTACGATTAATAACTCCCCCACACCGATTTCGGTGACGGTGGCCGGTTTCATTGAAACCAGGCCAGTAACGCAGGAGTAAATTTATAGTGCCCAAGTGTGTGCGCAGTACACAAGAGCACTCTCTCTCTCCCTTTACTCTCGTAACCCAGTGGGACGGATAACCGACACGACTGGCAAGAGATCAGGCGCAGGTCCTTTTTACATGCCCATCCGACGCATGTATCATCATTCTTGTCAGACAATCAGGTGATCAGCCCGCATTGTCCTAACCAAACTTGGAACCAACATTTTTTGTTGTTCCTATGCGGGAATTGAACCCACGACCTCCGAGTCGAGAGCTAAGCTCTAACCACTGGACAACGGATGCTGTTGAACAACGTTACGGTTGCGTAATTGCTGTCAATTGTTCCTGCTAGGCCCCGGGTGTCTGAAATCTTACAAAAATGTTATGATTTTGTGCGAATGGTGGTGGCAGCCCCTAAGCGAGGGCTCCGACCGAGCGGGTGGTATGTTCGGTTAAGCCCACTGTATTCATTTCAGTTGTTGTACTTATAGCGCTGAACTATAAAAACTTCGATAGACCACTTTCAATATTTTGCTGGACCCGGTGGACCCCTGCATCTACATTGTACATTACTACCAATTTCTAAATCTCGAAAAAAAAGTGAAGATTAGATCTATCTATCTATGGAAACTTGCGTTCTGGCTGGGTTTTAACAACGAATTAACAGTTTTCGAAAAAAAAGGTTAGAATTGATTGCTTGATAGGGTTAATTATTTGATAATAAAGTATGTAAGACTAAACAAATTTTCAATTATTTAGTATTCAGTATGATGGACGGTGTGGCTCAATAAGTTATAAATGAAATTGAAAAAGGAAAGTGGCATAGGGTCGGGTAGCTCAACTGGTAGAGCACTCGGCGCGATACCGACATGGTCTGGGTTCGACTCCCAGTTCGGAACTATCCATTTTTTTTCTATTTATTTATAAATTGTCTTATTGAGAAGGTCTAATTTAGGTATCATACTATTTAAAATAACAAGCCAACATTTTAGTACTTCACTATCGAAACCAAATTAATTTTCATGCACCCCTGCTTACGGTTGTAGATCCCCATTTTTTGTCACGTCCAACGTAGACCCCCGTCGAGTCTCCATGGACCCCTGGGGGTCCAACTGGACCACTTTGGGAATTACTGCTCTAGTTTATCGGCAATTGGCGTACTATGTGTGAGAGATAAGTAGAGAAGAATGTAGAGTGTAGATCCATCCTGAAAATCTCTACATGTACAGAATAAGTTCTCTATATTTCCTAAACGTTTTCCTTTCTCTTAATTAAGACATTTTTACCTCACTACGACCGAAGGTTAATGATTTTGGTAGTCTATGTATGTAATATGTAACAGCCTTCGTGGTCTAGTGGTTAGAGCTTGCCTTTCGACTCGGAGGTCGTGGGTTGGATTCCCGCAGTGGAACAACAAAAATGTTGGTTCCAAGTTTGGTTACGACAATGCAGGCTGATCACCTAATCGTCTGACAAGAAAGATGATCCATGCGTCGGATGGGCATGTTAAAAGTCGGACCTGCGCTTGATCTCTCGCTAGTCGTGTCGGTTATCCGTCCCACTGGGTTACGAGAGTAAAGGAAGAGAGAGTGCTTTTATGTACTGCGCACACACTTGGGCACTATAAAATTACTCCTGCGTAACTGGTCTGGTTTCAATGAAACCGGCCACCATCATGAAATCGGTGTGGGGGGATAGATAAATCTATCTAATATCTATGTATGTTCCACCATAGCGCCTAAACTACTGATCCGATTTTGATAAATTAAGTCAATAGATGCGATAAAATAGCCCCGGTAACACAGGCTATATAATTTGCGTAGTAGTTACGTAGTATAGTATAAAAATATATATACTAAGTTAATAACCGGAACAAAATGTAAATGAAAAGAAGCAGGTACGTAATGACCGCGCCAGTTGTCCCTAACATATACAGGCAATACATAACGACATTATCTGCGACCTCTGCTCTGCATCGATCGAGCGCCGATTGTTTGCGAACATAATTACGGCGCAAACGAATGCCAACAATCGGCACGGCCGCAGGAGCGGCGGGTGGGGAGCTGCAGTTGAAGCGGTAATTATATATCGCAGTGGCAATTGATTTCAATAAGATTTCCCTCCCTGCACCGCGCACCTCACGATTGTCTACGCTAAACTTATTTAAAACGAGAAGAGGATGACTCATTACATATTGTTGATGGTTACAAACCCAAGCTGCAGTGTTGCGAAAGTAGCCAAACAAATTAATTACATAATTTATAGATGTTTTTTTGCGGTCTGAGCCCTTAGGGTCAGTTCACACGGCGCCGATACGCGGCGCTGCACTTTTAGGATAGCTATTCAAAATTGAACTTTATTTACTACACAATTAGATACGTACGTTTCATGTAGCATCAGTCATACACTGCACATGCGATGTGCAGCGCGCTGCAACCTGACATTCGAACCCTTACAATCAAACGTGTATCTTCTTGTGTAATTAATAAAGTTCAATTTTGAATAGCTATTCTAAAAATGCAGCGCCATGTCGCGTATCGTTTCGTTTTGGTGTAAATTGACCCTTAGGTTCAACTACGATATAAAGACAACGTTATAACAAAGTATGGTAGCGTTGGAGAGTAACATATTACCTAATATACATTTACCGCCCTGCTAGTAACAATGATTAGCTCTTCAATGTTGTCTTTGCCTGTCAAGTGACTTTCCAACGTAACGGGCAAACAGCAGCATGGACTAGCGTATCCGTGGAGTAAATATTATTGAGAGTGTAAAGGGGGGATAATGATTCCGAACAGTCAACAAATAAACTAATGAACTTTGTGCCATGTGCGTTCACGAGTGTCTGCCATGTGACATCCAGCTCTTCGCAACCACAAGTCATGAGGAAGTGTATGCTTCATTAGAAAATGAACAGTTTAATTATACATTTCTTGTTAATTTCTTATTAAAGTTAGACAAAATTATGTTATAACTAGCTGTTTCCCGCGGTTTCGCCCGCGTAAATATACTATGGAGTATCGCGCGGGAACACTGTACTTTTCCGGGATAAAAAGTAGCCTATGTTTTAATCCAGAATCTAAACTACTACCATACCAAATTTGATCAAAATCCGTTCATTAGTTTTCGCGTGAAAGCGTAACAAACAAACTTACATTCACATTTATAATATTAGTAGGGATTTTAAATTCTATGAATAACTAAATAATAAATAATAAATTTAATTTTTAAATCTAAAATATCTAATCTAATAATAATATAGTACTATGTGATTACTACGAGTACATATTCTATTAGTAACGTCATTTATTATATTTACTTTGGAAAAGTCAGTACATAGTCCAGGTGACCGCAGCAGAACATCAGAAGATGGACGTCCTTTCTCTAATCACTGACTAAATAAGGCGGCACGGAGTTGCCAAAATACGCGCGATAACAGTGATTGTGTGTGTAGTTGTAGTCGCGTGCGCCACACACGCCAGCACACACACACACACACACACACACACACACACAGAGAAGCGAACAGCTGATCAGCCACATGGACCGCCATAAACAATTCTGAATGAGTGACTCACGATCTTATATTTGCCAAATATTGAGCTCCTACTTTACATGAATACATTTTCCACTGTTGGCTGTTGTAATGTAATTAGGCGCACAAATTGTTATACTTTCTCACAATGGAAAATAACAAATAATTAGAAATTCAAATATAATATTTTGAACTTCTAAATATTTGAAAACACCATATTACCCTGATCTTATGGAACCGTTTTATACACCGGGTCATAAACAAAACAAAAAGTTAAGGATTTTTCTACTACTAAGTAAATATTAGGTAGGATACTACGGCCTGATGATAATGTATTTTTTATAACAAATTGATGTCCTTTTATAACAATCATTGACAATAACTGTGGTTCGTTGATCATTACTTATTTATCAAGTATAAATGCCTCTAAGATTTCATCGATGGAAGCGGAAACAAAACAAATAAGCAGCGTTAAGAATGACATTATTTATATTTTTATGTTATTTGATGAATATTACAGTCAATCTAGAACTGTTTAGCTTCTAGTTCTTAACTCAATAAAATAACAGGTTAAACTAAATATAACAATCAATTATGACGCTATGTTTAATTTGTTTTGTCGTTCTTTTGTTGTTTTTATTACTTATATAATATGTAGTTTTATGAGTCTTTTATCTGAAATAAATATGATTTGATTTGATTTGATTAAATCTCACTCTGGGTACAGTCTAGAGTCGAAATCAGATAATATCTTTATTCTTTATTATTATTGTTATCAGTCATTAATATTTTCTAAGGGTTGTCATTACTTAATCGCAATATGTCAACCTTCCGAGACATGACGAGTTCATACGAGCCACTTGGCCTTTGGAGTAACTGACAAAATACATGTAGGTAAGACACCAGCAGGCTTAGCATGCGCACCCCAGAAACACCGACAAAATGACACATTGATGAAACATTAATACCATTCGGAGCAAAATAGTTCTTAGTGTAGGGCAGCAAGGTCGATGCATCGTCGTTATGAGAATCAACATTTCTTTTCTTCCCGAGCAAGAGCTCACAAAATGGCCTCTTTTGACAGCTAAAGTAGAAACGTTTTCTTATTTCAATGTCAAAAAGTGTTACAACAATGTCAACTACTCCACATCATGGCGGTCCAAGACAAAGTTTCTTTACGATCAGTCATTTACTTGAAAATTTGATCATTTTTGACACAAGAGTTTCCGGCAGCCCTTTTAAAAATATGGCTATTTAGAAATGTTGACTTCTATTGACGACCTTGTTACCATGGATTATGAACTATTTTACAACGAACTGTTCTGGATAGAATATTTCTTCATTAAATTTTTTCTTCGGATCGCCATGCTAAGCCCGCAGAGAAGACATGATGTTTTCAGCAGATCGCCCTACAATAGTTGATAGATATTCTTATTTCATAGATATAGGTACATTTTACAGCTCATAGATATATATTGTAAAGTAAATCAAATTAAATGTCGACATACTTGAAGACATTTAGGACGAATATTATTATATTCCCGCAGACGGCGGCTCTCTAGTCTCAGCGTCGTAAATCACAACCACGCTGCGGTTTGTGTAAAACGTTACAAAATATTTTTCCGCTCGGGCAATTTATTTGTGTGTTGACTGTCGCTGACACTATGTTGCGTCATGCGTTCCGCGACGCCGAGCCACGTCGAACACGTCGAACACGTCGACCACGTCGCGTGCGCGAGACATCAGTAATCCACCCTTCTTCAAAGTTATAAATCAGACCAATGAACTAAATGAAAACAAACTGATACATTATTTATCAATGTAGACTAAAAGCAAAGGGCATCTGCATTCCTACTATACTCGTTTAAATAGTTTACTTCATTATAATTAAAGAAATTTCTTCGAATATCGAAATAGAGATGCCGGCCGTAGGGCGAAGAGCGGCTCACGGGCAGCGGCGCCGTCCGGGGGCCGCTAAATATAGGCCCACCGCGCCGAGGTATTTGCGGAAGCGCGCGGCACGCTAATACCGCGCCTGCTGCATCCGCGCACAGCACAAGTTCCTATGGCAACAGGCGCCACTAAAATTAGAAAACGTTTGGAAGGCGGGAGTTGCGTTGACTATTTATGGTAGTGCATGTGGCTGCTAATTCTAGTGCGCGTGTGGCAACCTCCGCGTCTATATCCGTCCCGCTCCCCCCTCCCCCTGTGCCTCCCCCTCCCCCCGCCTGCTCCCGCGCCACCGCGTAGCATCAGTAATTATTGTAAAGTTCGACATGTTTACTGAGCCCCCATCGACCACAATCTATATTTCGACTGACCCAGTTTTGGTCAGGTGCTTCGGGGCCCCAGTGGCCCACATCGTGCCCCGTGCACGTGCAGCGTGCGTCGTGCACTTGCGGCGTGCATGGGGCACGTGATACCATTAACCAGTTGCAAGGGCAGGAGCAGGGTATAGGATGATCAATCAAATTCCAAAATCAACAAGTGTATAAAAAGAAATAATGTAATTAAAATAAATAAATTAACCGTTTATTTATTAATTACAAAGTCGGCGAAGAGATCCATAACGACCCCGTGTATAATAATAAAAATAAAAAAGAAATTAAAATTATATAAATTTTACAATAAATTACATTATAATAATAATAAGATGGCGTAATTAGATGTTCAGTTCTGTCAGGTATCACTACGTACAACGTACAAAATGCTTGCGTTCCGAACTCGGCACGAGAACACCACAACACACACTCGCTCAGGCGGCGGCGGCGCTGAGGCAGCGGGCCGCGGGGGACGGGCGCTTAGAAGCACTTGCGGTGGACGATGCCGGGGCCGGACTCGTCGTACTCCTCCTTGGAGATCCACATCTGCTGGAAGGTGGAGAGGGAGGCCAGGATGGATCCTCCGATCCATACGGAGTACTTCCTTTCGGGGGGAGCGATGATCTTGATCTTGATTGTGGAGGGCGCGAGGGCGGTGATCTCCTTCTGCATCCTGTCGGCGATACCAGGGTACATGGTGGTACCACCGGACATGACGGTGTTGGCGTACAGGTCCTTACGGATGTCAACGTCGCACTTCATGATGGAGTTGTACACGGTCTCGTGGATGCCGCACGATTCCATACCCAGGAAGGAAGGTTGGAAGAGGGCTTCTGGGCAACGGAATCTCTCGTTACCGATGGTGATGACCTGACCGTCGGGAAGTTCGTAGGACTTCTCGAGGGAGGTGGAGGCAGCGGCGGTGGCCATTTCCTGCTCGAAGTCGAGGGCGACATAGCAGAGCTTCTCCTTGATGTCACGAACGATTTCCCTCTCAGCGGTGGTGGTGAAAGAGTAGCCCCTCTCGGTGAGGATCTTCATGAGGTAGTCGGTCAAGTCGCGACCGGCCAAGTCCAGACGGAGGATGGCGTGGGGGAGGGCATAACCTTCGTAGATGGGTACGGTGTGAGATACACCGTCACCGGAGTCCAGGACGATACCGGTGGTACGACCGGAGGCGTACAGGGAGAGCACGGCCTGGATGGCGACGTACATAGCAGGGGAGTTGAAGGTTTCAAACATGATCTGTGTCATCTTTTCCCTGTTGGCTTTGGGGTTCAGGGGAGCTTCAGTCAGAAGTACTGGGTGCTCCTCTGGGGCGACGCGCAGCTCGTTGTAGAAGGTGTGGTGCCAGATCTTCTCCATATCGTCCCAGTTGGTGATGATACCGTGCTCGATGGGGTACTTCAGGGTGAGGATACCTCTCTTGCTCTGGGCCTCGTCACCTACATAGGAATCCTTTTGACCCATGCCGACCATGACACCCTGGTGGCGCGGGCGACCGACGATGGACGGGAAGACGGCACGGGGCGCGTCATCTCCGGCGAAACCGGCCTTGCACATGCCGGAGCCATTGTCCACTACGAGCGCAGCAACATCGTCGTCGCACATTTTGAGTTTGTTGTGTGTTCACGGGACGCGCTAGGAATTGACTCAACGGCAGCGAGACTGCGAGTGCGGCGGATCTCGGCGGAGGCCCGTTATATAGGCGCGGGCGGCGGCGCGCGGCGCTCCATACAAGGCGCGCCGCCCGGCCGCCCGCCCGCCCTCACGCCGCCCGAGCCCGCGCGAGCCGCACTCATTCACTAACTATTGTGAACTTAATCTATGATAACTTCAACTTATTTACTTAAAACGGCATGCACATTTATTTTTACTGCGTAGTTTGGAATCTGCGCCGGCGCAGCGCTGCGCTTTCAGCCATTTCAGGCGATGGGAGGCGCGCGCGTATAATCTGATAAGATAAGTTCGTATTGCAAATAATGATTTTTAGTACATATTATTTACTTCATAATTTAATAATAACAGAACACGATGTAGCATAATTTTAATGCACTTGCATCAATCCAAACAATATTATTAAACATAAAATATTAGACATGAACGGTACCTATAATAGTTAATTAGAATCAACTATTTTATACTTCATAGAAAATAAAAACTATATTACAAAATCAAAAAGTACCTATACAATATTTTTTATTAATTTAATTATTAATTGCTTAATCTTATTTTTTTATCAAAATCTGTGTTTTTGCAGTCGGTAAGCCGAAGCTAGAGTTAACAAAACGGCATACAAAATATTAAGCGACGAGTCCGAACAAGTAATTAAGAACATAAAATAAGAACATAAAAAAAAGAAAATAAGAACAAGTAAGTAATAAGTCCGAACTGTGTCTGCTAGTACGAGTATAGCGTATTAATTAGATCAGTCGCTTTACACTTTACATTGAATACACTGTTTTAATCCTAATGGTAAGTGATAACACACAGGTTAAGGCTTCCACAGACAACGGCGAGCGAGTGATGGGTATACCCAAAAGTACTCAAAATGTAGAATAGTAAGACTTTTAATCACTGGCTAGAACTTTAGCCAATTATATAGGTACTATGTTTTATGTAGATATAACATACAGTTAACAGAATATAATAATATTCTGTTAACTGTATGTTATACAGTTCGTTTGATAAAACGTGGTCAATCCATTAATTGGAGATCCGGGGGCAGTGATAAATCATTTGAACCCTGAATATTATTATGATTTTGTATGTTTTTCAAAAGTGGTTGACCTGACCTGTTTGTGCTATAACCCTAACTTGAAGCATTGAAAATGGTTTCAATCATTGAATACATGAAGTATAATATATTTATCTAAGCACAATAGAAACTGAAAAATATTGATTGGTCTTTTATTGAACGGTTATCTTACAAGACAACATTCTCATCATAATTGCACTTTCAAGTTACCGCGACAACGTTAGCCTACGTAACCTATCAATAAATCAATTGCAAAATCATACGCCTTTGTCAGGGTTCTTAATGTTCACTATTGTTATTTAAATGAGCGTTAAATTTAGCAGTTTTAAGCAAGTTTAAAAAAAATATTTCATATTTTTCATTCTGGTCGCGGTAATTTTCAAGTGCAATTTTGATTACCTTTACTGTTGTTTTATAAAAAGAAAAAATATTTAACTGCTTAATTAATTGTGCTTAGATTATAAGCTCTTTATTTCAGATCAAATAGTCAATACACAGTAACACACTTACAATGAATATTAGTACAATGGTTGGTATTAGACATTTAATAATAATAATAATAATATTTTTTATAAAAACTGTAACCCGACTACGTAAATTACATACATAATACAATTATACACCTCATTCATAAAAATCGGATCATTGGTTTAGGAGCTACGGTGGAACAAACATACATACATATTACAGACGTATGTACATAGACTGCCGAAATCATTACCCTTCCTTTTGGCTTCGCCGTAGTCGGAGAAACTAGAAATGAGAGATCACTCAATAATGTCAGTTAACTTATTCTACAACCTACTTTCTATTACTTTTGAGGTGTACTCCTGTCTCCAGTGTACCTGGATGAGGCGGCCAATCTTTCCAGTTAACGTTTTGGGGTCACTGTTGGTACTATTACGCAGTCTGTCCATAGTAGATGCAGGGTTTTTAGTCAAGAAACTTTCGATAATTTCGACGGCGAAGTGCGAAAACAAAATGTATGGCATAGCAAGCGATATGTCACTTAGCGATGACTTATTTCAAATCCCATACATTTTTGATCTTCACTAAAGACCCTGTTCTTATACGAATTATGGCGAAGAAATGGATTATAACTTCTTCTGTTTTTGCGAGGAATAAAAACCTTCATGATCATCAAACCATTTTCAGTGTTTATGACCCGAATAGGTCATCAGATCTAAAATGGCCACATCAAGTGAATCGTACCACGAAACATCAACTTTTGAAGAAGTTGCTTCTAAAATAACTTCTAATTATTCTCTTAATTGATAAACAACCAATTCTTGTTATGTGTAATTTTACGCATTTCGAAATAGAATATTTAGAAGTTACTGTAAGAGCCACTTCTTCTGTAGTCAATAAACATAGTACGATTCATTTAATGAGGCCATTTTAGACCTTCAGGTCACCTGCAAAAATTACAAAATGGAAAATATCTAAGAAACGTTCCAATTTCGGACGTACAACATTATATTATATAATTATGGGGGGTTCAAATTATTCACCCGTGTAATAATATAAAGTTATGGATAATAATAATATAATAATCTATTAAATATTCATATAAACCAAAGTTTTATAAACTGTAAAGCTTATTAAAATTAATTAAAATATTTATCAATGCTATGACTTAGGTATATTTTATCTTCACTATTTATTTAAATAGCGGAAAGTTTATGCGTTATGTATCGTGTGTGTGTCTTTTTATGTTTACTTTATAAGATCCAATTCATGGATTTGTGTTATTGTTCAATACACTTTTCTCGAATGAATTGTAATTTCCTTTTGCCTTCGCCGTAGTCGGGTAATAACAGTATGATCCATAACAGAACGGTGGGTTTTTACCGAAAGTGGGTCCTGAATACTCTCCAGTATTCTCTTATGAATGACCTTACTTATTGTAATTCTTCAGATTTTGAAGTAAATTTCTCCCGAGTCCTTATAAAAGTTTCATCTGTTTCTTACGAGGTCCTGTCACTTACCTTACTTGTAAATAGAACTTACTTACTTACTTTACTTACTGGTGTAAGGCAAACAGATTTCTTTAATTAACATTTTTATATTCACTGTTCAGCTGCAGTTATCTTAAGTGTTTGCATTAGTCTATAATAATAATAATATCTGTGGACGCTTTTACACCACGTCAACTGATCCCGTGCTAGTGAAGTTCTCGAAGAACTTGTGTTACGGGTACCAGACAACGGAAATATATTTATTACTTTTATACTATACTATAATAATATTATATTTTAGATTTTTATTATATTACACATCCATAACACAGGAATACAAAAAACTTCTTTGTTTTTTTGGGCGGGATTCGAACCTGCGACCTCCTGCTTGAGCATCGACGCGCTCAACCACTAAGCAACAGAGTTTGTCAAAAGGTCTGGTTTGCATCAACACGTTGTTATACTTGCAACTCTAGCTTGCTGTTTTTAGCAAAACTAGCCACAGCTGATGCAGTCGTTACTCCAGTTTTGTGAACGTTATCTGTAATCTGTAATCTGTTACGACTTATAGCTTACAGCTTTCAGCTTACCACTTACAGCTTACAGCTTACGACTTACAGCTTACAGCTTACAGCTTACAGCTTACAGCTTACAGCTTACAGCTTACAGCTTACATCTTACAGCTTACATCTTACAGCTTACATCTTACATCTTACATCTTACATCTTACATCTTACATCTTACATCTTACATCTTACATCTTACATCTTACATCTTACATCTTACAGCTTACATCTTACATCTTACAGCTTACATCTTACAGCTTACGGCTTACAGCTCACAGCTTACAGCTCACAGCTTACAGCTCACAGCTTACAGCTCACAGCTTACAGCTCACAGCTTACAGCTCACAGCTTACAGCTCACAGCTTACAGCTCACAGCTTACAGCTCACAGCTTACAGCTCACAGCTTACAGCTCACAGCTTACAGCTCACAGCTTTTTCTTTTTTTTTTTCCTCCCCCTAACATGATCAGGGCTTTTTATTTATCTTTCTTATTCTTTTATCTTTTTTAGTTCTTTTTCTGTTTTTATAATAGTCTTATATCTACTTTTACAATTTCTTATTTTTAACATATATTTACAATGATTCAATTCTTTATTACAATAGTAATTCTGTCATGAGGTACAATGTACTTGTCAAAATTTATATTTATATAAGAAAAAGATTTATATAAAGAACAATTTTTAAAAGCCAATAATTATAATAAAACATCCATGATACAATAAAATCCGAAATAATACAATAAAATACAATTAAAATTTTCAATTTAAAGTAAGATCTTAAAAAGTTAATCAATTAAAATAGTAATTCCAATAAAATACAATTAAAAATAAAATAATAAAATTCAACAATATAATTTAAAAACCATTAAAAATGTCAACAATAAACGACGGCACAAAGTAAAAGACTAACCTAATATCACAAAAACATATTATAAATAGAGCCTAACTAAAATCACACTAAAATATCACAGTTTTTCTTATTGACTACACACACAATCTTTTTACAAAATGCTCACAGCTTACAGCTCACAGCTTACAGCTCACAGCTTACAGCTCACAGCTTACAGCTTACAGCTCACAGCTTACAGCTTACAGCTTAAGGCTTAAAGCTTACAGCTTACAGCTCCAGCAACTTAATTGCCACAAGCCGTGAGTCGTAACACTTGTGTCTTGTTGTCGCTGCAAGTGCGAGGGCAGGCGGGTGCATCGCCCGCGCTATTTACGGCGCGCGCAGGTGCGCCGTGCGCGCGCGCATCTACACGCAAAGACGCACGCATCGCGCGTCTACACGCACACATGCATCGTGCATGTTTTACGCGCACGCGCACGCGTAACGCACCTTACAGGATTACGATATTTCCGCACTTACCACATACTTGCAGAAACGCTTTTAAGCTTAGTATGATTAATATACCTTGTCCCATTAATACCTATTATTATATATACATTGTTGATTTTTTTTTCGCGCACAGAAGCTTATTTACTTTTATAATATTTTTATTTTACTTTTCATTAAGTAGTAGGTACTTAGTAGCAGTTTAGTTGAAATCTATAACCAGGCAAGCTTGAACCTATACGTACTTTGAGAATTCAAATGGAATGTATGCCTGTAGTAATACAGGAAACCCGTAATTGGCTTTTTGCTTTACTACATCGATTTAAGTTGTGTATAATTATGCTGTTTTCCAAGTCAAATTATTAAACGAACTACAAGTACTATTTTTAGTACAAGCAAAGTATGTCCATATAAGGTCAGGCTCAATTAGATATTATTAGCGCTAGTTAGTAGCAAAGCAAACTCGGTGATACATTTGGTCATCGGCGGCGAAACAGAAAGTGCATCGGCGGGTTATAAATAGCCAAGTTCAGTGCCGAGAATGGTGTGGCCACGACACGAGCGTACGAGCGGGGAGATCCGCTTGACACGCTTTGCTTCAAATAATAAGGACTAAAAGTAAAACACATTCGGTAGTTGGGCTAAACAATTTTACGGCGTACAACGCTAATTCGTTTCATAAAATATTTTTTTTAATTACGATAACTACGACTTTTCGAGCGTTAGTCTTTGTTTATTAAAGTATTATTATATTTATATACATATATATATATACATATATATTGTAAATGTGTGTTTAAAGTATTAATAATTTTATTTATCTCTTTACGTATAACAAGTATATTTGATGTTTGAACTCGCTTTCTTTGCGGCATTAAAAAATAATAATTCCAGTTCCAAATTTTTCTAGTAAATCTACTATTAGTAATAATATGTATTTTGTACAAAAATGTAGTCTACTACAGAAATTATACTAGACATACAAACAAAAGGTCACCGTCCTAAAGAACGTTTATTAAATGTCCGAAGATAATGTTTTTTGTTTTCTGCTAATATAAATCAATAAGTCAAGCCAATTCTCATTGATTTAAGTAATTAGTTTTATGTTTTAAATTATTACTTTTTTGTGGTCAGAATCGTGTAGGGTGCAAAAAATACTAATCCTGTGTGAAATAAATATATAGTAGTAACTATTATTAATGTGAAAGTTTGTGAGGATGGATAGATGGATGGATTATGGATGGATTGATATTTGTTACTCTTTTACGCAAAAACTACTAAACTGATTTAGATGAAATTTGGTATGATAGTATTTTAGGCTCTGGATTAAAACATAGGCTATTTTAATCCATAATTATTATTGCCATAATTAATAGCGAAATTAAAATCCATAATTTTAATTTCGCTATTTTTATCCCGAAAAACCGGACGAAGCCGCGGGAAAAAGCTAGTACAATATATTTTATTACTAGCGACTCGCCCGGGCTTTGCACGGGTGCAATGTATATATAATTATGGTTTTAATCTGATCTTATTTAACCTAATGTACTTACTCTAAGTGCGGTTTAAAAATTAACCTTAATACCGACGTTTTTTTTTTTTTATTAACATCGGTAATTATATGATTATTAGCTTTATCAGAAAGTTTTTCTAAGTTTATATGTAATAGTTTTAAAGGAGTTGATTTTGATTGTATTTTATTTAATTTTTCAGAGTTGCAACACGGATCATCAATAAGATTAAAGTCGGGTGCAATTGTTTTAATAGTTAATTAGATTGATAGATAGATTAGATAATTTAGAACAGGATTTATATGAAAATATCTTGTTTTTATAATAAGCTTTGCAGTTTGCCTGTAGGTTTAATATTCCAGTACCAATTAATCTATGTTGAGACACTTCTGAAGGACATTCTATATCGATCTTTATAGGTTGAGTTTCAACAATTAATAACCATTTACTATTTGTAAGTTCTTGCCAAATATCTATTTGTCCATAAATAAGCCTGGTTTCACATTGTTTTGGGAGAGTTTTGAATATTTTACATAATAATTCAGTTTCACAAATTGGAGTACTTTCAATTGAATTTACGTCGATATGACTACAAATATAATTAGAATTAATTATTTTTCACACAGTTATTAATTTTATTCAGACAGATATAAGAATTCTTATCTCTTTACTTACAGCTATACAGGTGTCCCAAAATTAGCACCTCACACTGACACCGGAGGTAGATGAACCCAAGACGCATTGAACAAGCCTAACATGCCCATAGAAAAGTTTCGTGGGTTTTGAGTTATGAACAGTTTTAGTCATTTTTTTAAAATCACCATTTTTTTGTAATGTTCGTATCAGAGACTTTTTAAAATACACTTTATTTTACTTTTTTTTATGTGTACTCCCTCAAGACTAGTTACTTATTATGAAACAAAGAATACTTAGTTGATAAGTAATGTGAAATAACGACAGTTGATATTCAATCTCAATTATATTCTCACATAAAAATAATAGTTTCGACTTTGTGTAGCCACCGTGAAAAAAAATTACTTCAAACATAATGAACAAATACCTTTAAAAACTTCCCTATGCCATGCCAATTTCAAAATGGTGTAACACTTGTACTGTATATTATTGATAAATTATCAAATTTTAGTTGTTTCTCATCAATGTCCTACGTAAGTGGAATTAATAAAAATAAACCAGTAAGTCCTGCAGTTGCCACGATCAAGTAGGTAGAGAATTGGTCTAGTAGGGTGTATATTTTTACCTGGCTTAGTAATTGGGACTGAAAGAGATAAAAAATAATACGCTGTTAACACCGAAATGCTATCTGTTGTGGACGTGGACAGTATTTGAATAGTGCCAGAGCAGACAACAGTTTAGTGTGAATAACACAATATAACTCGCTCGCTGGAATGAAGTTTTTAATCTCACTTCTTTCATCTCCCCGCGTTCTCCCTGACGTTAGAGCGCCAAATGACGTCATCGAGCCAGATGCAGAGATTTGTGGGCGGGGGGTGTAGGTGTTGAAAGAAAATAAAAAAAGTTTCGTATGAATTTTGCATTTATTTTATTTACAACAAGTGTTCAAATTGTCTTCCTCCCATTCTTATGCACAAGTGACACCTTCGTATAAAATTTCGGTTGAGTCTTCTTATTAAGCTTATGGTCGATATTTCACGGGCTTCTTCAAATACCCTTTGCTTTCAGCCTCAGATGTAATCAGTTTTGCGTAGACTTTATCTTTTAAACATCCCCAGTAGAAAAAATCTAAAGGATTTAAATCCGGGGAACGTGGCGGCCACAAGATCGGTCCCAGTCGCCCTATCCACCGGTTAGGGTATGCAATATTGAGGTGCTCTCGTACGGCGCGGGCGTAGTGTGCTGGGCAGCCATCGTTTTGGAGCCACATCCTTTCCCTCAATTCCTCAGTGAAGCCCTCTAGTAATGCTGGAAAATCATTCTCCAAAAAATTTAAGTAATTTTTTCCATTCAGGACAGCTGGTAACTCGAATGGTCCTAATATCTGGCCATTTAATATTCCTGTCCACAAGTTAATTTTAAATTGATATTGAGAGCGATCTTCTCTTTTTTCATGAGGGTTGGTTAGACGCCAGCTATGAAGATTATGGAGATTAAGGTATCCATCTCGTTTACATGCAGATTCGTCGCTCCACAAGACAACATAAAAAAGTTTGGATTTTCTCTCCATTTAGCAATCATTTGGCGACAAAATACAACGCGCCGTTGGTAGTCACTTGTTAGAAACGTTTGGAGACGTGTTATGTGGTAGGGATGGTATCTGTGCCGCTTTAAAATTCGATGTGCCGACGATTTTCTGATCCCAATGCGCCGTTCAATGATCTGCACTGAAGTACCTGGCTCCTGGCGGACTTCATCCAAAACAACATCATCATCTACAGTACGGGGTCTTCCAGCGCCTAGGTATCTCGTTCCTGGTACTCGACCCTCGCGATATGCATTAACAACGCGCAAAATAATTTCGTAGTTTGTCGGCGTACTATTAGGATACCGTTCCGCATACAATCGTGCAGCCAACCTCGCATTGTAAGTTACGTTCCCACGAGTCGAAACTCGCCTGGTTTCATCATAAATTAGATGCATGTATGCGTACTCGCTATGAGAGTAAGAGACGTTGGGATTCGCCATCGTGCCTGTTTCACAAAATTCCCAAGAAAATCAGAGTCCGGTTGAGCGCTGAGTCGTCGTTTCCACTTTACAATAGTCCAAATTCACAAGCAAAACAGAGTCCAGTAGAAAAGCCAAAAACACATCGAAAATCACAAAACAAAATGCAGAGGCGCAGAGAACACGGCGGTAGCACGAAACGCAAGGTAACGAACTGGCTTGACTGGCTGGGGCTGGTCTGGCTGGCTGGTCACTTGGTCAAGTATCTGTTATCACCGTCTCTTTCTTTTTAAAACTTGTTTTAGAGCGTTTCTTTTGTTATTCAGAACCCGTGTTGGGCCGCCCAGGCAAATGGCAGGTAAAATGTGTATGACGTCATCTTCGCCTCAACAGCTTTATTCCCACTCTCACGTATTGTGTAAAGAATCAAAGGGCAAGTGTTACACCATTTTGGAATCGGCATGGCATAGGAAAGTTTTTAAAGGTATTTGTTCATTATGTTTCAAGTAATTTTTTTTCACGGTGGCTGCTCAAAGTCGAAATTATTATTTTTATATGAGAATAAAATTGAGATTGACTATCAACTGTCGTTATTTCACATTACTTATCGACTAAGTATTGTTTGTTTCATAATAAGTAACTAGTCTTGAGGGAGTACACATAAAAAAAGTAAAATAAAGTGCATTTTACAAAGTCTCTGATACGAACATTACAAAAAATTGTGATTTTTTAAAAAATGACTAAAACTGATCATAACTCAAAACCCACGAAACTTTTCTATGGGCATGTTAGGCTTGTTCAATGCGTCTTGGGTTCATCTACCTCCGGTGTCAGTGTGACGTGCTAATTTTGGGACATCCTGTATAGCTACAAGTGGGTACAATCATAGCATATGATTGAGGATCCACATTATCATGTGATACAGGTAGTGGAAAAAGCTTGTATAACCTATACTCTATTCTTAAAACTAAAGGAATTTTAATAACAAATACAATCTTATTTTCTATATAATAACAGGACAATTGCGCCACATCAATAAAACTATGTATATTGTTTAAATTTCAGTTTAAGGGTAGTTCCTGACTTTTCGGTAAATTTTTTATATTCTTTCCAAGTTCCGTATATAATTGTTTAGGAGTCAAAACAAATGAATGGATTGAATAACTTTTTACTAACACAATAGAATTGATTAAACTTTCAATTCTGAACGACAATGTAAATATACTAGATGAAAGTTCTTCGTAAAGTTCATTAAATTTCGTTTTTAATTCGATATTTAACATATTTTCACTTATAGAGTCAATGGCGCTATTAAAACGGATTTCATTTTCTTTATTTAATTTTAATGTTTTATTATAATTTTCTAAGGCTGAACTAGTAATTAAAATATTATCTTTTAATAAAGATGCAAGCTTTTTATTTAAGGAATGCAGGGTTTGAATGGCGTTATTGTATCGGATTGCGTCATTTTCATCCATAGTTCCAATTATGTGTTTAAATACAGTACCAACTCCAGCAAACCGTGCTGATCTTTTACTTCTATCAGAAGTTAAATGAGAAATGGCGTTATAATCTCTCAGAATACCATCATAACGAACTATCATTGCTTTTAAATGGTTATTACAATTAGTGAAATTAAAGCTATAATTCAAATTACAGAAAGTTTCAGTGGAATCTAAATAGATTTTAATATTTTCAATATGAGGTTTTATGTAGCTAATATCTACATCACTGAACTGAACTACATGTCTAAGACATGTAGTTCATCATCAAAGACCTTGACTGTTCCGACAGGATCGAAATATATTCCAATACTTTTATATTTTATTTATAGGTTGTATCTTATCCAATGAGAAAACGCAGACGCTTGTTGCACTAAGCCTGGAAGATAATATATATTTTTTATTTTTATTAAAAACTTAATAAAATTATATGTTTTAAGATTAACTAGAATACTATCTTAATCTACTCAGTATCGGTTTCGGCCAATTTGACTTCATCGTAAAGATATTTTACGTGTCGTCTACTTACAAGTAAGGTAAATGTATTATTACCGTTTATTTTTATAACTTTGTAAGGTCATTTCCAAATTGCCGACAATGCTTTACGGAGACGAAGATGATTTTTAATATAAACCATATCACCTATTTTTGGCCTATCTTTACCTACATCGCCTTGTGATATAATAGCAGAAATGCGTAGTTCGAAGCATCACATGTCAACAAGAAAGGTTTTGTAAAATCAGGATAGATTAGAACAGGAGCAGATACTAATTTGGATTTTGATTGCTCAAAGACCAATTGCTGTGTATTAGTCCATAAAAAGGGTACATCCTTTTTAAATAAATTTGTAAAGGATTTTGCGAATTTTGAGAAATCTGGTATAAAACGGCGATAATAGGAAGCTAGTCCGAGAAAGCTTTTAATATCTTTGGGACATTGGGGAGTTGGAAAGTCGACTACTGCCTTTACTTTCTCAGGATTAGGTTTTACGTCTTCATCGCTAATAATAATTCTTTACAAAGGAATTCGCATTTGTCAGGTTCTAATTTTAGTTGGAAATTTCTGAGTCTGTCAAAAACAATAGATAGTTTATCTATGTCACTTTCTAAAGTGTGAATAAATTACAATGTCATCTAGGTAAACGAAGCAGTGTAATCCCTGCAAACCTGATAAGACCGTACTCATTGTTCTTTGAAAGGTTGCAGGTGCGTTTTTTAGGCCGAAAAGCATTCGATTAAATTTGACGTGCACTTGCGGAACACTGAAAGCTGTTTTTGGCGCATCATCAGGGTTCATTTTAATCTGGTGGAATCCTGATGCAAGGTCAAGGGTTGAAAAATATTTACTTTATCCTAATTGGTCTAATATTTCATTTATTTGTGGAATTGGATAGGTTTCTCCTATAGTAATATCATTAAGCTTCCGGTAATCAATTACTTATTCTCCATTTTCTATTTCCAGATGCATAAAGTTTTTTTGGTACGACCCAAATAGGGGAGGACCAGCTGATTTAGATGGTTTTATAATATTTTCATTTAACATTTTGTTTATTTGTGTTTGGACTAACGAAAATTTTTACTATGTCACTTTTCACTATTTTACACAAAAAGGATAGCATGTTTTTTGGGATCATGTATCCCACCGCTGCCATCAATATTAGACCGGACTTTTTAAAAGACTTTAAAAAATAAAATTTATTGAATTGGAAAAGGTTCACAACACAAATTTATTTTACTGGATTACACCATACATTAGGAGATTAGATATGCGCCCGTGGTGGCCTGTGTCTAGCTCTGAACTGACTCGCAGCTCAAACCTACTAACTAAGATGACAGAGTGGTGATGATGTATCTAGTATGTATTCCTACTGGCGTCGGGCATGGAGAAAACGGAAGACAAAAGAAAAATTGCAATCGTGCTGCATTCCATGGGAGGTAAGGGCCTAAATATCTACAATTCCTTCAATTTGGACCTAAGCACTGCTACATTCCAAGAAGTCAAGGCAAAATTCGTCGAGTATTTTGAACCCAAAAAGAATTTGACCGTGGCGCGGCACAAATTCTTTACGTTGAAACAGCGTGTGAACGAATCCTTGGAAAATTTTCTAATGGAATTAGAAAACGCAAGTCATGCCTGTGAGTTTGGTTCGCTACGCGATTCCCTTGTAAAGGACATTTTCATTGCTAATGTGGCCACAAACTTCTCGCAGTTTCGTCAAAAGCTCCTACAAGAGCAAGATTTATCCCTAGAAAGAGCCAAACTCCTCTGTAGAACACTCACAATGGCGCAGAAAAGTGAAGAATCAATCAATGCAGCAGATGGAAAAGAAGAAGCCACAGTATACAAGCTACACAAAAATCGTCGGGCCAGTTTCCCCCCATACCAGAAAAGAAAAAACTCAAGATCCCCATCACGCCAAGGTCACCCAAGGTCAGCTACACCTGGATCCAGAACATCGTCGTGTGTGTGTAAAGTGCAACACATCGCATGGTCGCCGCAACTGTCCAGCATGGAAATACAGATGCAGGTCATGTTTTAAATATGGACATTTTACTCATCTATGTTTTAAGAAAAATAGTGTCAGGACTATTGGTTCTGGGGTAGGTAGCATAAATCTCGATGCTGAATCAAGCCCCAAAGGTGCTGAGGCTGAGAGATTTACAATAGGGGCATTATTCAACATTAAAAACATAAAGTCACAAAATGATAGTACAAATTTGATTAACACGGACAATTCCTGGCATTATTCTCTTAAAATAAACAACAAAAATGTAGATTGCCTAATTGACACTGGAGCAGACATAAATGTGATGTCTTATCAAGTATTTAAAGAATTGAATCTTAAATTTGACAAACAGAGTAAAGAAATGTGTAAAAAATATAATATCTTTGCCTACAGTGGGCACAGAATTCCGATAATTTCAGTGTCAAACATTTGTTGTTTAGTTGAAAACAAAACAAAACCAGAAAACATTACTTTTGTTGTAACAAAATTAAATTGTCCGTGATTGGTTTACCCACTTGTATAAAGCTAAATTTAATAACAAAAAACTTTCATATAAAGAATGAAAATGTCAAAAATGTTAAGCAAAATGTGTATAATATGTATCAAAAAACTTGTGACAAAATTGTGACCAGATATAATGATGTGTTTCAGGGTCTAGGCTGCCTCCCATACGAACACAGCATCGTGCTAAAGAAGGATGCTATGCCGTGCGTTGACCCCTAGAAAGGTACCCTTCGCGTTGGTTGAACCGTTAAGGAAAGAGCTTCAACTCATGGAAAACATGGGAGTCATACAGAAGGTGAACAAACCTACTCTCTGGGTGAGTAGTTTAGTTATAGCCATGAAAAAGAATGGTGGATTGAGAATTTGCTTAGATCCTACAAATTTTAATAAAAATTTATTGAGATGTCATTATCCAATTAAAAACATAGTCGAAGTCAGGTATAAATTGTCCAAAGCCTCTTATTTTTCACATTTAGATGCGTTTTCTGGGTTTCATAATATAAAATTAACTAAAGAAAGTAGTAATCTTTGTACATTTCAAACTCCCTTTGGCAGATACAAATTTTTAAGATTACCATTTGGAATAAACACGGCTACAGAAATTTTCTATAAAACCATGATAGATCTTTTCGGAGACATTAAAGGTATAATAATTTGGTGTGATGACATTTTAATATACGGTGAAACAATTGAAATACACAATAAAAGGTTAGAAATGTTTTTGGAAAGGGCTAGGCAAGTTAATTTAAAATTAAATAAAGCCAAGTTTCTTCTAGAAGAAATAGCATATTTGGGCTATATTTTTAGTAAAGAAGGTGTAAAAATTGATCCAGAGAAAGTAAAAGCCATAAAAGATATTTCTAGGCATGATTAATTTTTTAGCACGCTTTATAGAAAATCTAGCAGAGAAAACTAATACCTTAAGAAATTTGTTAAAAAAAGATATATTATGGTTATGGGATGAAAATTGTCAAAAGTGCTTTGATTTGTTAAAAGAAGTCGTATCTAAAGCACCTGTGTTAACTTATTATAATTGCAACTTACCTGTGATTTTGTCGGTAGATTTATCAAAGAATGCACTGGGAGCGGTCTTGATGCAAAACAAACGACCCATTGCATATAGTTCAAAAACACTTACCTCCTCTTAACAAAACTACGCTCAGATTGAAAAGGAATTGTTTGCCATACAGTTTGGATGTAATTAATTTCACCAATATATTTATGGCAGTAAAACAACTGTTCATACTGATCACAAACCTTTAATTTACCTTTTTAAAAAACCTCTTCATGAAGTACCTGCTAGACTACAAATAATGATGTTATCGTTGCAGGGTTACGACCTAGAAGTGGTTTATGTACCTGGTAAATATATGTATATAGCAGATACTTTGTCAAGAGCCTCACTTAGTGATACATACATACCTCAGTATGAACAAGACTAACAATATCATGTAAATTCAATATTTTCTAATCTCTCAGTGAGTAATCCATATTTAGAATTAATATTATTAGAAAGTAAAAATGATGAATCTTTAAATCTGCTCAAGTCTTGTCAAGTCTTCAGAATGGTTGGCCAAGAAGAAAAGACAAAGTAAGCTGTCTTGTGAAACCATAGACACTCAACATCGCTAGAGAAACAGTTTATTGGCCAAATATAAACGCGGATATTAAAAACCTAATTGATCAATGTTCGGCGTGTGCAAAATTCATGGCAAACACACCCAAGGAACCGTTAAAATGCCATGAGATATCTTATCTTCCGTGGGAGAAGGTAGGTATAGATTTATTATATTTTGATGGAGAAAATTTCCTTGTCTGCATGGATTATTATTCCAAGTACATAGAGCTAGCTTCTTTGCATAATAATTACACTGTCGATAACGTTGTTAAAAACCTCAAATCCTTCTTTGCTCGACATGGAATCCTAAAAGCATTAATGTCTGACAATGGTCCACCATTTAACTCTTGCAAATTCAAGTCTTTTCTTGTTGATTGGGATGTAGAACACATTACTACCAGTCCTTATTGGTCCAGGTCTAATGGCCAGGCTGAAAGTGGAGTTAAAATTGTCAAAATCATATTAAGAAAATGCAAGGAAGATGGCTCGGATATACATTTGGCGTTACTACACTACCGCAACGCTGCTAAGGGACATTTTCCCAGTCCGGCCGCATTATTAATGAAACTTGCGAGTAAATTTTCCAATTCTAAATAGAAAACTCAGACCAAAAGTTGTAAAATTTTCGACGTTTGAAAGATGTCATAATCAAAGCAGAGACAAGATGTCTTTTTATTTTGACAGGAATGCGAAGTATACATCTTATGAGTTTCAGCCTGGAGATGACATTTACTTCAAAAAAAATCCTAAATCTTTTTGGTCTCCAGGAATAATTAAAGAGAAATTAGGTTGTGGTAGATCATATTATGTTGTGGATCCAAATGGTGTTGTGTATAGGAGGAATAGGGGACACATTAGACCTAGAAAAAAGAATTTAAAAGATTCAAATTCTCCACCTTCTTTCTATGGCAACGGCAGCACTGACAATATGCCTCCCATGCAGGAGAGTATAGATCCCATGAGTTCGGCACAGCTCGGAGACGGTCCTGTTCAAAATTGCATTATCAAAGATAACTGTGTTCCTATGGAGAGCCTAGAAAATACCGGTTACGTAACCAGGTCTGGTAGAAGTGTGAGACGTCCTAAATTGTACATACATGAGAAATTTGAGTAGATAAGTAATGTATTGTTATTAGTTATGTACTTATAATATTAGTTTGCTTTTTTCTCGAAAAGGGAGATGTTGCATATTGACAAAAATGACATTGACAGATGTCATGAAGTAAAGCCTATTTAGTTAGTTTATTTCAGTTGGCCAAAAGGCTATAAATAGTGTAGACGTATATTATTGTGTTAGGCATATACCTCATATGTAATACGTATCAGTGTCAAGCACCAATAAAGGAGAATATAAGAATTGTTGCTGTATTATTATCATCACCACTCAGACACAAGAAGGACATACAAATCAAGAGGTCGTAAC
The DNA here is from genome assembly GCA_037179445.1 of Phengaris alcon alcon. Taxonomy (NCBI): domain Eukaryota; kingdom Metazoa; phylum Arthropoda; class Insecta; order Lepidoptera; family Lycaenidae; genus Phengaris; species Phengaris alcon. The sequence goes on from JAYRCH010000074.1 coordinate 29,671, forward strand.
CCGCTACATTTATTACGAAATCACATTAGAAATATCTAAATTATCAGTGTTTCTCTACTATATTATGCATGTTATATACATATAAACCTTCCTGTTGAATTCTACATTATTCTCTATTAAAGCATAAAAATCCGTTGCGTAGTTTTAAAGATCTAAGCATACATAGGGACAGACAGCGGGAAGAACTTTGTTTTATAGTATGTAGTAACTATTTTCATATTGAAGCAGTAGTTTAATAATTTTCCTTCCAAACGTTATATAAAAAGGTATTTTAACAAGGCCCAGTCGTGGCAGTATGTGCTGTTTAATTAAGAGAGATAACCGTTTCGTCCGCTGTGCTCGTGGCCCCGCGCTCCGCCCGCCCCGTCCCGCTACCGCGGTATTAATACTCACCCTGAGTCAGGGCATGCTCACACCTTTTATGTCATCACAACAGACGTAACAACGATCAGGGCTTACGAGTGTAGGACAAGTGTGGCTGAGCATCATCATCATCATCATCAACCACTATCGTCCATAATCCTTGCAAGTTACATAGTGTCTACTTAATATGAATGTTAGCCTAAAGTCTAACAAGCTAGATTCATGCGGTTTGGCATACTCCACACACATATTTTAAAGATTGTTACTAGTTTGCTTTATGCATATTTCCTTACGAGTTCATAATAACATTAAACCATCAGGCAGTCTGCACGATTAGGCCTTAGTTTTACTTACTAGTAACAAATTATGAGCAGCTTTTTGGTACAGAGTAGTCAGCAGTTCAGGAGAGGAGGTCCCGAGAGAACGCTCCATACAAAATCACTGCAAACTGTGACGTCACGCAATGCAAAAGTAGCTATGAAACATAATTATATAACATTTCTAATAACTCCGAAAGGGCTTGGTCCAAATTTTATACCAAAAAAAAACAGAATCAACACAATTGGTGCTTTCAGGCGGAAATTAGGCAGTCTTCTGAATGACTGAAGGGATTGTATGTAATTGTCAGCAACGATGATTCCACCACAATACATTTTTTTTTAATTTTTTTTTCATAAGGTATTAAGTCTCTGTGTGTACTAAGCAGTCGGTACTCGGTATGTTTTGTTTGGACTTGTTATGTTGTTACTTTTAGGTTGTGGTGGATGGGGAGGGTGTATATTCATTTTGTATTATTTTTAAGCTTATGTGATTTGAGTTGCATCGCATCTATTATGATTAATTTTAATGTTACATAGCTCTCTGAAAATAATTAATTTAAAATATTAACCTTTTTTTTGTTGCATTTAACTTGAATATATTATTATTTTTTATGTAACACTATGTCTTGTCTTAGATTTAATTAAGAACAAATTGTTTATACAGCATACAACTTATGACACTTCCAGTTTCTAATAATAATAAAGCGACTTAACCATCTGTCCTAATTTGTTGAAAAATATATATTATTTATTTTAGTTTAGTTTGGTGCCCATTGAAAACCAGCGTTGCGGATCTGTTCGCAACATAATGCTGAATGGGAACCAATTTGGTATCACCTTGATTTATTTACTGTAATCACTTTATTTTGTAAAATGTTTTGTTATACCAAATAAATTTCTTTTTCTTTCTTTTCTTTCTTTCTTTCAATGAAATGGTTGCCAATGGGTTCACTTTAAATCATATTTGATTGTACCAAACGGACAATTACAAAAGACGCCGGGTATAAAAGTTATGAGCAAGAATGAAATCCAAAATCATATATAGTAGGTGGATATGTAGGAGTAGATAATATAATATGATTTGTTGGTGTATGAGCTGTAGAAGTATGTAGTTAATTTGCTGTTGTAGCAGGTGGAAAGTGTAGATACAGATTAGAGTTGTAACGGAGCTCCGTTTCCGCCTCTAAAGTTACGGAACTTCAACAAGAAATCGTACCTTTGTACATTGAAATTGCAGGCTAGGATGTTCCTTAAATTTTTTACACAGTGTGTTAAACAGGTGGTTTAAACAAAAAATTTGCGGAAAAAGAAAAAAACTTTAGACAAAACCGATTACAAAAAGAAGAAAGAAAGTTAGATTCTTGTCCTTTTTTTTATTATTTCATATTTTTTTGTCTACACCACATAAACAAAGGTTTGGTTCGACCTGGCTACCTTTGTTTCTTTAAAAATACTTTTTCTCCCTCAATTTTCAACTTTTGAAGGCATTAGGGTGTATATAAAATAATATAAATATATAAAACTGTTATTCGACCAATACTCATATACGGTTGTGAAATTCGGACTCTAACCCAAGAGGAGCAAACGAAGCGCTTAGTTGCCGAAAGAAAATTACTGCGCAAGATTCTAGTTCCGACGAGGGATGAAGACGGCAGCTGGAGGCCAAGGAAAAACCGCGAAATTGAAGAACTCGTGGTGACGCCCAATATTATCGGAGAATACAAATACCACCGAAATCCCTGGCTCGGTAACGTGGAAAGAATGAAAGATGATCGAGCGGCAAAAAGAGCGTTTGTAGGGCGAGTGACCGGTAGACGCCCCAGGTACCGCTGGAGGGACGAGGTAGAGAACGACCTGATGGCGTTGCGAACGGAGATCTAGTAAGATGTCGCACAGGACCGCACGAAATGGCGTACTCTTGTGTTAGAGGCCAAGACTCAATTTGGGTCGCTGCGCCGCAGAAGTAAGTAAGTATTTATAAAAAATGTGGAGGGTATGCGTTTAAAATTAAAAAAAAAAAAATTTTTGGCCTTATAAGGGACACCCTATCGTAGTACGAGTATACCCACAATTTCAACTCCTAAAACTGCAACTACAACTACTACCGACACCGACCAACATATTATGTAATACAATACAACTACGCTTTTAATGTCTTTCGGGAATCGTCGTATTTCATACATCGTCTCATGTCTGTCATTCCCATAGAAAAACTGAATTTATTCTTACTCATAACTTCTTTACCCGGCGTTTTTCGATTTTGGCCTTTTGGTGACATCATATTGTATGATTTATAGTAAACAAATTGTGTATGAAAACAAATGTTTTTGTTTCATGTTTTCTGTGTAATGTTTCAAAAAAACATGAGCAGAAGTCACGTCTCTAGTTCAAACTTACAATAATGAATGTTTTTGTATAAGTATAATTTTATATATATTGAGAGTAAACTGTGTAAAATATTTTTATGAATCAAAATTAAAAAATGTGTGTTGTGTGTGTATTTTTACATTTTTTAAGTAGGTAGGAATACTATAGACTAAGTATATACTTGGAATTTTTTCCGACATTTTACATATTGTAGTACACTACCCTATTGACTGCAATCAAAACTTTTAGTTTCGTTATGGTTTAAACTGTTCTGTATAACTTTTTTAAATATAATATAGCCACGCTTTTGAACATTACAGTATATTGACTATATTGACTGCAGAAAATACATCTGAAGGAAGTTGTAAAAATATATTTTTTTTTTTACCTAAATGATAGATATTGTAATAGTGAGTTACAATGAAATTACTCAATAATATGTAACGTAGCTGGGGTCTCCTTATTTATTCGGGTATTAAAATTTAACATTAATTTATTTGAAAACGAATAATATCATTAAAAATCTATTTGCATCTTTGCTATCTCGGTAAACAAACATGATAAAAATCTGAAAAAATGGATAATCTTTTTAATGATCGAGTATGGAATAAAACAAAAAATGTCCTTATGGCGATTACATTACTCGGTGGGAGGTGCTATGTGTTGTGTGATGGTAAAAAGTAAACGTATTATTAATATAATCATTTTATTCATCAATAATATTAATAAACTATTAACTTTATCTTCAGCACAAGCTGTCTTTGGTGCACGATGTGGGTACAATATAAAAGATGAAACTTTAAAAGAGCAGGTTTGTAAAGGTAAAAAAATATAATATATTGTAGCTGTGCATTGCCTCCCAACTCTGATTGTGCTGAAAACGAGCATCACACGGACCTGATGACATATCGCAGTAGATAGAGTGACAACAATTAAGAGGCTGTTATCCGATTGATTACAGCCGGACGCTCCGCCGGCGACGACCAATTACGGCGGGGACGGGCGGCGCGCGCGGGGGCGGGCGGGGGATCGCGCTAATTGTGTATTGTTGCGCTTTTGGGCGGGCGGCGCGCGCGTGCCGGCGTTATTAACTGGACAGATTCACTTTATTAGGTTGACCCGCCGCCCCTGCGCGTGAGTTCCATCTTAATTGCTTTCCATCCGATTTATTACATTTGAGGACGCACAATCCTTTTATTTTGTTACGGCTCGTTGTTATTTTTAACGTTCGATAACTAGCTGCCATTCTAAGGACTTTATTTCTTTCCAATTTATTTTGCTTTGTAATTTTCTATTTAAGTCACTTCACATACATTTATTTCTTAATCTAATATAGTATATCTTCTATTTGTTCTAAATTAACTTTTTTAATTAAAAAAATATTAAAAAATATGGAAGACCTATTTTATCCGTATAGTTGCATAATATGATAATCTTTATTCTTTTGTTGGCTTAATCAAAATGATAATAATTGATTCATTATTCTCTATCGCACATCCCACGAAAAACTATCCCACAGCATCCGCTGATAACATCAGCCCCACGGTAACCGTACACCGTAATTGGTACAAGCTGCGGTAAAACACAGCTGATAACATCGCCCTTATCAGATGCGGTGCGCGTGCGAAGGGCTTTGAAGCGAGCCACGGTAGTTACACAATTAAATACTTTGTGTTCATTTATTAATAGTACGCGAATGGGATTGTATTTTGTCATCATTAAGTTTCCTATCATGATTAAGTGTTCCCATGAGCAAGGTAGATCAAAAAATAATGCACACAGCATATTATCGCAGCTACAATTTATTGATTAGCAGTCAGTAGTTTACGGTGGTATTATATCCTACTATCATTATAAATGTGAAAGTTTGTGAGGATGGATGGATGGATAGATGGATGTTTGTTGCTCTTTCACGCAAAAAGTACTGAGCGGATATCAAAGAAATTTGTTATGCTAGTAGTTTAGACACTGGATTAAAACATAAGCTACTTTTTATCCCGAAATAGTACAGTATTCCCGTGAGATTTTATATGTACGTGGGCGGAGCCGCGGGGAAAAGTAGTAGTATTATCATAATCCTAAAGAGTTATCATATAGTCATAATAAGGAGAAATATACTTCTTCATAAGCACCTGCGCCCTACACTACACCACAGGGAGTAGGGAGCATCTATAGAGCAGCCTCTACTGCAAGTGAGCAGTGCGCTGATCGCCGGCACGTGCCGCGACGACGTAAATCTATTGCGGACCAACGGACGGACAAATTAAATCATTGGCAAATTAATGGGCATAGACTATACAGTGTCGGCTGTAGAGGGTCACTTGCTGTTTGATGCCAATGCTGAGTTGTGAGTCTGAGGTACCACTGCAAATAGCAGTAATCCCGCAAATAATGGATGCGTGAAAATTTTCCATTGTGTACGAGTACCTTTTATAAATCCGGTAGTAAAATCAACAATTAATATTTATATATATCAATTGTTGATTTTACTATCGAATTTATAAATATATAATAATAAGTAAAAATTAATAGCCGTTCGCAAATACGTTGAGGCCAAATATAATTAGTTATTGTATCTAGCTGTAAATTTGAATGTATTTTTATATTTATTCAACTCTACTCTCTTGGTTCTTAAATTAATTAATTAATTAATAGGCAGCACTAGTTTTGGTAAAATGAGATTCTAATAAAATATATTTTTGTAAGGTTAATTTTATTTTATTATTATTAATATTTTGGTCCTTCTGCAACGTTAGTACGGGCTATGCTGCGCGCGGCGCGCGGCTCGTGCGTGCCACGTGACCGCCGCAATCGCAGCGCTAATTGAGGACTTTACGACGGGGAGGGGTGAGGAAGGGGGGGGGGGTGTTCCCCGGGGAGACACTAGCGACAGCATTCGGCGCTAATATCTGTATTAGCATTAGCATTTGTTGCTATTGGGATGTGTTAAGGTAAAGGTGTGGATGCACAATATTATAATTGTATATTGTGTAACGGTTCTTGCGTCATAATATCATTTTGTTTTCAGTCTGCAAGCTGAAGAAGTCGGTAGCCTCATAATATAAATAACAATAAAATATCTATGGACGCTTCACACCACGTCCATCTGGTCCCGTGCTAAGTATGCCGAAAAACTTGAGTTACGTGGATCCGACAACGGGAAGTATATTTAATATTTTATAAAATAGACATATTTAATACACATCCGCATCCCAGGAACGCAGAAAATATTTTTGTTTCTTCCCCAAGACTCAAACCCGCGACCCCTGGCTAGAGCACCAACGTGCTCAACCACTGAGCCACAAAAATTGTAGAATATGTGCACATATTGTGTACTGTTCAAACCGATTATGCAGTGCTAAATAATAAATTGGCCATACTAAATCAAATTACTTTTGAGTCAGCAGTAAAGTTCATAGAAATTATATTCTATTCCAATTAGTAACTAGATTTTTAACGTGTTATTTTAATTATCTCCGACCGAGTTGTCCGCAAATCACTGCACCATGAGAACAGAGGGTCGCGTCGGGCTGATCGACTCTCATTAAATAAATAGCACTGTTGTTATTGTGTCTGCCATTGTTGTGCAGAACAAACAGCTGACTGTCGCCGATATTGCGCCGACACTGCCAGTTCCCAGGCTCAGGGAGCACTGCACGGCTCTACATTTATATTACATTTTTCAAAGTATGACAACTGAGCAGTCTAAAGAACTTTTAAAGGTCGGCAACGCAACTGTAACACCTCTGGTGTTGCGAGTGTTCATGAGCTTTCTTTCTGTCTTTTTGTTCGTTTCTTATCATAACAGAATCTCTACTAAATCTACAGCATCAATAAATACGTCGTAGCATATGCGCTACGCACATGCTACGACGTAGCAGGCTACAGGTGTACTACGTAAGGCGAACTACGGAGCACGCTACGGTTAGGCTACGGCAAACGTAGCTTCCGTAGCAGGCTACGATTAAAACGATTTTCTTATGAAGTGGTGCCCGCTACGTAACAAAATTGCTCCAAACGCAATAATAATATTAGTAATAATAATATCTATGGACGCTTCACACCACGTCAATCTCGTCCCGTGGTAAGTTCTCGAAGAACTTGTGTTACGGGTACCAGACAACGGAAATATATTTAATACTTTTTATACTATATTTATATTTATACTATATTTCTATATATATTTAAGATTTTTATTATATTAAACACATATTTAATACACATCCATGACCCAGGATCACAGAAAAACATTTTGTTCCTTCGACGGGATTCGAACCTGCGACCCCCGGCTTGAACACCAACACGCTCTACTGCTGAGCCACAGAGGTCGTCAAAATTTTACAAGCTATCTGTAGTAAGTGGACGGGTTCCTTGCGAATGGAAGGTCAGCAATTAGCGATCTTAGCAGGAGAGACCTTAGTTAGTGCTGTGCTTAAATTGACTACAGCCACCTTCGCATACCCACTGTATTGTACCCGACTTCGTATTATCACCTACTAATCGTAGCGGGCATTTCAATGATATTGTTCTCCTATATCAATAGTTAAATTATTTGGCATAATCACATCAGAATGAGTCACTGCCTATACTTTTAGTCTGGGTGTAGCTCGTACATAAAAGGCAAGCGCACGGCCTCGTGGGCGCGCGTAAACACGCGCACGTGCGCGCGCGTGCGAGCGAGACAGCACATGACGGAGCGAGACAGAGTGACTGCAGCGGGCGCGCCATTTCGGGCGAACTGCCACTCATAAAATAACGTAGGTCGACGTAGGCGAGGTGGAAACTACAAATGTAACTGCCTCGTTCTTTGAATGATGTATCACGAGCTTATTTTGATTGTGGCACTATCATTATCATCATCACGAGCGAACACATTAGTGTTCGTGGCGATTACACCATTAGGGAGATTAGCGTCACTCCGCAATATGAGGGTATCGATAGTCCACCATGATAGTTACGTTGATATGAGTAGAACGGCCCGAGAAAAAGATTATCAGTCTTTTATGACACGCAATATGCTGATAGTGTTTTAATATATCTATTGGGCACATTAGATATGTTATTGATTGAACTGTAGGTTATTGGTGGAAATTTATGTTTCCCAGTAATAACACACACGACCGGTTTCGACAAAGTCATCATCAGGTGTAGGTAGAATCTACCTCCACCTGATGATGACTGTCGAAACCGGTCGTGTAATATATTAAAATTAATGTAAAATACTTATTAAAGAGGAAATAGTGCAAAAAGTCCTGTGTGTTATTATTGGGTACATTATGTATTTTGTACTTAAAATAGGAGTGCCATCAAGAAATGAGTTGTAATGTATATGCTATATTCTTCCCAGATCCATGTAATGTATTTAATCCAATCGTGAACAAAAACTTTAAATTGGATCAAATTAATGTGATATTGTTTTATTATAATATATAATATCTATAGACGCTTTCACACCACATCAATCTGGTCTCGTGGCAAGTTCTCGAAGAACTTGTGTTACGGGTACCAGACAACGGAAATATATTGAAAACGTTTTTATGCTACACTTATATTTAAGATTTTAATTATATAATACAGATATTTAATACAGATATCATAGAATCTATGGCCCAGGAATACAGAAAACTATTTGTTCCTTCGGCGGGATTCGAAATGCGACTCCCGGTTTGAGCACCAACGCGCTCAACCACTGACCCACAGAGATCGTCAAATTGGTCGTCTATTTGGTATATGCGCACTATTGTTATCTTTTTTACGTTAAGATAAAATTGAGTCTGTACGGAGATCGATGACCAAATACAGGCCTGTCCCTGCGTCGCGACCGTGACACGACCGACCCGACGCCGACACCTGCCGGGCTACTCCGGGCTCTGTGGCCAGGGCGTAGGGTACACTGTCGCCTGTCGCTGCCGGTTGCTAGATATTAATAGTGAACTGCAGAATGCGCAGCGAGCGTGGCTTATTTGGTCAGCGCGATGGTCATGTTTAATTGTTTATGTAATTGTTAGTATTAATGTTTTATAAGTGCTATAATAAATATATAAAGTGGTCGTCCAGTGTCAAAATTCGACCATACTTCATTTAATTTTTAAGTTTGTACTATATAATAGTTTTTTTGTCGAAGGATACGCCTCTATAATCAAAGATTCCATAATGGCTACTGAGTTAATTTTGCAACTTTTTTTCAAATGTTTAAAAAATTAAATAAAATAAACTAATATTTAAATGAAAAATTGGAATAAATCGTGGGTATACCTCCGAAATAAATAAAAAAGCAGGCGATTAAAAATATACAATTTATGAATTGAATGTGAAAGACATTCACAAACGTATGATAGTGTAGAATGTTATTTTTACTAATTTAATGTTTTTTTTAAGAATCGTTATAAAATATTGTTAGCTGTCTGCAGTCCTCCGCCTCCTCCTCCACACAAACTTCACTATGCCAAATTTTTATAGTAGTCCTCTGTTGGCAATTCGCATAATTTTTGTAAAAAGCGTACAAAGTTTTTGTTTCACGTATAAATAAAAGAGATTAGAATAATAATAAAATTATGTAATGTGCTCCATTATGTAGCAAAAATTCGCGATCTAAAAATATTTGCTATTGCTAAATATAGATCAAACCTTGATTACGTGAGTGAAGGTTGAAAGTATTAAATAGATAGCCAAATGCGATGGCAATTGTCATTGAATTAAAATTTCTTGCATTATATAATATCCAATTAAAGGTTTAAGTACACAAAAAATAAAAATAAACCTAATTTCAAAAAGAAAAATTTTTTTCATTTTGTTTAAAACGAGAAACTTCTAATGACATCCCTATTATAGATCAAAGGCGCTGCTAAATATTTACAACCAATCATTTAAATCCTCTTCCCAACGAAGATATTATGAGAGCCCGAGACTGAATGAATGACAAAAATTATTATTTAAATACGGAACCCTAAAAAGGGTTAATGTAAAATATACGTTATAAACATCTAGTTTGTGAATAAACTACATAATAAGCTACATATTATCATAGCGCATACGTTATCATATTTTATCAAAGGTAGTGAAACAGGCCCTATGAAAGCTTAAGGGTTGTTTGTGGGTAGAAATGTAGTTATATTTATCTAAAGGCTTTATCTGAGCTCTGAAGGTCAATTCTGCTAATTGAATCCTGCAGTAATATCCAGTCCCGATATGTTAAAGCTGCAAAATGGTATTTTCATAAACACCAAACAAACGTCTAACCCATTATGATGGGTCCAAACTACAAAAATCAGTTTTTGTTATCAAGACGGTTCATTTATAATTTAAATAAAAGTAAAATTAAAGCGTAAGTCAATTATGAGAATTGTCCTTCCGTGTCACTGCGATATACTTGTAAGTCAGTTCGAGTTCTACAGCTGAGCCTTGCTCGTGTGGCCATGACATCGTGCTCTACACTTGTGCCACTTGTGGAACGATGTTGATGCTGGATTCCTTCTCGGGCGCGCACCGTAAAAGGCGCGGCGCGGGTTCATTATTATCTCTGGTCTCCCGTGGGCCGCGCGATGACGACGCGTCTGCGAGCGCTGTCCGACTTCACAAACCGATAACCGCCGGTTGAACTCCGTTTAAATATCTGGTTTTCGTTAGAAACTATGAGATTAATCTTATTTCTTCATTTGTTTCTAGCTATTACTATGCTACTGGCGTCAAAATATATGTGAATTCAATCTCACTAAACTCAGCATTGCGCTTCTTCTATGATGATTTAAATTTAAAATTATATTTTCTCACTTCTAACGATTTCTTCGCTTTTTAGTTTTGTGTAAATTCCGGGTGTCGCGTCTTTCTGATCACGACTTTAGATAGGCTATAATTTTAATCAACGTATGTACATAACAATTTAAATTGCAGAAACATTTGTCTCTTGGAAATGTATTCAGACATGCTTTAATTTAAATTTAAATTATAGATTATAATTATATATATATATATATATATATATATATATATATATATATATATATATATATATATATATATATATATATATATATATATATATATATATATATATTATAATTAATTATAATAATAAAATTTATTTTAAGTTTGTTTAATTGTAAAAAGTTTTTGCCCTTGCTCATCCATTGTCTTGAATCTGTTTATGAAAACTATATAAAAAAACGATGCTCACTTAAAAATTTAAGCTTAGATAGGCGGCAATTTTTACAGTTTATACTACTACTAGCTGGCACCCGCCACTTCATTTGCGTAGAACTAACTGAAACTGAACCCTATTTTTTAAACGGAACCCTAATATAAAATAGCCTATGTTATACCTTACAACATCAGCTATCTGCCAGTGAAAATCCCGTGAAAATCGGTACAGCCGTTTCAAAGATTAGCCGAAACAAACAGACAGACAGACAGACTTTTTATTGTAAGGTCCGTATATACTTTCATATGCTCTAAGAGAAAAGCTGGTAATTTAAAATTATAAACAGACACTTCAATTTTATTTATTTGTATAAATAGATATTCTTACAAACAAAATATGTTGTCAGAATATACAGGTGTATTTAAAATAAATAAAATAAAATAGATATTCAAGGAGCGTATTCCATTCTCGTTCCATATCCGCTGATATTGCGCGGCAGTCACGTAACCTTCAAAGCCCTCGCACTGAGGTGTCAATACTTAGTGAGAGTTGTCACTAATGTAAATCATGTTATTGTTCTGTAAATAGTGAGAATTTTTTGTTGTGCATACTGTTATTACCCGACTGGGTTATTTTTTTCACGCGTATCTTGTATTGTATGTATGTATGTATGTTTGCAAATTCCTTTATTCCCACGTATCTTCCAAACGGCTGGATGGATATCGACAATTAAGGCATCATCAGATTTGGCTCAAAAACCCAAATGTCCTTAGATAGCTTATTTAATTTCCTTATTTAAAGAAAAAAAATACTAAGCGGCGGATTTTGGCGCCAAATTTTAAGTAGTTCAAATTTCTTTTTATTAACAAAACATTTTTTATTAAAAATTTTAACAAAACCTATCAATATAAAGGAAATAAAAATTAGATTTTGAAAATATACATATATGTCATGTATTTAATTTAAATCAGGAATAATTAAAACCATTTTAATCAAACAATTCGAATAAATTTTAATCATGCATTCAAAATATACTCGTATTTTTGATTTCAATCGACTAAGTGTGTTTATAAACATTTTTTTAGTTTATAAGACAATATTAAAAATATTCTTAGATCTTTAAAACTACGCAACGGATTTTGATGCGAGTTTTTTAATAGATAAAGTGATTCAAGAGAAATGTTTATATTTATATAAAATACATATAATAATATAGTAGAGAAAGACTGATAATTTTAGAGGTTTCTAATATCGTAAATAAACACATTTTTTGCGCTTACATTGTAAAATCTGGCTGAACCCTACGAGATAGATCAAAAAAATATAATACAGTATTGTACACCTTAAGAATATCTACAAAAAAGTCCGCGATGGTATATGTCTATTTCTTAGGGATAACCCACGATAACCATTTTTATCCTTTACACTTTACGTGAGATACTGGCTTATTTACGAAGCGATTTAAGCAATACAGTATTAATTCTTATCCAATTAAGTACCTTAAATACATTGTGCATTTAATATAGATATCAATATGGCCCTTTACAGCATGTAATTTGAATGAATATTTTCGAAGATATTACAGATTTAAAATGCAGGGACATAGCGGTTTACCTAACAAAACTAGCTGCCCGTGCTCAGTTCATACTTATTATCATGTATGTTATTTTCAGAAGCTATTTATATGGATACAATAACTATGATCCTTATCAAATTAAATACGTTGATCACTTTAAGCATTTAATAAATAATAAATGAAAGTTTTTTTGAACCTAAGTACTTAAACTATTAGAAGGTACATCAAAATTTAAAGTAAATTTAATTAGCAGCTGCAAATTGGCTCAAGATTGGCAATGCTGGCACACCAAGGACTATTCAGCGCCGATATTCCGCTAGAGTCATTTCGTAACCTCACAAGCGTCACACAAGCGCTACCTATATCAACTATTAAGCTACGACACATTATGAAATAGGAAACAAACATAATAACCAAAAAATTACATGTAAATTACAAATAAAAATCAAATAATTAAATTAAAACGCCCGCGACTATCGCATTCGGGAAACTGTCGTAAATACGATTCATTCAAATCGTATTTACGACAGTTTCCCGAATGCGAAAGTCGCGCGCAACATGTTGTTTAATCTGTGACAAGCGACAACTTCTAGCTAACAAGTAACCAATTGCTGACCGTCAACAGCTGTTAATACTCAAGAGTCGAGAGTCTATCATAATATCATTGACCATTTTGAATTTTAGAAAGTTAAAATTTGAATTCAAATTTGATATGTATATATAATGTATAAACTAGATTTTTATGCATACTAATTACATACAAAATTAAACTAAAAGTGGACAAAAAGTACAAACCCAACACCAATAATATTAAAAAATAAAAACTAACTACATAACTAGGACGCCAACCGAGTCACATAATCGGGAAAAGTCGCCAAAAAAATTATCATGTCTATATTATAGTGTTACGGGGGAAATTAAAATAAAAAGAGATTTCCCGTGACAATGTGTTTATTTAAGAAATAGAGGTCGTGGGCAGAAGGCCGTACGGTCTGGTCTAGCCTCTTGGTGTCTGAAGGGTATCGTAGGGGGTCTAAACCACGAGGGGACTTAGCTCAGGGATCCAGGTCTTGAGTCCAGGGGTCTGGCACGTGGCAAGAAGGCAAGAAGTTGGCGGTGCTAGTGCCCGTACGTCGTTGGCGGTGCTCGAGCCCGTATCAAAGTGGGCGGTGTTTGTGGCCGCAACGTAGTCGTCAGTGCTCGTGCCCGTAACAAAGCTGTCAGTGCTTGGGCCCGTAACAAAGTTCCCTGGAAACATTCATACCAGCGTGTGAAGAGTGCACAGCAGCCATGGTTCTAGCCCCTAACGATCCAAACCATGGGCTGTGTGTCCATCACAAAACAAGGGATAAGCAAAAAAAGATAAAAAGATAAAATGATATTAAGGACAATTAATTTGATACAAACATCCTGATAATATCTAATAATGCAAGATCGGAAAAATGAAACTACAAATTGAGCACGTGGCCAATCAAAAATTTACAGGAAAAAATAATGTGTTTTAATTACCAGCGTGATTTAGCAAACATTCACAACACAGATATTTCAAATTACTCACCGTGAACACGGGGTTATAATATTATAATTATTACAAACGACTACATCTTGAAGAAGTTGAACAACCAAAATTCGGCAGGGAAAAAGGGCGTTGTCCTGTCGCGACAACCCTTTTATACCTCTACTGACATTTGTTTTTTTTTTAACCGACAATTAGCGGTAATGTGTAATACAAATGCCACAATAAAGAAATATTAGAGATGAAGCTCTAGTTAGAAGCATTTGCCAATAGATGGCGTTGTATAGCACAAATTAGCTATTATTAATATCGACAACTGCTAATAGATGACGCTATACGCATCGTTATTAGTTATAACGATACGTTAAAAAATGTAGCTATGCTACAATAGTGATATTTTGGGACAAGCCTTCTTGTTTTCCTAAAGGAAGGGATTTTTCGCATTTCAAATGGGCGGTGGAATGTTGTTTCAGCACTCTGATGCCGAATATCGAAAGCTGTCCTTAAAAGAAGCCGTTCAATGTTTTGCAATGGCTAGTTGAACCGAACATTTCCGTGACCCGCAAGACTTAAGACTAGTCATTCTTGTAAGTTTGCCATAGAGATATTTCGGCTCCTCGGATTTTAACATTCCAAACAGAAGGCAAGCTAAATGTAATTTTCGCCGGTTTTGCAATTTTAGCATCAAATGCTCGTTCAGATAAGGGGTAACATGATCTCTAGGTGGTATGTTAAAGCAAAAACGGGCACATGCATTTTGGACTCTCTGTACCAACTTTTTAGTTGTAGAAACTAATCGTGGGCCAAAGACAACATCAGTATAATTAAGCTTCGAGAGAACCAGTGACTCCACTAGCGTACGTAGCGTACGTATACGTAGCTCCTTCGAAAGATATGGTCTTACTCTATATAGCACCTTTAGCTTGTAAAAGGAGTAACTGACTAGGCTGGTGATATGATCTTGGAATCGCAGATGACTGTCAAGAAGGAGACAAAGATTGCGTGCTACATATGTATGTTCAATGGGTTCACCCATTAGCATTATGTCGGGCGAAGAATTTATACGGCTGAGTTGTTTGCTGGTGCCACAAATAATGTTCTTTGACTTTAGTGGATTAAGACATAAGCAGTTTTTTCACTCACTCATTTAGCAATTTCATTGAGCAACCTAACCGCACTGTCAATTTTACTTGGTTTACAACTTAAATAAATTTGGGCGTCATCAGCATAAAAATGAAACTTACAATGTCTAATATGATTTTTAACATCGGCCGTGTACAAAATAAATAGTTTGGGACCCAGAATAGAACCCTGTGGTACACCATGTGTAATAATCAAGATGTCAGATACCAAGAAGAAACCACTGGTATGGGAGAGCTGCACGCATTGGCGACGTTCACTAAGGTAACTATCAAACCATTTTATAGTATTAGCGTCAAATCCATAGATACTTAATTTAGCAAGCAAGATGTTTATATTTAAGGTTTCCAAAGTTTCCCTGGTGAAGTCCAGTAGGACGAGTAGAGTACAATAACCACTGTCATGTGTACTAAGTATGTTATCAGTGACATCAAGCAATGCGGTTACCGAACTCCGCCCTTCCTAAAACCTGATTGTCTCTCTGGTAACATATTATTCCTTTCCAGGTAGCCTGTAATATGCTCACATACCACTTTCTCCAGTAGACCTTAGACAGACATGGTAAATACTTATAGGCTAAAGGTCCTTTAACTCAAGAAGGTTTGCAATTTTTGGCACACGCCTCACTACAGCCTGCTTCCAGCTGTTAGGATACACGCGATATAGACGTATTTATAATACATTGATTAGTATCTAAGGAATCTGGTAAGGATAATAATATCATATCTAAACTGATGCCATCACATCCTACCACTTTGAATTTTAGTGTCTTAATAGATTTAATCAATGTGCTCATGGAAATAGTCTCCAGATCGTAGCATCATTAATATTGTAATAAATTTATGGAATTAGAAATAAGTAATGTACGATAGCTGTGTGATGGGATGGTATTTTTAAGAAGTGTTTGTTAATCACATTAGGATTATTAAAATGCAGATCCTGTACACATCTCTTTTCATGTAAAATTACTTTTTTATATTTTCCATAATTGCTTTGCTTCATTGACTTTTATTAATGTTATGTTTAAAGTATGCTATTTTTTCGTGGTATTGCCTTATTTACCTGTGTTTTTAAGCTTTTATATTATAAATCTCTTTTTTAGTTTGTACTTTCGTAATAAATTGGTACAGGCTCAGACATCTTAAAAAAGTTATTAGTTTGTTTGACTTTGCATGTCAAACATTGTCATGACAAAGTAAATTAATAATAAAGTCACCAGTCAATATTAATTAGTCATAACTGGGTATTGCATTAATCACATCCGTGAGAGCATCTAGAAATGTGTCAATATCCAACCAGGGGGTCGGTAAGCAGTACCAATAACTATTTTTTTTCTATTCATACTTAACTTAAGCCACATATGCTCAACAGCTCTATAAAGTGGATCAAAGGGTGGTGACAGGGTATGTGCAGTTAAGCCATTACGAATATAAAATCCAACACCTCCACCTCTTGAACGTATCTCTCGTGGTCGTGGCTTATGACAAAGATGTTATCCTATTATATGGGGGGCTCGGCCTTCTTCCCCTGATCTTAACCATGTCTCATTAATGGCTGATCTAGGTCAAGCACATCCATTTTAGCAACAAAATTATCATGATTTGTGTCTTAAGAGCCTACATTATACAACCCAACCTTGAGGGATTTGGTACTAATTTTAGTTCTCAACAAAAGTTATTAACATAGTGATGTCATAATTTCGGTTGACATAAAACCAATGTGGTTGCTGGTTGATAATGATATTAAGTTTTGCCTTGCATGCTCTGCACATTTAAATACATGGATTTTTCTGACAAAATACATAAGGAAAATATTAAATATATAAATTAAATTAAATTACATATGATATTTTTTTATGAATATTAAAATTGCATTGAGTTTGGATGTCAATTAATTTAAGTTCATAGAAGTAGAGTATGTAATTATAGTACTGTGCCTATTTAATATTAATTCTGAGCCTGACTTATGAAGAATGGAAACTAAATTAAAGATAAACGATTCAGTTAGCATCCTACACACACCAGACTTAATTGTATACCCCAAAGAATAATAGTCACAAGAATGATTATTCTTCTTATTTATGGTAAGTTTATAATATTATATCGAAGATAAACTAAACAACAAAATGTCTGAACGTACAATGTCTACTGGAACTACTAAATTAAAGGAGTGCGTTGACCGTCAAACAGTTGTGTACTTAAAAGTCTAAGTCCCCAAACGCTCGGATGAGGTGCAGGATTAGGTGCACCGGCTTACCATCCCCCTTGCCGCGCGAAAATACGTCCTCTTTTCATCCACGAATACCACCAGTTGAGATGGCGACATTCCTCACGGAATCTATAAAAGAGCTGACGATTATGGCGCGTTACGCTCATTGATGTACACCCGCTGAGGCGTCCCGGCCACTCCGAAGTCAGCGCTAGAGAGCATGCGGCGAACACGGGCCGCGCGCAGCAGCTCGTCACGCAGCTGGCGGCGAGCCAGCCGCAGCACCAGGCGCCGTGCACGTTTTGGCTCATTGATGCCGACGTGACGCGGACCCCACACGTCCAGCGAGTACAATATCCGCACGCGCCAAGGTGACTCCTAGTTTAGAGGCCAACACGGTGACGCTGTGTACAGCATTCTCACCCGCAGGCTCCACGGTGTTGGTTCTAGGTCTGCTGATAATGCTCTGTCATTGAGTTCCGCCTTCAACTGCTGAACCGTTCCCTCTAATACCACTATTGTGCGTTCCAGCTCATTGACCTTCTCCGCGCCCGTTCCGCTTGCGCCGCCCTGCTCCAGCACATCAAGTCTTTTTTCGACGCTGGTCAACCGCATTGACAAATCCACGATGGTTTTTCTCAAAAGAGCCATCTCTTGACGGCTTCACCTCAGCGGACAGGGCAAGACAACCATTGTGGAACTTTGTATTGCAGGTGCTACAGGCAGCTACACCTATCGGGGCCTCTCCTAACAACTTGCCACAAATGTGGTGACATTTGGCCGTACTATCCATTACGGCGTTTTCAACAATGTAGTTTGGAAATCCTCCAACAGATGGCGCTACTGAGATTGACAATGGCGTTCGATAAATGACTCGTACAGGTACCGCAACTCGCCACTAGATGTCGCTCCTGACCAGATAATGGGTCGATTTGCACACAACGTCTACCCTCTACTGCGCGGGAAATTAACGTACGTTCAATGCAGATGATTAAATTTTATAAATTAACTAGAGCCATCACAGCTTCGCAAATCGCAGGGATACAATGCACACAATTCACGGTTGTAACTAAATTAATAAAATGATTTTCAAATAAAAATAAAGTAAAATACAGAGACGTGTATTTGTTCCTTTGACGTTTGTGATATCACTCCCCTTTACCATTTAATACACATTATAGTAGCCCTTTAAACCATAAGTTTAAATTAAAATCCTATATTTACAAGATATCGTAAAATTTATATTCAAGCAAGAAAAATACATATATCAAGCGGCAAGCTCGCACGTCGCGTCGAGGTGATAGGATCCCGTTTTTACCCATTGGGCACGAAACCCTAAAACATTTTCAATATTGTATACAGAAGTATATAGCAGTGAATAGAGTCTTTTGCTGAAGAAGTTTTTTCTCCCAGAACACTTCCACGCGGGTGAAGACGCGAGCAAAAGCTATATTAAGATAAAATAAATAATAAAAAAAAAACCGACGTAAGATTTCGTATCTCTTGATCGAAACTAAACGCGTGTTAACCCTCGGCTAGCGCGTGGTGCAGCCGTATTGTGTATTTTGGCAGTGTGGTAGTGTAGCGTGTAGTGCGGCGGACTCAGTAGCACGCCGCACGCCATTGCCTATACAACAGATCGTCTGCGTAAAGTGTACTGCATGTGTATTGCAAAGTATTTTGTGTACTAACTGAAGCGTGTATGTATATCGGGTGTAGTCTATATCACTGAACTAAAAGTTTGACGTTCGATAAATTTCTATTATTCGGAAAATTAAGATAATTCACGTTCGCAATTTTTCGTAGACATTCTACCTTTGACGTTCGAATCATTTCTATTACATAGTTCGATTGACCTCGTCGCAACATTTATATTGTCTTATTGTGGTTACAGTTGACATCTGTGGTGGTCTTAGGCTGGGACTATATTATTATACGGAATCCGGGAGGCCGGAGAAAATTCAAAGCATTGAAAATAGAACTCTGGACTAATACAATAGTATTAAAAATCGAATACATGAGTGAGGAGTTTTCAGATATGACATTGACATTTGACTTGCCACTCATGTGTTCGATTTTCAGCTCTATTGTATTAGCACAGAATTCTATTTTCAGTGCTCTGAATTTACCTCGGCCTTACGGATTCCGGACAATGTAGTCCAGCCTTGGACCAAAAACCAAACTAGGTTAGGTATGATGTGGGCCAGGTACCTTAACGCCTCTTTTCTACATCGCCTCTTTTAGAATAAGAATCGCTTATTCCAAGAAATTGGTTACATAGATGTTATATTTTATAAATTTCGGCCCTTTATGGGCCCTTATGGGCATGGATTAATATTAGTACATAGTTTTATATAAAAAAAATAGAATCATATTAGTGAGCAAAACATTTCAATTGTCATCAAAATCCCAGTACCATAACAATCAATTAGTAATAATAATGTATGCGAATAATTAAACATTAAAATATACCCCAACGGCCAACAGTCATGAAATATGAGATTATACAAACATACAAAGTCATAAGCTTATAGCTGTTATGTCATAAGAGATTCGTTAAAAATATATTTAAATAAAAGATTCAGTGTGTTGTCAGTGTCAAAATAAAAAATAAAACTAAAAGAGGTTGTAGCATCGTGGCTTACACGTGCCATGTGCACAACATTTTAACATTTTAACCATGGAGGAAGTAAATATAAATTATAAGCAATTTAGAAATCTACAAGTGTCACATTTTTTATTCGACGAGCTATTTTTCTGATTATCAAACATAGGATTTTGGCGAGAATCATGCTACCTTCCGCCTAAGGTGCATACGTCACACGTATTTCATATTAGGTCTTTACATATGAAATTGCCGTTTTGTATGAAAAAATTTAAACGAATTTTTTTCATGTATTTTTATTTGTATTAATAATCGAAGTAATCCCATGCAATCAATGCATATTTGCCAACGCAGTGGCAGTTTATTGATGCCCTTCTTAAAGAAATCAGCTGGACGGGAGGCAACAAATTCTTCAAAGGCATTTTGTACTGCCTCTCCGATATTGAATTTTTTTTCCGCCAAGAAGTTATCCAAATTCTGGAAAAAGTAGTAGTCTGTAGGCGCAAGGTCTGGTGAGCAGGGCGGATCCCTCTTATTCAACATAATTAAAAAGAAATGTCATATTAGTGTACCAATTTAAAATACTTACACGATAAAACTTTTGCTAATTCGAATACATAGAAGAAGGTTTATTTATTTTTACGCATTTAAGCGTTTTATTTGTATCATTATTGTTAATAAAAAAATGTAGCAAGTATAATAACTATGGTACATTTGCTTCAGAAAGCTGAGATATTATGTACCTCATTTGGGCGTAGTGATAACACCGGCCAATCGCAAACGAGATGTACTGTGGCGCTAGCACGAACAATTCACTAGTACGTATTCGTAACGTTACCGAGAGAGAATTGGATGAAAATTATGACAGCGCCTATAAAATTGTCATTCGATAACGTTATGTACAAGTACGTGTCCATTGTTCGTGCGCCGGCACCGGGATTACAAGCTCGGTAACATAAATTAAAGACGATAAGATTAGCTGGTAACGGTAGCACTGGCCTACGTGACTTGTTTAGAGAAAATCTGTATGAAATTGGCTGCAATAATTAGGAAAGTTGATGAGCCTTGGTAGGTGTGATTTACTTAACTCCCTTAAAAAATCCGCAGTGAATATGGATATGAATATATTTGTTACGTAATATTGCCTGAACCTCATGAAGCATCTGCTAAATTATTGTATAGTTTTGTAACTAGAAAATATAAGTTTGTACCTGTCTTGCACGATGGGATTGACATTGAAATTAAATCGGAATATATAATAAAAAAAACTATTTTGTAATTATAATAAAGCTTGTATTGGGAAAAAATATGCTATTATGCTTCGCGGTGGGTGTCTCTTCACATCCGTGCGGTCTTTCTTTGGGTTTTTGGAAAAAAATGCAGTCTGATGTTCACTTGGGGCTTAATGTGGGCTGCGGACCCCGGGGACCCCGGGGGCGCCGGCCCTGGGCTGGTGATGCTCGCGCACGTCACACGCCACTGATTCGCCGACACACCACGACCGCAATACCGAACAATACGCTATTGATACTTGATATTGTTGACAACTATTTTATTATAATGTGCTCCCTATATAGGCCCTGGGAAATGAGACTGATGAAATCAATTTGTAACGTTACAATATTGGTAGTTAATATTAAACTAAGAATGACAATATAATTAAGCTCAATAACGCCAACATCACTCAATCCTATAACTTGTTTTAAATAAAAAAGGCCAAATAAAGTCTGAATAATTTCTAAACAGTTGACTACGGTATGGAGATTTCAGTCTCGATATCTCGATTAAATTAAACGTCCTACTGTTATAAATGTGAAAGTTTGCGGAATCGATGGATGGATGTTTGTTACCCTTTCACGCAAACACTACTGAACGAATTTGATGAAATTTGGTATGGTAGTAGTTAAGGCTCGGGATTAAAATATAGGCTACATTTTGTCCCGAAAAAGTATAGTGTTCCAGTGGGATACTGTATTTGCGCGGGAGAAGCCGCGTGCAAAATCTAGTGATATATAAAATACATAATCGTACAAAAAATGTGCAAAAAGTCTCTTACAACTCAATCTTAATTCTTAATAAGGACATAATTTGGCAATGATATTGAGGCGGCGTATAACCCCGATGCGACGTGGCGCTTTATGTCGGGATTGCGACGACACATTCAGACACAGGCCTACTTTATGAAATACGATTGATGAATTCCGGCACAGTTTCCGGCATGGGTGTTCAAGTACAATGCACACCCAATCCAAGTGTAATTGCCTGCTTGTAACTATACAAATGCCGCGCGGTATAAAAAAACTATAACAGTAGCAAAGCTTTTATCGATTTTTACCGCAACAAAAACATTTCAAAATAGTAAGCTAATAAGTATTTATTAGCAAGAACCCCTTTGTGCGAGGATGATTACCAAAATATTAGGACCCTTTAATATTTTTTCCATTAACGAGTAACGCTTACAATGTAATGCGAGCGTCATTATCCGGTAATAACAATTTACCGCTGCGCCTGCGCATGGGACCCAACAATAATTTTAAACATAATAACCATAAAATATAATCCCTTGTCACCCTCTCCGCTCCATGGTACTTCGCGGTGTTTGTTTTGGTTCCGTAGATGGTAAGCGGGGCGGTGCGCGCGCGCCTGCCGCCTACCACGGCCGCCTACCACAGTAGCGTGTGGGATGCGTGATGGAACAGTGAAATTAATTTATGTACTAGTAGTATGGTTTTTTATTCATATAAATAGAAACGATTTTTAAGATGAGCTCAATTGTTACATGACAATTGATAAACTGAAAGTTAACCCAACTTTATTGGTAGAAATCCCTACGTCTTTACAAGTTTGTATGAGTTTATCCTGAATCGAAATAACTTACCTAAAATCTAAAAGCGTGACTATTGACTGGTATCACATTAGAGGTAGGTACACTGTGAAGGCTGAAGGCCAGGAGACAGGAGACAGGAGACAGGAGTGAACACACAAGTCTATGAAGTCTAAATCCCATCTAATAATAAATGTGAAATGAGAGTTCAATATTACGATATATGCCTTGGTTCTTGACTTCAACGACAGAACAAGTGAGATCTAAATGGGTGCCAAGTTCAATGGTCAATACTGAAATTTATTTATGCATTATTTGGGGTTCTTTGCAGAGCTAAGGCTTATATTTCCGCCCCCGCACAATGTTATGTGTGTGTGTGTCTGTGTGTGTGTGGGTGTGCAAGCCGCATTATTATATTGTTGTTAGCTGTTTGTGGCTCTTTTGACAATCGTCTCAGCTCCAATATTGGCAACGACCTATTTAGACCGCGACACAGTTTGCGCGATTTATTTTTAAATGTAGGCCAGACCGTCGACGTACAACACCTAGATTGAGTATTTGAAACCACGATATATTTGAAACATCTTTAGTTTATTATGCTACACAATACACAATACACTTTATGCATGGGTGCGAATCTGTAATAATAATAATTTGAAAAGTAAAAGTACAAGTATAATATCAGTTGCTGCACGACACATAAGTAGGAAACCTCTATCGGCCCGTTTCAACAACCTATCTACCAATAACTATTTGTTAAAAACGTCAAATTTGTATCGCAAAAAACTGGCAAATAAAGTCGACGTTTTTAAAAAATAGGTATTGGTAGATAGGTTGTTGAAACTGTGCGTAAGAGGAATCGTTATGTTTGAAATATCAGAATGATTATTAATTTAACTACCCATGATTTTTAAGTAATTTGTAATCAGTTTTAGAACCTGAAGTCTATAATAAATATCTACGAGCGTCATCTTCTTAACTCTTAAATACTAGCTTTTGTCCGCGGCTCCGGCAACGTAAGTACAGTATCCCAAGCACTGTACTTTTTCGGGATAAAATGTAGCCTATGTGTTACATAATCCAGAGCTTAAACTACTACCATACAAATTTCCTCAAAGTACGTTATGTAGTTTTTACGTGAAATAGTAACAAACATCCATCCATCCATACATCCTCACAAATTTTCACAATAAT
Source organism: Phengaris alcon alcon (assembly GCA_037179445.1). Lineage (NCBI taxonomy): Eukaryota > Metazoa > Arthropoda > Insecta > Lepidoptera > Lycaenidae > Phengaris > Phengaris alcon. The sequence continues at coordinate 53,921 of JAYRCH010000074.1, forward strand.
AGTAGTAAGATTATGTTTCCTCGTTAACTATTTTGTATTTCACATTGATGAGCTTTTGTGATGTCCCTAACCTTAATGTAAAATAATGTAATGTAAGTATATCTATAACGTGAGAATCGAGAAATAGAACATCGAAGCGCTCGCAAAAAATCGTTTAAATTTTAAAGTGTTGTAATGTGGTTGTAATTGATACCGGAGTCGCGCGCATTGTGTCCGCACCCCGCACCCCGCACCCCGCACCCCGCACCCCGCACCCCGCCAGTCCCGTCCGCCAGCGAACACAGCCGTAGTGCGACAATAATGAGACAGATGATTTGTTACTTTAAAAAAATTTGGCAAGAGCGAGGCGAGACGAAATCGTATGGTTCCGTAGCACTGACGCGGGCGTCCAACAACGATTATCTGACTTACTATTTTGTTAAACTTACTTTTGTTGGACTTTAATTGAATTGTTAGATACATGTATGTAAAAGTGTGTTACAACTTACAAGTCACTAAATAAGATCAGAGGGTCAATTATGTGGGAGAGCCACGCATCGGTACGAATGGGCCGGCTCGACCGGATAAATACCACGACCTCACAGAAAACCGGCGTGAAATAACGCTTGCGTTGCATTTCGCCGAGTGAGTGAGGTTACCGGAGGCTCATAGCGGGGATTGGGGATTTTAAGGACCAGGAACGCAAGTCGCAACACTAGAGGAGTTACAAGTATAACTCCTCTGGTGTTGCGAGTGTCCATGGGCGGCGGTAATCGCTTACCATCAGGCAATCCGTCTGCTCGTTTCCTGGTCCATTTCATAAAACTTAAAAAAAAAAACTGCTAAATAAAACCTGCAATAATACAATTACAATCAAGTCCCGATACGCTTAAACTACTAAACTAAAAAAAAGCCAAACCGGTATTCTCGTAAACGTTAAAAGTAAAGCAGCATCTAGCGAATCCTGATTGGTCCAAACGTGAAGCGACTTGTTATCATAAATTGATTTTGTGAGAAATAAGAGAAAAAGTAAACTTTACAGATTACAGAACCTCAATTCTCGTATTTAAAGTAGAGTTTAATTTTACTTTGATTGTATTATAAGTTATAATACAATTTTACTTTTTTTCTTGAAAGATAAAGAATTACTAAATAATATTAAATAATTGATGGATTAAACTATCAAGAAAGGAAGGTAAAAATGATTATAAAATTACATATTTTAAAGTTATCATTTAACTGATTTAACACCAGCAAAGTAAACTATATGGTTATAGTAAACGGATCTCCAAATCGATGAAAGATATTGACACACTATTGATATTTGATGAAGTCTTATTAAACGACATCCCACACAATGGAATCCAGAAAAACATCGTTTTCACTTTACATGAATAGGTGAGTGACAAAAAAATATTTTTATTGTACCATTTAAAGCTTACGTCTATTTCATATTAGGTTAACAAAGATATTTCCTACATATATGACCATTTTTAGAGCTCCAACCCAAAGTGTTTAACCGGACCTTACTACTAAGACTCCGTTGTCTGTCCGTCTGTCTGTTACCAAACTGTATCTCATGAACCGCTATAGATAGAACCGCGATTAAGGGGACACCCATACATCAAAAGTGATTTTTGCCGTCTTTTGCTTGATATTAATACCAGTCATTGATATTAGTTACTAATAAATGGTTTTTCATTGAGAACTTTGAAATGAAATAACCTATTTATGTAATAAAGCCACCATTTTTTATAAAATTGATAGGTGTATTCGATGACATTATGTATGGAAATTAATTTCATCCAAATGGCTCCGCTACTCCACCGTACACCAATTTATGACGATTTAAAATACGCGGATACACAGGTAAGTATTATTAATACAAACCGCGAGGATAATCCTTTGTTGCGGGATCTCAAATAGTAAAGAGTTGTACTCAGAGCATAATTCCCGTGCACACAATATTTGCAACTGACCACTTCCTGGGAACCGTCAACCGAGCCGCCAACCGAGTAATCCTCTGCCCACCCAACTAGCTTCAGCCGCCCACCCGCTCGATACTGCACCTTATGTCGAGGCGGTAGAGTCCAGAGCACATCGCACCGCCGGGGGATACACGCGTGAACGCTCAGTTGACTTTAATTGTGTAAATATTTGATCAATTAGCAGCTACTAGTAGCACACTGGGACAATACCTGGGCGGTGCGAGTTATTGTGCACCTTGAGCCATAGACATAGAGTTTGCAGTTGTTACAACTAGTAACGATATTAAGGTAAACTGGTTACAGACGACATTGACTCTGCAGCGGCCGCGGTAGTTGCCGCGGCAGTGTGCCCGAGTAACCGGCTTCAATCCAAGTGTTCAGTATTATTCTTCCAATGTATGTCCGTCCTTTAAATTCTATAAGTTTTTCATTGCAATAACTCTGACTGCATATCTACTCGTTGGACTCGTTGGAGGTTGGTATATATCATATCCACTCGTTGGACTCTGACGACTAGCAGATCTAAAATGGCCACATGAAGTAGTAAATCGTACGATGTAGTAAATCGTACGATGTAGTAAATCGTACGATGTAGTATCCTTAGTAAATCGTACGATGAAACATCAACGTTTGAAGAAGTTGCTTTTACAGTAACTTATAATGCTTTTATAGTAACTTCTAATGATTCTATTAACTGCCAATTATACAATTCTCATTATGTTCATCCTCTCTCGCTTATATTACGGGGAGTGCTCCGAGGAATTAAACCTGCTGCTACTATTCGCCACCGTTCCAAGCGACAAAATATTTATCGTTCTCGTCACCTTCATGAGTGGCAGTCCTCCAACGTGCGCTTAACCCGAAGCATTACACAGTAAAACTCTGGAATTAACTGTCGCCAGCGGTATTTCCGGACTATTACGACCCCTAAAAGGCCGGCAACGCACTCGCAACTCCTCTGATGTTGCGAGTCTCCATGGGCGACGGTAATGGGGGTAATCCATCAGGTGATGATCCATTTGCTCGTTTGCCCCCTAATTTTATACAAAAAAAAAGTGTACCGTTTTACACATTTTTATTGAATACTACGAAAATAGAATTATTAAAAGTTACTGTAAGAGCAATTCATTGAAAATAATTGAAAAAAAATTCTTTAAAAGGTTTCGATTTCTATCGATTCACTTAATATGGCTATTTTAGACCTGCAGAAGCTATACCAAATAGACTTTGTAGACATTCAGAAAATCAGGGATAGTTCAACTGCAGACATCATCACAATTAAATACTTAATGCCTATGTCTAGCAATACTTCAGAAAAGAAGACAAATGATGTGTCAGCACGTAATCAATTTAATAACTCAAACTACCAGTTCAATCCGAAGTTCCCCCAATGATTGCTCCTGCTTGATGAGATCTATTTACAAGTCAATAACAAAAATTTAATAAATCTCAATCCATGCGCACCGAACATCATAAAGGTATTTGGCGTAATGAAATATATTAACGGCTGGGGTCGTGTACAACAATGCGATGTCTCGGGCCCTTTGAAACTGTTGCTCATTGTGTTGTGTTGTGTTGCCCGGAGATAGAGGTTGTTGCGACTGAATAACATCGCCGAGGTACGGGGACTTCCGCTAGCTAATTACAATTTAGTTATTGTCTGTTTCGAAATGAGGCACATAGTAGTCGTATAGTAAATTATAATTTTCAGGTACCTTTTTAATGTAGTCTCCAAATGACATATGCCAGTTTGGGAAATATGTAGAATAAAACAAAAAGATTAAGGCGGATAAAAGGTAAGTAATACGCAACGTATTCCTGAATTAAGATGTCTGAACTACAGCCCGGTCTAGAATTAGTAGCAAATAAACAACGAGCGCTTTAATATATAAGTTATGTATCAGTAGAACTCCCCGTCGGAGAGTTTCATGGCGTAGAGGTGCAGCGCGCGGTACTCGCAGAACTGGTTTGTGCACCAGCCGCTGTGGCCGTCCAAGCAGCGGCACGAGTCGCACTCGTCCATGTACTTCTCTCCAGGCACGCACTTGAAGAACGGGTTCTTGATCACTGCGGACAGCACGATTAGTTTATTATAGCGTTACTACAGCTGATGACGGCGCGGCACAACGCGGCGACGGTGCTGCGGTACTCACCGGTGCAGCGCAGACAGGGCGAGCTGCGCTCGCACAGCGCGGTGACGGTGGGCTCGCAGTACACGCACGAAGGCATGGCGCGGCAGGCGCCGGAGTCCTGCGGCTCGCAAAGCAGGCAGTTGCGGCGCTCTGGGGGCATGCCCACAGCCGTCTCCTCCGCCCAGTACTGGTGCGGGGCCTTCGGCTTCACCAACTGCGAGATCACGTATCTGTCGACCCACACAATGTTTATAATATTCTGAATAGGCGCATAAATAGATATTTTACCTCACGCTTTGCATATAAATAAATAAATACATATATATTTGTATATAGAGGTGTACTTACGCCTGCGAGCCGGGCCGGTAGTGGGGGGGAGAGTGCTCCTCGCCACCGCCCACGGAGCTCAGCGAACCCGACAACGGCACACTACGTCGCTCTGCGGGGAACACCATGAGTTGTGACATCATCTGACCATACCAGTATCAGCAGTTGTGTCACTTTCAGCACTGTCTGCTATTAGCTTACGTTGTACTCACCATCATAGGTGCTGGCGATCCGGTTGAGAGCCACAAGCAGCAGTATGATACGCTCCATATCGTGTGTTGCGTTCGTGTGTGTGAGTGAAGCTGTAAGCCGCTAATTGATGCAGCCAATTACCTACGGATTGGCAATACCGTCGTATACAGGATGTAACTTGGAAATGTTGTGAAATTACATATAGACTTTATTCACAATTGAAATATTCCTAATGTATCCAATTCAAAAATTATTCTACAAAACTAGTACTGTCTCTCACCATTTTCCAATAATACTTTTTTCACGATGATTCATATTTAAACAATAAAATATAATATTTTTGGGATGTTGTTTATATTGAGATCCAAAAGCCAATTTGATTGGTTAATTCGAGTATTAAAATAAACCAAGCTAAAATACTATTGACCGCTGATTACACACCCTGTACGCTGTAATCCCCAATTAAAAGTGCAATAAATGGGTCTCGTTACTGCGCCGGCGCTGGCTCCCGAATTCTGCATGAGATTTGCAAATTACTCGGAATTACTGAAATATTTCAATTACTCTGTATCATCTGGATTTAATTAACGACATTATGCTATTATGCGATGGATGCGGCGGCCGCGATATTAACTCTGTCCGCGATAACCGCCATATTAAAAACACAAAATGTGAATTATATTTTGGTAATAAGCTCTATTAGCTATCATCCGTTATTTTATTCATCTGGATTTATTATTACGCGGTCAGCGGTAGGCATAATTTAATGACCTTGTTTCTAGCGATCAAGCCGAAGCTGAAGAATCCATGGACACAGCAGAAAAAGTATGCCAGTGTATCTGCTTACACCGCACCGCTGCGAAAATCAAAGGGAGAGATGGAGAGCTGCAAGGCTAAGGAGAGCCCCAAGGCAAAGAGAGCCGCAAGGCTGAAACTGCTCGACCTGTCGAGGACAAGAGCAGGAGGTGCGTTGAGGAGGGCTTCATTCTGGTGGAGAGATCAAGAAGACCACCTACACTTTGAGGGTTGAGCGTCTGCAGTCTCGCCACAAGGTGAACTTCTGTTCCTTTTCCTTTGTGGTGAGAGTGCCGACACCACTTTTGTCTACCCTCGAGGTGGAGGCGTTCTGGCTGTCGGGTGTATAGTTTACCGAAGGTTTCGGGGGAGACTCCACAACGAAGCGTGCATCATTTCACCGAAAGAGACAATACCTACGTGATAAACAATTTTTTTATTGCACACCTTGGGAATAAGATGGCCCTCTGCAAGGATGCTTCTATTACTTAAGTGTCTTGACTTTTGTTATAAAGATTAAGTTACTACATTTTAAAAATATTATTTTTGAAAATACCAATTTTTCCATCTTTTTGTTAAAAGGTGGCCCCGTGCGAGTTTCTTATGGTTCTTCTCGCGTCTCTTCGTTTTTCTAGTTTGCGAACCGGTGGTAAGCATCATGTAGGACAATTCAATAAAAAATTAAATGAAATAAATGAAATGAAATGAATTTAAAAAAATATATTTCCAAATGAAACTTAACAAGCGTTTTTCGGAAAGTCAACAGAAAAAGCTACCACCGGTTTAACCCTAACCCGCCGAGAAGAACCGACGTAAGGAACTCGCACGGGGCCATCTTTTAGCAAAAAGATGGAAAATTGGTCTTTTGAAAGAAATATATATTTTACATTGTAATCTTAAATGTATGTTAAATATTAAAAAAAGTCAAAAGTACACAAGTACATAAAGAGAGCCTTGCAGGGGAGCATCTTATTCCCAAGGTGTGCAATTGTTAACAAAATCATTTATTTTATAATAAGCTTCAGCACGCAAAGTACGTTCTTTGACTACTTTTTTAAATTTATTAATAGAAAGGTTTTGAACGTTTTCTGGGAGCCTCTTGTATAGGCGTATACATTGGCCATTAAAATATTTACTTACTTTGCTAAGTCTTGTCACTGGTACATCTAACTTATGCTTGTTTATTCTAACTAGTGTTCATACAATGATTATCACTTTTATTCTTGAAATTGCTTAAGTTTTTTCTAACGTATATTAAATTATCCAAAATATATTATATATAATATATTGAGAAGCTACGGTCAGTACACCTATTTCTTTAATCTTTTCTCTCAGAGATTCAAAAGGAGACATTTTATAAATAGGACGAATAGCTCGCTTCTGCAGCATAAATATTGAATTTATGTCGGCAGAATTTCACCATATAAGTATGCCATAAGACATTCTACTATGAAAGTAGCTGAAAAAAAAATTCTGACTGCATATGCTGCAGAACTGAGTCTATCTAACGTAATACCTAGTAATACAGACCCCGGTAGACGCCTATACGGAGTCTACCAAGTTCATTTTCTCATCATTGAGTAGTAAATTGGTTTGTACTTGCCTAACATTTGGCAAGCTAAACTTTAAACATTTTGTTTTATTTGCATTTAAAATAAATTAATAACACTAAACCAGTTTACTATATTCGAGAGGGCACTGTTTACCTCATCATAATTTGATCGTTGTCGCTTCACTTTAAATATTTGTCATAGGCAAAGAGTACTATCTCATGCCTATCTAGATAAGGCAAGTCATTAATGTAGATGAGGAAAAGAAATGAACCTAAAATAGATTCCTGTGGGACACTTAATTCTATTTTAGTCTCAGCGGACAATTTACTATTAACCTCTATCTTTTGAGTCCTATAGATTAAGAGTTGAGTCCCTAATGCCATAGTGGTGTAATTTTCTGACTACTGTAGCATGGTCCACACAGTCAAATGCCTTAGAAAGGTCGCAAAAAAACCCCAATGCATCCTGCACCCTCCTCCCAAGCCTCGAATATACTACAAAGAAGCTCGATACATGCATCTGTAGTAGACCGACCTTTAGTAAAACCGAATTGTGTAGTATGCAATAAATTATTTGTATTAAAGTGTACTGTTAGTTGATTTAAGATATTTTTTTCAAATATTTTACTAAAAGTCGGTAGTATCCATATCGGTCTATAATTTGCTGGGTCACACTTAATTCAAACTTTGAAATGAGGCCTTACTATGCTTCATTATGTCAGAAAATACACCACTTTAATACAATTGTTCAATTTATATTGACTTGGCTTGGTAAGGAGCTACAATATCAATTATTAATTTGATAATTCTGGTAGACATACCCCAAAGATATAAAGAAATATTTTTACTATGAATACAAAGTTCAAAGTCAGAGCTACGACAGGTGACTTTTCCAGTCTCGGTCTCGAGATGGTGATGCCCGCCGTATAATCTTTGCCTACTTTTTAATTCCTGCATTTCCATGCAATTCTGCAGTACTGAATATTTTCGGCTAATTCACTTCTAAATTTCTCTATACGTTTTTTATTTATAGGGATAAACACAATCTTTTCTTTCAGATTATTGTCACAATGATCAGAGCTAGCTGCCCACAGTAATCAGAGCTAAGCATAATAATAATTATTTCTTTTTTATAAAAATATTGTCAATGCAGGTATCAGTTGTATCACTTACTCTTGTTGGTTCATTAAATAAGTTAAAAAGATTATACAATTTTAACAATGATGTCAATCTAACAGTGGTGGAGTTTGAGTCTAATAAATTAATGTTAAAATCACCACTTACAATAACCTTTTTGTTAGATGCACATTTTTTTTAATATTTGTTCCATAATTTGTTCAAATGATACGTATAAACGAGATGGAGGCCTATATATACTTACAATAATAAGATGATTCAACTTTAAACAAGCTACCTCAGTTATTCGTTCAGTGGAGAGGTTCACAATATATTTACGTTCATTTCATTTTAAAGTATTTCTAAATAATATCAAAGAGCCTCCTCTAATGACTTTTTCTCTACTAAGCGAACTTGCATCCTGGTAGTCATTAAAATTGAAAGTGAGTTCATGTTTTCTAATAACTCCCTCCACGCCGATTTCGGTGAAGGTGATTTCATTGAAACCAGGCCAGTTACGAAGGAGTAATTTCATAGTGCCCAAGTATGTGCGCAGTACACAAATATGTGAGCACTCTCTGTTTCTTTACTCTCATAACTTAGTGGGACGCATAACCGACACGACTGGCGAGAGATCAGGCGCGGGTCCGACTTTTTACATGCCCATCCGACGCATGGATCATATTTCTTGTCAGACAAACAGGTGATCAGCCTGCATTGTCCTAACCAAACTTAGAAACAACACTTTTTGTTGTTATAATACGGGAATCGAACCCACGACCTCCGAGTCGAGAGCCAAACTCTAATCACTAGACCACGGAGGCTGCAATCAGGTGAATAGCCTGCATTGTCCTAACCAAACATGGGAACATAATTTTTTGTTGTTCTAGCGCGAGAGTCGCACCCACGTCCTCCGAGTTGAGGCTGTTTTCTAAACCAATGTTCTGAAATACATATAATGTTGATATTTAATTGCTTTAGAAACAACTCAACTTCAAGTTATTATACCCTACATATATTAACCTACCATTCCTTGTAGATGTTGATGCACCAGGTTAATTACATTTTTCTTATTATTATTACATAAATTCGTATCATTAACGGGTTTGGTAGGATTTTGTAAATTATTAAGTAAATTTTCGCAAGAGACATCCTCTTTTGTCTTACAATCTAATTTAAATAATTATTTGGAACATTGTTTAAACACTTGATTGTGTCGCGGCGCACTTTTCTTTTTCCTAACGTTTCGGCTACTTTCCAGCAGCCGTGTCACGGGAGATCTGAGGTGTCAATTGTCCTACCTCGTATTTGTTGAATTTCTTCAAACTAACCGAATATTCTTCAATTATTATTTGTGTTCCGATCCACGCAAAATATACTAACAGTATCTTGAAGCCGCGGTGTTTTTAAATAAAATTTTATTTTGTTAATTATTGGATCCCAACTAGATGGCAGCACCCAGCCATTTTCTCGGTTAAAATTAGGGTACATTTTAATTTCTATAGCCTCGCGTATCATTCTTGGACGATAACGGTGTTCCATTGCTAGTACTTGTGGCTTATCAAATCTTATGTTATGGCGAGGTTGATCCAGTGTGTATTCGCAAATTGCAGATTTATTGTTGCGACGATGTTTTACATTTGCAATGTGTTCCTTTACGCGGGTGTTGATGGATCTTTTAGTTTGCACTAAAAAGGAGAGACCGCAGTCACAGTCGAGCTTGTAGACTCCTGCATCTTGAATGGGAATGTTACATTTCACTGGTGGTAAAAATTGACTTATCTTTTTGGGCGGCTTGAAATATGTTTTTATAGAAGCTTTTCTTAGAATATAGCCAACTTTATCAGTGACTCCTTTCATAAAAGGCAGAACTGCAGGTATTCGTTCGACAGTGGCTGGTTTCACTCGGTCACTGTGATGCAAGCGTGGGACTCGAAGCTTATTGTCACGTAGAACTTGTGTGACATGATGAAGATCGGTATCCAAATGCTGCTGATCATATATTCCTCTTGCTCTTCTAAACAAAGTTTTGCCAACGGTAGATATCTATGAAGGATGGTGATGGGACTCACCATTTAAATATATTACTATTAGTGTGTGTAGGTTTGCGATACACAGTGTGACCTAAGGTGACATTGGATTCCTTATTACTAATACGTCCAAGAAAGCTAAAGAGTTATTGATCTCTAACTCCATACTGAATTGTATTTTGGGGTTGAGAGGAGGGAGGAGGAGCAGGAGTCTACAAGCTCGACTGTGACTGCGGTCTCTCCTATATAGGGCAAACTAAAAGATCCATCAACACCTCAGTCCTCGCGTGACCACGGCTGCTGGAAAGTAGCCGAAACGCTGGGAAAAAGAATAATGCACCGCGACACAATCCGTAAGTGTTTAAAACAATGAACAATATTCGCGTAAACATAAGAAATAAATATTTGTAAGATGTTCCAAACCGTTACTAATACTAATACTCTGTTCAAAAGAAGCAGAGGCTGATATAGCTAATTCTTTGGCTTGTAATAAAAATATAAAACGATAGTGTCTTAGCTATATGTCTCTTACAAAAGTAAGGTAAGTTATCTATAGTCAAAGTACTAAATTTTAAATTATTAATATCAACAACATAACACTTTTGTTGTTGGTTATTACTTACAACTAGGCAATTATTATTTACAGCGCTGTACAAAAGGCTGTTTAAGCTATATCATCTATAATAATTCATGTAGGGAAAAGTAAATAGTATAATTTTTTAAATATTTAATAACAAGTCTAAAATATGTTCTCTCAATTGTTTTTGTTTACCTTTCCCCTTTTCCCTGCTAATATTATAAGAATTGAGCTAGGACAATAAGTAACAATTAAGGCCTTTTTTACTATCTCATCATATGTTGCTCCGGGCATACAAGTATTTGTGAGTTGTGACCTATTGTCCCTGACACAGTCTGTTTAAATGTTTACCCAGGTCTACCTCATCCGTAAACCTACCTCCCAAACCTATTTCATCAGTAAATGAACTTTTACATGATTGGCATTCAGTATGAGCCTTCTGACAGGAGCCTATAGAATGACATCGTTGGTCAAGTGTACCGTTGACTCTCAATATAGAATTAACGCGCTCCTCATTGTAATGAATTAGCTCAAGCAAGACATTCATTGCTGATATGTACCCCTGAATTTCGATTCGGGATAATTCATATTTTTTTGTTATATTGTCTAAAGATTCAAGTAATTCTGAAATTTCTGTTTGAAGGTTGCATACATCGGCCTCATAAGTTTGTTTCATTTGTTCAAGCTCTTTACTAGATGAATATGATGATAATGAAAAATTTATTATTTTATTACATTTTGTTTTTTACAATTTTTGATATCTTACTAATACATTTTTTATTGACATTTCTTGGCATTTTATAATACATTTCTTTACTTTGATATATTTCTTTAACTTTCTCCTGCTATTTATATTATCATATGATAGCACATTGTCCTCATCAAGTCAATTGTTGTAAGGTCATTATTTTCCTGGATTTCTGAAACTGAGTAATTTCCTAGAATTTATGCAAACTTAATTATTGTTTTGATATATTGTGTTCTTCGGCTTCTCTTAATTTGATTTTAATTGTCGCTGAGTTCTTCAAACAATCTTCATACTCATCCCTACACTGGTCAAAGCCGTCAACAAACCTTTGAAGTTCTACATTTTGTTCATGTATGCTTTCATATTCCTGGTTTATTTTATTTAATTCTAACTTTAAATATGAATTATTTCTTAATACAGTAAGCATTACTTTTCTACTCTTTCACTTAGCAGTTTTTGTCATTGGTTTTTATGTGTCTGTAACTCTGCACTGGAGTGCCAACTGCACTGGACTGCTGCACTGGAGTGCGGTGTAGCCGCAACACTTCGGTGTTGCGGCTACACCGCAACGGGGCGCGCTACGCCTGCGCATGCGCCTTATTCGCCAGCGCACACTGCGTGGCGGGATCCTCCTGTCTCCCAGTGTGTGTGTTTGCGTGTCACTCCGCGTTTCGTGCCGTCTCATTCAAGTTGTGTAGTAGTGACTCGCTCACTCCACGCTCGTGCCGACTCGCTCTAGACGTGTCGAGTATCTCGCTCACTCCACGCTCGTGCCGACTCGTGCAGTGCCGATACACTCCGCATAGAGATCGTCAATTCACTCCTTATTCGTAAGAACAAAGAGTGGATTGCCGCCTTGCTGAGAGTTGCCCTGCCCTTGGCCTCTCGTTGGAACTTGTTTCAACGTTGGGTCACGGGGAGCCAGCCTCTCAAAGTTTTAAACCGTGCAAGTACGTACACTTTTGTGACTACTTAGACACTAAATACGTGTTTTGTGTTTAGTTTACCTGTGTTGTGTGAGTACCTTTTATTGTTAACGTTCCGTTATACATGTACATTGTGTTTCGCGTGTGTAACTATTATGTGACATTAGTGTTTGTTATGTCCACGTACGTATAGTACATCAGTACATACTGTACTTAAACCATGGCCGACCGTGGTTCACGGCCGCATAGCCGCGACCGCCCTAGCCATTCTCGCGCCAGCTCCGGTGCGCGCAGCTCCATCTCATCGAGGTCCAGCTCGCGCACATCCGAGCGCGCCTATCAATCCGCCACCGAGTCCAGCTTGAGCGGCACGGATACCGCTCGCCCCGGGCCGTCCTCGGCATTCTTGCGGGGGTGTACTGACACCCAGGAGTCCGCCCAGGTCAGCTGGTACTCGTACGCGCTGCCCCAGGACCGCGGCTTAAATGTAGGCATCCACGGCCTACCGGCTAATACGCCTACAGAAAGGATAGCAGCAGATCTCACCGCCAAAGGATTCGAGGTAGAACACGTGTCTCGAATCCTCCCCCGGAAGGACCGCCCCGGGTGCGCCTATTTCGTGTTATTGAAGCGCACCCCGAACCTGGTACCAGGCATCTAAGGTGGAAGGCAATCAAGGTGGAAGCCTGGCGCGGGAAGAGTGGTCCTGCCCAGTGCCACCGCTGCCAGCAGTTTAAGCATTCCAGCCGAAACTGCCACCGCAAGCTGGCGTGCGTCAGATGCGGCGAGGAGCACGCCGCCTCCGACTGCCCCAGACCCAAAACCGACCAGCCCACTTGCATTAACTGCAAGGGGCCTCACCCCGCCAACAGTCGGAACTGCCCAATCTTCCGTCGGGAGACCAAAAACAGTCACGCGGGTCCCATTGCCCGCACAACCCGGAACACGAACCGGGTGAGTCACGCCCCTCAGAAAGTCACTATCTCAGAAAGAGAGGTTTCCCGCCGCCGTCTACCGCCACATCTCTAATGGCGGAGGCAAATGACCCACCCCCCGCCCCGCCGCTTCCGCCACCCCTCCCCCATCAGCTCGGAAGCAGCGGAAACGGACCAGAGCCAGAAAGAGGGCCAAATCCTATGCGACCTCCGCAGCCGCCACGGACTCGGAGTTCGAACCCCTCGCTCTCCCCCTCCCCCCTGCTGAAGCTGTTCCGTCAGCAGGCGACGCCGTCTTTGTGCCCCCCCCTCCCTCAGCGCACCCCGCGCCCCCGCGCCTGCGTACAAAACGCACTGCGCAGCCGGCCGCAATCACCGCCGAAGTGACCGAGGTCAACACCGTGCCAGCTAATCCGGCGATCACAACCGCCACTATGCCCCCCCGTGCCCCCCCCCTCTTCTCATCGCCGCGAGTCCCCCAGGACGACGGCCCAGCTTCTTCAAGCCTTACTCTCCCTGGCTCTGGATACCTTTAACAAAATCCTGGCCGGGGACGAGATACTCCAAACCCTCCTCAAGGCCCTCCCGGAGGGGGCCACCCTCTTCGCCAATCTAATTTCTTTATGGATACCCACGCCCCAATATCCCTTAAGGTCGTACATTGAAACGTCCGGGGGGTCCGCGGCAAGGTGACGCTGATTCGCCACCTCTTTCGGGAGTATGAGGTGGACGTCGCTTTGCTAAGTGAGACCCTCCTGTCCCCCCACGACCATTTATTTACCGTTATGTTTATCGCCAAGACTTTCTGGGGGCCGAGCGTGTATGTCGAGGCCTCGCCGTTCTGGTCGGTAGGAGGATCCTGCACCAGCTCCTTTCCCCCCCCCCCCCCCCCCCCCGCGGTTTCCTCGCTCTACGCCCTTGGCATAGAATTGCCCCTCGGCTCCCACCGCACACGCCTATACGCGGCATACCTCGGCATACCGGGGTCGCGTTTAGATATCTCCGACATCTACACTGTAAACACCCCGGATGGGGCTCCCGCTCCTCGAACGCGGACGGTAACCGCCTGCATGCAGACTCGGTACGAGTCGGATATTCTGTGGTGGGCACATACACGCCCACCCATTACCCCGAGAACCCTCTACACTCCCCTGACGTTCTCGACGTGGCCATCTCTCACCAGCTTCCAGGCGATCTTCACCAGGAGGTCCTCGATGTGGCCCTCGGGTCTGACCACCTCCCTGTCCTGGCCATTTTGCGCGCCAACCTAGTGTGCGCCTGCGCCGCAGATGGCAGCGCACGCGTTGCCCCACGCAGAAGGCACAACTCAACCGCCTCACTGCAGAGGTAAAGGCCGCGCTCGAGGACCTCAATGCTGCGGACTGGACCCGACGCATCCAGGAGGCAGGAGAGGACTGGCCCTCCCTCCACCGCTTTTGCCGCAGCCTCACCGGAGCCACCGCCCCCGTGTGCCCCCTGCTCCACCCAGATGGCAACCTTAGGTACCGTGCAGGGGATAGAGCGGACATCCATGCCGAACGGAACGGAACACGCCCGAGTGGTCTCCGAGGAGGTAAAGGTTTTCCTTCTTTCCTCCTGCTGCTGCTGCGTCCGGCCTACGCGTCCCCGCAGATCCCCCTGAGGATGCGCAGCGCCCTCTACCGGACGTACGTACGGTCCCGCCTTACGTACGCGGCACCCGCGTGGCACCACTTGCTCTCTGCACCCCAGAAAGGGTTGCTGCAGAGAGCCCAAAACCGGGTGCTGCGCCGAATCGCGGGCGCACCGTGGTACGTCCGCAACATCACCATCGCAAGGGACCTCAGGGTGGAGAGCGTGGAGGCCTTCGTGGCCCAGCTCTCCGCGAAGCTGTTCGCGCGAGCGGATGCCTGGCGCCTGGTCGAGCTGACCTACCTGGCGCCGTGGCATGCCCGCCCGCCCGACCGCCACCGCCTGCCAAGAGATGCCGTCCCCCCGAAGGACCCAGCGTAGCCACGCAGCCCGCCCCACCGCCCCCGAAGAGGAGGAGCCCTGACGCACTGATGCGCCACACCCAAGCGCAATGATGCGCCCCAGCGCAACAGCGCCCCCACCCATCGCGGGATCGTATCCCCCCCCCCTACCTTCCCTTTCACCGGCAAACCAGATGCCGGTGAAACTCGTCTTGACCGCGTCCGGGGCCTGACGAGTGGCAGCCCTATTGCCACCCCGTCGTCCTCGTGGCGTGGCGTGGCCTTCCCCCCCGACACAAAAAGTCGGGGCCCGGAAGTTTTATAAATTCCCACCCTTTCCCCAGGTCGCTTGTTTCCGCGGTCCGGTAAACGCGGCGCGTGAGGGAGTGGACCCAAACACGTTTCTCGGCCCCCGGGTCGGGACCCCCACGCGCCGTTTGGAGCCGACCGCCGCTCCTGGTCGTGCCTGGTTTGGCAACTCGACATTCCAACTGTTTTGTGTTGCCCCCCCATGGGTTTCCCCGCGTTCTGCCGCGGGGGTCTTCCCTCAAAACTAAATGACTCATGCGCTCAGTACTCGTACTGGGCGCGTTATCCCACCCCAAGTAGAGGGGCTATGCCCCTGGTTTTGGTTCCCCGCCCAAGGCCCTTTTCAGGGGCCCGGCGCGAGAGAAGAGTCTCCTTCTCTAACTGCGCGGTGATAGCTATACTTTACTTTCAACATTCTAATATTGTCAACGTAGGCGACTAGGCTTACACATATTTTTATAATACAGTCCACTATATAAGTACCAAGTCGTTTTATTTCACATCTGGGAGCCTACACGAAGCTTTTCCTCCGTATGGCGAGCCATTGCTGAACGCGTCATCATTTCGCTATTTATTCCTGAGTGATGAAAATAATATAAAAGAAAGGCTATAACAGTTATACTTACAAAATATCAGTAGTGTATGTAGTCTACTTTTGTAGTCAGCCTCAAATTTGTATGTTCACCATTACGGGTATAGTGGGAAAATAATAGCAAAATGACAAGTGGTTATAGAAAATATATATTATATAAATAAACAGATAATAGAACAGAGTAGGGAGATGAGACAGTATAGACAGATTGAATATAAGAACATAATATAAAAGAATATAATATAAGAACTTATACCAGTACAGTGATACTAAAAGATTTTATATTTGAAAATACATATAATAATTGAGGCTCTTCTTTTATTAAACTCACTAATACTACAATATGATATACATTTAATCAGTTATGATAACAAAATCAATTGTACTATAAAAGTAGGTAAGTACTAAAAAAATAATAACTACTCAAAACTTAAAATGCTACAAAAAAAAAGAAATCTCCCAGGTCATCCCCACCAGGCAGAGTACGTAGAAGGCTCAAAGAGTTTCCTCGCTGGATTGCGATACTTATTCTCTGGGCCAGGTAGGTGCCGGCTCTGGGGTCTCGGGTGGCCTCAATGAGTTTTTTGGAGATTTCTCCGAAAAGTTTGTGCGCACCCAGACCCCATGTACCTAAGGTTTCAACCCCAAACGGTTCAAATATGAGATCCCCACTAAGGTTCTCATATTTGCGCCGCTTGAGGTTTTCCGCCTGATTGGCGGCCGCACCTGCAGAACTCGAGGTGCCCTGGACATGGGACGGAGCAAGTGTATCGACGCAAGTAGCGTCCCATACAAGAGCCCGTCCCACTCTCCAAGGGACCAGGGTCATACCGTCTGGTCTCTTGCCATCGTCGCGCGCCAAACCAGAGGGTTCCAGCACAGCTGGCACTCCGGCGGTGACAAGAGCCCGACGGATGAGATCGTTTAGACAGTGATGTCGGGAGATGCGGCCGGCGCTTCGTTGACAGGACAGCCCGTGGTGTCCGAGGCTGTCCACATTTGCACCACAAACACAGCGATGGGGGACGACGTGGGGGGTGCCAAGACGCAGGGAAGTAGCTAACCGGAAAGCTGTTCGATCAAGCAATGTGCCCGTATTGGGTGACGGTAATGCTTGTAGCCAAAGGCCCGACTCCCACTTCTCCGCAGCTAAGAGGCGAGCCTGCTCCACAGGACTGGAGGACGTATTAAGAAGATTATTCCGTACCAGTCTGCAGAGTGGCTCGTCCCAGAGCCTTTGGGAAAAAGTATTGTCAGGCAATTCGCTACAAGCTCTAGTTACGCTCCAGGCGTCCTTGGCCTCGTCCAGAAAGGTAACTGTATTGGAGTAGGATGGGTGATGTAGTATTTTGGAGATAAGACTATGGTTCGCGTGGACTGAGGACAAGAAGGCCGGAAGCGATATGTCAGAAGGCATTCGAACACCCAGGCCACCGAACCTAACTGGAAGCGTTGCCTGAGTCCATGCGCGGTCATCGAAATTTGTATTCAAAATAGTGGAGAGCGTTTGTCTTATGGTATCATCCAACTGTTTGAGAAGTTGAGGGAACTTCCACAGTTGACAACACCGTAAGACATATGTCAATTTAGGTACGAAAATGCAAAAACGGATTAGGGTAAAGGCCATGTGACAGTTAATTTGGAGGAGGCGGTCTAAAGTTTCATTAAAATTTTGTAATTTGTTATCTAAGAAGTCCGGAAGAGATTCGTCTAAAATAGGTGAGCCCAAAAGGAAGAGCGAATCCTTGTCAATGACAGACAGTTGTGGAGCTATTTCTTTAAAGCTGGATATAATCGCGTTTCTATCCCCACAACGGTCTGGCACAAAAAGTTCGCACTTACCTAGGTTCAGCTGCAGACCTATTTTTTGGAACTCGCAGATCAGAGTGCGGAAGTCTGATAGTACAGTGGGTGCATCGCTTCCAAGGGTCCCATCATCCAAATACCAAACATTAAATTTTGAATCTAGAAGCTCGATGACCGGGTGTATAGCAAGGCTGAAGATTGCTGGACCTAGAGGGTCGCCCTGTTGGCAGCCCACTTCGGATGAGATGAGGTGGTCTTTGTAAATGAGTTTGGTGGGGTCGTTGTAACACTGGAGCATAAATGGTAAAATGGCAGGTGCTTTAGATTTAATTTGGGCCAACAAGGCGCCTCGGTCAACTGAGTTGAAAGCGTTTTTGATATCGACCTTCAGAAACACATCATCGCCTTGATTGTGGATAGCTGTCCTGAAAGAGTGAACGGCGGCCTCACAACCTCCTTTGCAGGCAAAACCGAGCTGTTTTGGCTGGAAGTATGACGCGAGGGAAGTTACCGATTTGCAAGCTAGTTTGGCTGTAAGGCGCCGGTATGTGGAGCCGACAGCAATCGGACGAATGCCACCATCTCTCTTCCTCAAGGCGCAGAGGTTAGCTCCATACAGAATGTCTACGATATCTGATGCGACCCCTCCACGTAGCATCAGGTTGCACAGATTCGTAAGTTCATGCAGGAGCTTCTCGCCGGCCTCCCCGCAGCAACCGCTGGTGAGGTCCTTCAGATGCTGAGGGGTGAGACCGTCGAGGCCGCCAGCTGAACCCGGAAGAAAGGACATGATGGCTCCGCGTACTTTTTCTTTCGACGTTTGTAGTGGTGGTAATGCGTCATCGGAAACTGTGAAAGGATTGGATTGTGATGGATGTTTGTTTTCCAGGGCGATGAGGGTTTCTGGGCAGTCGGGGGCGACCGTGTCATTGGAAAACAGGAGCCGCGCTGCACCCTTAATGTCTCCCTCACTTATTTTATTTTCCACAGTTTTCACGATGTTATGTTTGACCGTGGAATGTGGAGAAAAATTTGGGTTGAGGTTAATGTCCGAAACACAATTCTTTTTGATTCTTGAAGTGAGGGAGGCATTGTTGAGCGGATCTCTAGTGATATGCAGAAAACGGTAGGGAAAGGTGAGTAGATTTTCCCAGGCTTGCCTCGAGTTCTCCAGCACTGTGTGGCGTATCGTCTCGGCAAGCTTCTGGGCTACAGTCACTCTGGCACCCCTAGGGATCCGTCTTAGAACTGGTATAAAACGTTTAAATTTGGATATTTCTTGCCAGAAATTTGTTTCACAAATTGGGTTCGGAAGTGAATTGGTTATTGGGGGAATGACTGTTACAAGCTGTTTGTGGCATTTGCCTACGTGGATGTTCAAACCCCGCTGGCTTTTAAAATATCGGGAACAGTGGGAGCATTGCAACAGATTTCCAAAGGACACGGTCGAAATATTAGAGGTCCCTGCATCCTGGCTGCTTGACATAGGTTGGTAAAGATAAACTATAAAAGATAACTTATATAATAGAATAAACTATAGACAAAAAATTAAAAAACTGCTTAACTAATATTAAAAAAAACCTTGAACTATATTATGGTCATTTTCTGGGGGAATGTAGGCTTGAGCGTGGGACAGTTGGCTCACTTTTCGCAAAAAAATTAGCATACGGCTTCTCGGAGTTGCCTCGTTTCTTCCTCTGTTGGTTTCTTCCTCGTTTCCTCTTTCTTTATTTAAAAGATTTTTATAACTAAAATTCGAGGATGGTTTTGTACAACTGTGATGAATGTATAGTGTGAAACGGTAAGTGAGTGTCTGGGCCTTTCTTTTTTTAATCAGGGCTTTTTATTTATCTTTTTTATTCTGTTTCTTTTTCAGTTCTTTTTCAATTTTTCTTTTTGATAGTCTTATTTCTACTTTACAATTTTTCCTTATGATTAATTTTTATATTTACAGTCATTAACTTCGTCCTTACAATAGTACTGTCAATGTAGAGTACAACGTACTTGTCAATACACTTATTTTTCTAAAAAGTCGAAGAAATATAAAAATATAAAAAGAGCAATTGTTTAAAATTACAATAAACATCCATTGTACGGTGTCATAAATCACACCGTAGCACTTTTCACTTCACAATGCATTTTACCGTCAGTACGCGTTCATAATTAGCAAGCACCGCGCGTGCTCCCCTAGCACTTTTATAGCATGTATCAATCTTATGTGGGACAATTAATAAAATCTTTATGTTCGGGAACACATTTGGTTTTATTAGCCAAACCCCCACATAATATGGTCCTTCGAGCTTTGTGACCTTCCGCGATTTGGCCAAAGCAGGATCATTCGCGAGTGAGGACTATCAGTGCCTATCAGAAAATCAGTTCGGTAAAATCAGAAGACAGTACAGTAGTGGTGTAGTGGTAAAATCAATCTAGCAGAGCAGTGGTAAAGTGAAATAGCATAGTGTAGCAGAACAGCAGTGTAACAGAACAGCAGTACTGTGGAGTAGCGTAGCAGTGTAGCAGATCGGTGGTGTAGTGATATAGTAGAACAGTTTCTCGCGAATCAGTGTTGTGGTAGTGGAAGACGAGCATCAGCAGCAGCAGTATTCAGCATAGCAGTGTGGTTCCTGTCTGCAAACAGCAGACAGCAGCATCAACATTAGCATCGCTTCAGCATCTCATCAGCAGACCATCACGCTCTTCAGGGCGTGAGCAGCAGCAGCAGAAAGGTTCCCGAGTAATCAAGTAAGATCTTTCCATTTTTTCACTTTGAGCAATAAGTTACCATAATGGAGGATATTTACGAAAATCAAGAGCAGTTAGTAGGTGCGATAGAGCAGTTGCTTGCGTCTTTCAAGAAGACGGGACGAGATCGTAGGACAGTAGATTACGTTAAGCGGAAGTTACAAACCCTTGACGAATATTGGGAAGAATTTAAGCAGAATCGACAGCAATTAGCAGGATACGTAGATGAAAATTCTGAGCCTATGAAAAGCCTCAATGAACGGGCTACCAGAAACTACGAGATCACGAAGTCAACTTTGCAGCAGTATCTCTTGCAGGTGACTTCGCCAGCAGTAGCACACCCAGAGGGTAAGGTACTTGAGGTCCCAAGTCGTGGAGCAAGCCCGTTACCTATCCCTGGTCCGTCAACAGCAGCATCAGCAGAACAGGTGTCGAGGACAATCTCCCAAGGAGTCGACAGCAAAACAGCAGAAATGTTACGTAAGCAGATGACGAACTTCAAAGCATTTTCACGAACGGTAAGCAACATTGACCTGGAAGCATTAACAGAAAAGTGGCAGTTTGAAGACACGTTGCAGCAGTTACAGATGAGATGGACAGCAATCGACGCTCAGCATTAGGAGCTCGATAATGAATTAAACGGGTCTAACCTAGAGTACGAAAAGCAATTTACAGCACATGAGAAGAAATTTAATTTCATCAAGGAGAGCATTAACAAAAAAATGTGGTCAACGTCCCATAGGGAAAAATCAACCCCTAAATTAGATATCCCTACATTTAGCGGTAATTATCATCAATGGATGTCATTCCAAGATTTATTCAGTTAGGCCATTCATAACAATCCCTCACTGTCTCAGGCCCAAAAAATGCAGTTTTTAAGGAGTAAATTAACAGGCGAAGCTGAAAGGCTCATACAACATTTACAAATTACATCGGCTAATTATAATATATCTTGGGAAATTCTTAACCACAGGTACAACAATAAAAGGCTCATATTCACTTCGCACGTCAACATATTGCTAGGGCTGCCAACCATTCAATATCTATCAGCAGCGCAACTTAAAAAATTACACGACACGACTAAAGAATGTTTGAATGCACTAAAGTACCTGGGAGTCAATATCAGCTCATGGGACCCCTTATTGGTCCACCTGTTAGGGCAAAAATTGGACAGTGAGTCGTATACAGAATATTTGGAATCAGTCAAGAATCCTCGAGAATTGCCAATTCTAGAGGAATTCGTGAATTTTTTGGAAACGAAATTCACTGTGCTCGAATCATCGCGCAGAAAACAAGAGCAGGGTGTATTTAAGCAACCAGCATCATCGAGTCAGCAGCAGAATTTTTCACATCAGCGAAGACTTCCTCCGAGCAACTTTAAATCTAGCAACAATAATTTTTATTTTAATCATAAGTCAAAATTTAAGGCTTTGCATGCAACCAAGATAATTTGCGGACTTTGCAAAGGCGAACATGGTTTATTCAATTGTTCAAGGTTTCAAGAAATGCCATGCGATCAGAAATTGAAAACCGTAAGCCGGTTGCGTTATTGTGTGAATTGTTTATACGAACACGATACTAAAGAATGTTTTTTCAGTAAAAGGTGTCGCTTATGCGCAGGATTTCACAATAGTTTATTGCACGATGCATGCACAAAACCCAAGCCCAGCACTTCTTCGAACCATGTGGCGAAGGCCCACCACGTGTCTCAACCCAACACGTGTGAGGTCTCACTAGCAACGGCAATGGTTGGTGTGAAAGCAGCAAATGGAGATCAGCATCATCTTAGAGCCCTCATAGATTCGGGTTCTCAAATTTCAGTTATTACAGAGAGAGCAGCGCAGATTTTAGGATTAAAACGACGTAGGTGCAAGAGCACTATTTTCGGCGTCGGCGAGCATGAAAGCAGTAGCAAGGGAATGCTTACTATACAATGCAAATCATTGCATAATAATTTCACATTTAGCATAGACGTCATCATCATGAGCAATCTTATCAAAAATCTTCCAAATGTAAATTTACCTAAGCCTTCATGGTCATACATCGAAAACATTAATTTAGCAGATCCAAAATATTATATAAAACGTCCGGTAGACTTACTTTTAGGAGCAGATGTCTACTCCAAAATTTTATTGGATGGTATTTTGAGAGGTCCGACTAGCGAGGAACCCATAGCACAGCAGACTTATCTTGGCTGGATCCTCTGCGGCTCCGTCAAATCATATCAGTGCAACGTCATGTTACATAACAATTATGACGACTTGCAAAGATTCTGGGAATGCGAAGACATTTCCCAAGAAAAGGAGATGACGTCAGAAGATGAATTTTGTCTTCAATATTTTTCTAAAACAACTAGAAGGTTGGAGGATGGAACCTATCATAGAAGAATTGAAGCATAAATTAGGGTCATCAAAAACTACAGCATTAGCACAGTATCAGAGTTTAGAAAGAAGATTGCATCGAAATACAGCATTAGCAAATGACTATAAAAAATTCATGCAGGAGTACATGGACTTAGGTCATATGGAACGATCAGCATCTGAAAGAAAAATGGAGTTCTACTTACCTCATCATGGAGTCATCCGAGACAGCTCCACTACAACGAAGCTACGCGTAGTATTCAATGCATCAGCAAAGTCTTCGAGTGGATATAGCTTAAATGATATAATGAACAAGGGGCCCAATCTTCAGCAGGATCTACAGCAGATAATTTTGAAATGGCGTCAGTTTAAATTTGCTTATACAGCAGACATCGAAAAGATGTACAGGCAAATTTGGGTTTTTCCCGAAGATCAAGCATATCAGAAGGTATTTTGGCGGGAGTCTAAAGACCAACCCGTGCAAGCGTATCAATTAAAAACAGTTACTTACGGAGAAAAAGCAGCAAGTTTCTTAGCAATAAATTGTTTAAAGCAGTTAGCAGCAGAAGAGAAGAAGAAGTATCCAGAGGCAGCGAAAGAAGTAGAAGAAAGCTTCTTCGTAGACGACTTTTGTGGAGGTCATCATACTTTACAGCAGAGCAAGCAATTACAAGCAGATTTAATTGAGCTTCTAAAATTAGGAAGTTGTAATTTACGAAAATGGAAGTCAAATGACCAGCAACTTCTAGCAGATTTAGATACAGAGCAGTGTGACAAGCAGACGTACGAATTTAAGCATATAGAGTCGACGAAAACCTTAGGTCTAAGCTGGGATCCCCAAGGTGACGTGTTTACATTTCAATGCAAAATAGAATATTCTGAAGCAGAACCAACTAAGAGGTCTTTATTGTCCGAAATATCGAGGTTATACGACCCCTTAGGTTGGCTTACGCCATTGAGCACGACACTGAAATTATTATTTCAAAATGTGTGGTTATCGAAAATAGAATGGGATGATAATCTCCCGCAGAATATTAAAACAAAATGGTTAGATTTACGCCAAGAGTTGCAAAATATAGACACATTTAAAATACAACGGTGGATCGGGACTTCTGAAAACGACAAGCTCGAGTTTCATGGATTTTCCGACGCCTCTAGCAAAGCATTTTCGGCAGTAATTTACTGTAAAGTCATAAAAAATGGCAAATCATCAGTATCATTATTAGCAGCCAAAGCAAGATTCGCACCATCAAGCAAAGTTCAGACCATCCCTAGGTTGGAATTAATGGGAGCTGAACTATTATCAAAATTGATGAGCAAGGTTCAAAAATGTTTACATCAATACAAAGCAGAAGTGTATGGCTGGACAGATTCTACAGCAGTTTTAGGATGGATACAGGGAGACCCATCACGATGGAAAACATTTATATCCAATCGAGTCAGAGCAATAACGCAAGTAATGCCAAAATCATGTTGGCACTACGTTAAAACTGACGAAAACCCGTCTGATTCAGCTAGTCGTGGCTTAAACGTGACTCAGCTCAAAAAAGATAAGCTATGGTGGAACGGCCCATCATGGTTGCCGTCATTAACAGTTAAAGAGCCAACATTATACGAGACTACATTAGAGCTAAAAAATCAATACAAACAATCTAATACTATAATTCATACGGATCCTCAAGCATTAAGCATCATCGAACAATTATTAAATAAGCATAGCAACATAACTCGAGTTATTCGCATACTTGCATGGATATTACGAATAACAAAGCGCAAACAACGCCGCGAAGGGTATCTCACATTACGAGAATTACAATACGCAAAAATGCTTATCGTAAGGAATGTACAGCTGGAGCACTTTAATGAAGAAATTAAACTGTTATCAAATAAAAGACCGTTATCATCAAAAAGCAAAATTTTAAATTTAAATCCGATTTTAAACGACGACAAAATTTTACGAGTTGGTGGCCGTCTCAAGAACGCGAGTGTAAGTACCGAAATAAAAAACCCCATCATCATACCTTACGAAAGTCGACTTACAATTTTACTGATACAGCAAGCACATGAACTAACATTCCATGGCGGTCCACGAATTACATTGGCCAATCTTAGACAAAGGTATTGGATCATTGGTGGTATAAGAGCAACCAAAAAGCATATCAGAAAGTGCGTGACCTGTAGGAAAAACACACCTATTTTAGGTCAGCAGCTCATGGGCGATCTTCCCACAGCACGTGTTAACCCGAGGCCAGCATTTTATAACACCGGTGTAGATTTTACAGGATACATCGATGTAAAAGCAAATAAAGGACGAGGTATCAAAACCATGAAAGGATACATAGCATTATTTATTTGCATGGTCACGAAAGCTGTACATATAGAAATAGTATCAGACCTCACGAGTTCAGCATTTTTGGCGGCTCTCAGTAGAATGGCAGTTCGTCGCGGCACGCCTCGTCACATCTTCAGTGACAATGGCACTAATTTTGTAGGAGCAAACAGATTGATGCAGGAGCAATTTCAGAACATTTTCGATGATAACACTTTAGGAGAGATAGCAAGCATGAATGTCACTTGGCATTTCAATGTAGCGAAATGGTGCCAAGCATCAGGTTTATGGGAAAGAAATATAAGAAGTTTAAAGCATCATTTAAAAAGGGTCGTGGGTGAGCAAAAACTTACATATGAGGAATACGCTACCCTATTAGCAAAGATAGAAGCAATCTTAAACTCTAGGCCCCTCTGCGCGCTCACAGAGGACCCAGAGGACTTAGATTATTTGACACCAGCACACTTTCTAGTCGGCAGAGCAGAGTTAACTATCATAGAAACAGAGCAGGATGCTAGGTCAAGATGGTATTTAATATCAAAAATATATTTCGATTTGTGGAAGAGATGGAGGATCGAATATATGACTCAGCTCTCAGTAAGATCGAAATGGTTAAGAGCACGAAATAATCTTAAAGTTGGCGATTTAGTCACTATTCAGGACGAGAATATGCCCCCCGGCAAATGGCTCATGGGGAGGGTATTGGAGCAGCATTCCGGAGAGGACGGATTGGTTCGTGCCGTCACTCTGAAAACAAAAAACGGAATTATCAAAAGGCCAGTAGTTAAATTATCATTGTTACCTATCTCGAACGCAGCAAGCAGCGACCGTGAAGAAGAATCTGAGGCACAAAAAGAAGAGAAAAAACAAAGAAAACCTATCAAGCAGAGTAGTTTCACGTCCATGGCATTATATTATTTATGCATAGCATTTATATTATTTATGTCGATTGTGACGACTTCTTATGCAGCTAAAATATTACCTAGCAACATGTCTCTATATTTCGATTATACCGGAAGTGCAAAGATCATTCGGGATAAGTGGACTCTCATAGCATACTACAATATGTCTCCGTACTGGGAAGGATTCACCGCAGCAAAAAAATTCATTAATTATACAAAAATAATATGTAGTTATATTCCCGACTATGACTATTGTTCAACAATTACGCTACAATTACAGCACGAGTTCGAGGAACTGGATCACTACAATCGTTTGTTATTAAATCAGCGTTTTAAGGCGCGTGCGAGGAAGCGCCGGGCGCTTATCAATGGTGTCGGTTACGCCGCCAACTATCTGTTCGGAGTATTAGACGAGAGATTTGCGGAACAGTATAGGAACGACATCGAGCTTATCAGACAGAATGAGCATCACCTTAAGGTGATGCTCATTCTGTCTGATAAGCTCGATGTTGTTAACAACTTGATACAGAATCAAACATCAGTCGTCGAGGCACAATACAATTTACTGAAACGCACAGAACAATCGATTCAACTTCAGCATAAATCGATAAATAACCATCTTGAAGATTTGTATAATTTTACTAATTCTCTCAAGTCGGATCATATTCAGATTTCGGACGTTCAACATTTTTTATTGTCGTCATTCACGGCGATGAACTTATTTCAAAACCTGAAAAGAATTCAGGACACGATTTTAGATACCATCACAGATATTTCACATGGCAAGTTTAATATGCATTTATTAACTCCGGAACAAATTAAAAGCGAATTACAATTCATAGGGAGTCAGTTGACAAAGGATATCACGTTACCCATTGACAACATACAATCAGACTTACGGAACGTTTATAGTTTACTTAGAATTAAAGCAAGAATGTTAAAGGATTATTTTATATTCGAAATATCGTTTCCATTAACTAATAGAGAAGCATACAACGTTTACAAAATTATTTCGATTCCTAAGCAGATAGCAGGAAAGGCGATCACTGTCCTCCCAGTAGATGATTACGTAGCAATCAATTTAGGAAAGGATTCCTATTTTACCCTTTCCACATTTGAGCTTCAACTATGTTTTAATAATGAGCAAACTTACTTATGTCATCTCAGCAAGCCCATACATTATCTCCCACCAGATGAGAGGTTCTGTAAGATCGACGTAAGAACTAAGCAATGTCTCGTCAGCAAATCAGCATGCAGAGATCAGTGGATTCAGCTGAAGGATGAATCCCAATATTTTTATTTTTGCTGTAATACATATCAGGTCAGAATCATATGTTCAGATCGTATTAGCACAGATCAGCTGAATGGGGCTGGTATATTGAGCATCGAGCCTAACTGCATGATAAAGGGCCGAGACTTTACTATGTACTCTCAGACCAATTCCAGGAATGAGATCTATTCGGATTTGGGCGTTATAGCTCCCAAACTTCATAATATTAATCATATGATCAACCAATCACACTTGCAATATTCGGGCATCCTTGATGACAGCGAAATTGATATAAACAACTCCATCAGTGATTTAGGCAAGCAAGTTGAAGAGTTGAAAGTCGCCACTAAAGATTTAAAGACATCAGATAGTCAAATATCGGGTCACGACGTTCATCAATACAGTATCTCATACAGCCTGCTCGCTGTCGTGGTTATAGCAGCGTCATTCATACTGTGGAAGAAGTATAGGAAAAGATTCAGCAGTGTCTCTCCGCAAGCAGAACCTAGTGTAGTGTTTAGTGCGCGAAAGCAGAGTACGGCTGACCGTCAGCCGAGTGAAGTGTGTAGTGTAAATATCACGAGGGACATAGCAACCTCCCCTATATTTACCAGATGTAATTTTCCCCCAAAATCAACCTAATTTTTTGTATCTTTTCGGCTCGGGAGTATGTACGGTGTCATAAATCACACCGTAGCACTTTTCACTTCACAATACATTTTACCGTTAGTACGCGTTCATAATTAGCAAGCACCGCGCGTGCTCCCCTAGCACCTTTATAGCATATATCAATCTTATGTGGGACAATTAATAAAATCTTTATGTTCGGGAACACATTTGGTTTTATTAGCCAAACCCCCACATCCATAATGAAGTAAAAAATAAAATCCAAAATAATAAAATAAAATACAATTAAAATTCCAATTTAAAAATTAAAAATGTCAATAGAAATATAAATCAATTAATATAAAATACAATTAAAATACGGCACAACGTTCAACTAACCTAAAATCACAATTTAAAGACCTACCGCTAAAAAGAACCTAACACTAATTTTTATCACAGTTTAAAATATTGCAGTGTTTCTTATTCACTACACCCACGATCCTCTTACAAAAAGAGAGGAAAAAGTCCCCCTTCTTTCCCCCTAGGATAGAAGGCAAATTCTCACCCGTCATTGATATGCCCAATTTTTGCTCAGTATCATATCTACTGCTAGCAAAAATCGGGCACTCGAGTAACAGGTGAGGAACCGTCTCCTCAACTCCTGGCTGACATGAACACGACGGGTCCTCCTTCAACTTGAATCTGTTCAAATAGAAGGCGAACCCGCCGTGTCCGGTCAGAATCTGTGTGGTGTGATGTGTAATGTCTATCTTGTTTACTATCTTGTATGCAGCAGCAGCGCTTGGGAAAAAGAGCTTCGTGGTTCCGGCCGTCCCTCCCACTTCGTATCTCCTGTCCCATTCCTCAACCGTATCCTCTCTTAAGATACGCTTGACGAATGAAACAGGACACAGATCGTAGTCAGGCTTCCTTTTCAATCGCAGCGCAGCCTCCTTGGCTAATTCGTCAACCCTCTCATTCCCTCTCAACCCTGCGTGTGCCTTAATCCAAAACAGGGAGACCTCCCGCCTCTGCGATGCAGATTTTCGGAGGGCCTACCTTGTTTGCACTGCCAGGGGATGAGGGGAACTAAGGGTGACTGCCTAGAGAGCCGATCTGGAATCGCTAAGGATACCGACCTTCGCCATTCCACTTTTGCAGGCTATACTTACTGCTCTCTGGAGCGCTAGAAGCTCGGCTTGGTAGAGGGTACAATACGGCGGCAACGCAAGCTTGACGGCCTTCGTCTCGACCTCACCCTTCCATACGGAGAGTGCGGCTCCGACTCGACCCTCAATCTTGCTGCCGTCCGTATAGATCCTATGGACGTGGCTGTTAACCACGTCTGCATATGAGTCCTCGTCTACCAACCCGAACCTCAGCTCTACCTGCTCTGCCGGATGTGGGTCCTCGATCGCTGGAGCCATTCGCTCCACCTCCCTGTCTTTCAACGCCGGGTGCGGTACTCCCTTCTTGATCTCATAGAGCCTCAAAGCTTCGAGTATCCTGAGATCAAGAGGGAGTATCCCAGCCAACAGCATCGCAGAGTTCAGGGAGACGGTCCGATATGCTCTGCAAATCTTCTGGGCAAAACCCCGTTGGACGGAGTTGAGCCTTTTCTGAACCCCCATATTTTCCACGGTGGGTGCCCACGCTGCTGATGCATACAGGACAGTCGGTTCCACTACCGCGGTATATATAACTTTAACTATCTGGGGGTTAAGCCCCCATCCTACGCGAGCTGCTCTGGCTAGCTGCTTATAGCGCAGGATCGCCTTTTTACATACTTCTCCAACGTGTTGGTTGAACGTAAGGCCGCTATCAATAATAAGGCTGAGTATTTTAATATGTTCATAGTATTTAATGTCGACACCCCCCATGACAAATCGTTGTACGTCGTGTTTTAGTCTCCGTATTGAGAGTAGAGCGCATGTTTTGTGGGGGGCAAATTTCAGTTTGTTCAAATCCCCCCACTTACTTATTCTTTCCAGAACCCCATTAGCCTTCCGCTCTATCTCCAGAGCGGTGTCCCCCTTAAACACTAATACTACGTCGTCGGCGAAAGCCTGGCTAAAAACATCCATCTCCTCTAACATCCATAGCAGGGGGTCCAACAAGAGGTCCCACAGGATAGGTCCACCTATGGATCCCTGCACGCACCCCTTGTTGGTCTCCCTACTCACTTCCATACCAGCATACCTTACATTCACTCCTCTTTCACTCAAGTAGCTGCTGATCACCCGCC
This sequence comes from Phengaris alcon alcon, assembly GCA_037179445.1. Taxonomy (NCBI): domain Eukaryota; kingdom Metazoa; phylum Arthropoda; class Insecta; order Lepidoptera; family Lycaenidae; genus Phengaris; species Phengaris alcon. The sequence continues at coordinate 84,331 of JAYRCH010000074.1, forward strand.
TCAGGTTCCCCGGGCACCCAACCTCAGCTAACCTAACCTTTATGGCCGGCCACCAAGCACTATCGAAGGCCCCCTCTATGTCCAGCGACACCACGACAGAAATTTTCTTCTCCTCCCTCTGTTTTCTGACGTAGTTCACCAACCTATATAGGGCGTCTTCGGTGCTCCTTTGGGGCATAAAGCCATACTGGTTAGGGCTAATCTTGGGCAGCAGGTAGAACCTAAGTCGGGCGACCAGCATCTTCTCGAAGATTTTGCCGAGAACAGGCAAGAGGCCGATCGGACGATAGGCTTTTGGTACCCGGTACGATTCCTTGCCCGGCTTCCTTAGCACCACCACAGTCGCCCGCTTCCACTGTTTGGGGAAGCAGGCGACGGTGAGGCACCTATTCAGCAGAGCAAGGAACCATTCCGGGTCACATTCCACAGCGTGTTGGCAGATGTCCGACGTGAGTCCATCCGCCCCGGGGGCCTTTTTGGGGTTGAAGGACCTTACGGCTCTCTTCAACTCCTCCATCATGAAAGGAGGGTCGTCCGGACCCGCCGGCGGTTCGGTATCCAACGACTCCGCCCGCCGGCGCGTCCGCCGATGTTCCTCGCTTTCATCAAGTTCCTGGTCCTCGGGGTAGAAGGTCTCCGCCAGCCATTCTGGGGAGCTTCGGGCGTCGAGGGTTTCACCGTCCCTCGTAAGGGGCAGATCCTCCTCCCTCCCTCTGACTGTGCTCAACACCCGGTAGATGCCCTCCCAGACCCCCTCCCTATCCTGTTTCCGGCAAAACTCCTTCCAACTCTCAGTCTGTGCATTTTTTACTGCCTTTTCATACTTCTCTTTCGCTTCCAGGTACAGTCCAACCACGCGGTCTCTGCGATCAGGCGCAGCGTTACGGATCCTGCGTTTTCTCGTGGCGACCTCCTTCTTCATCTGCGTGAGCTCATCATTCCACCACGAGAAGGTGAATCTCTGTGTGTGTTTTTTGGTCGGCATAGTGTCTCTGCATGTCTGCGTTATGACTTCCGTGTATCTGTCTATTGCGTCTTCTATTTGTTGTGTGCTGTGTATTGTGTCCATGTTCTGTACAGTCAATTGTCTGTCCGACATCAGCTGGGTCAGTTTCTCACGAAACTGAGTCCAGTTTGCCTTCTGTGTGTTAAACATGCGTGTGGTACGTATTATGTTTGTGCCTGTGGATTTCTGTTGTCTGATGCCAAATGATATGCCGTTGTGGTCCGAGCTCGGAGTGTCTGGGCATGTTGTATTATCCTCAACTTCACTTCCACTGTATGTCAAGCAAAGAAAGAAATTGACATTGCCAAATTGTGAATCTTGGACGTGGTTCACAGGGTGAGCAATGTGTTGTGGAGATGTTGTTGGTGTTATTTAGCCGATGGTGACTACTATAACGGTAAATGAACACAATACTCTCCGGGATTTAGCAGTAAGTCAAGAATAAGTGCAGCTCCAATTTAAATTTGCCTAGTCGTTACTTGTCAGTTTGCAGTACAGATCTTCACTTACTTGTAAATCACATTTAAACTAACTTGACCGAATACTGCTAAGTTTTGCAATAATTTAACACTATTTTTATTCAGTTTCTATTAATTTACAATCAATATTAAGCCTTAAAATTTAAAATCGGGAGATAACAAAATATCAACGAGCTTATGATGTTACCACATGCGGAAAAAATAAGAGTTATATTATAACTTACATGGAAATAAAATTTTTCAGTTTGAATTTTTTTGAGTTTTAGTGTGTTGTGTGTAGTCTGAGAGTGTGTGTAATAATATATTATATTATTGCCATAACATTCTTAACTTAGCATGGGATTTTAGATTGATGTTATGTATATTACATGTTTATTGTATTGTATATTATTATGTGTGTTTCATTAAAGAATTTTAAATTTTGAATTAATATTAAATAGATAAATAAATGAATGATGTGACAATATTGACCATTTATATTGCCAAGTACAAAAGTACCACTGTTGGTACTTTTGTGCTTGGTATGTCTTTATATATAAAGCTAAATCCTTCGTTCATTTATCCAACTACTATTTTATAAATAAGAAACTTTGTGGGGATGGATGGATGGATGGATGTATAGATGGATGGATGTATATATGTTAATATTTCTAGCAAAAACTACTCAACGGATATTGATGAAATTTGGTATGTAGTAGAGCTCTGTACAATACATAGGCTACTTTTATTTTGAAAACAAAATAAAAAGTAGCTTCGAAAAGTGAGTGGTGGAAAGCTAGTATTTTTTTCGGGCATTGGGCAAGTACTACTTAAGTGTTAAAATGCCTAAGTTTTCCACGTAATCCACGTCACACTTTTCCAAGCGAAAGGAAAATGCAAAGATGTCCGGAAGAAATAGAATTCTTTGGACATTTTTCTACTGAACTATTTGCAATCTCTGACACCTCTCTTCTGACTTAATAAAAAATATATCTATTGACGATGGACACTTGCACTAGTAAAGCTCAAGTGCAGATTGCAATGTAATTACAGTATAATTACCGCGTGGTGTAATCGCTTGCGAGTTGCGACATGCTCTATCAATTACACTATCACCATCAATTGTATTTAATTTGTTTTTTATCACCCCCCGAGCCGGTGTGCGCACACTACACACTGTAACGTCACTACACCACACCACCTCATCCATTTTGTTGGAATTGATATTAATATCATCCGTGATAACTTTTATTGACATATGAGTCACAATATACATTATTAATTATTATGTGGGATTTAATATAGGGACCACTATAGCACAGATTAAAAAAAGCTAGGACCAGATAGACAGCTACATAGTAACTTTCGATTTGATTGCACTACTATTCAGTCGCACTGCAAATCTATGGGGGCTATGTCCTCCTTTGGTCGTCACCAGGCCCAAACGACGACGAATTTAGAAAGGATCCATCTAGTGGTCAGCTGAAGAACTAGTGATTGATTCCAGAACTAATTACTATAGTATATTGTCAGAAACCCGGCGCCAGATAAATTCAGTTTATTAAGAGTAGAGTTATATAAAGTTTATAAACCGAATCTCATCTTCAGCCGACCTTCAGAAACCGGGCATAAATGAAGTGTCATTACTAATCCTACTACTATTATAAATGTGAAAGTTTGTGAGGATGGATAGATTGGTGGATGGATGGATGGATATATGGATGGATGAATAGGGGGATAGATGGATGAATAGGTGAATGTTTGTTACTATTTCACGCAAACACTACTGAACTGCATTTTTGTGAGGTATTAGTTTAAGCTCTGAATTAAGACATACATAGGCTACTTGTTATACCAAAAAAAGTGCAGTGTTCCCGTGTGATTCTGTATTTGCGGTGGTGGAACCACGGGCAAAAGCTAGTATTATTATAAACGCTAAATCTTGTGTATGGATGTTTGTTACTCCTTCACGTAATAGTCACTGAACGGATTTTTATTGAATTAGGTATACTAGTAATTAACTAAACACATAAGCTACTTTTAATCGCAGCAAAATTTACAGTTTCTGTGGGATTTCTTTGGAAGTCACTGGCAACATCTAGTTTCTGAAATAAATTCAAGACATACCATCTTGGGATACAAACAATGGGTCTTGCGAACCAGAGGTGAGAAGAAGGATTGGAAGGGCAAAGAGTGCCATGTCTCAGTTAAACAAAACCTGAAAAGACAGACACATATTATGTGGTGTCTGTCTTTTCTAAGCACTAAAATAAAAAATTCAAAGTAGGTTTAAATAATATAGTTACGGCTATGATCACCAGCTCTTAAGGTAAATTACGCCCGAAAGAGAAACTGGTTCAAACAGAATGTTATAGCAACTTTATAAAATTTTAAAATTTTCCGAAGACAAAATTCACCCATCGCCTAGATACTTTTGGTCACACATAAAGTCTAAGCTAGGATCTAACTTGTACCTACACACATGAATCTGAATGGTGAAACTTCAATCTACCCGGTACACATTTGTGATATTATTAACGATTATTTTAAATCAGTGTTTGTAACTTGTAATGTAAGCGTGATACAATTTGATTTGAACGTTGTCAATAATTCCTTGATCCAGTGTATCAACAATTGAAATCTCCCAACCTCTACTGTCTCAAAGTATTTTCAACAAGTAAACGTTAACAAGGGTATTGGGTATGATAAATTGCACCCGTTCTTATCAGCAGACTGTATAAGGAATTTTCAATACCGCTTACCTTAATCTATCGTAAATCAATCGCTGAAGGATGTTTTCCGAACATATGGAAAAAGGCGCTAGTGACTCCCATTCCTAAAGGTGGCTATAAACACGACATAATAAAAATACACTCCTGTATCAAAACTTTGTGTTTTTGGCAAAGTTTTTGAAAAGATCACTCTCGCTACATTGGGGACTCAAATAAACGAACAACATGGTTTCCGTCAGTTGTAGCGTTGCTACTAACCTAGTGTCCTATACGGACACGTGTCCTATAGTATATAGTAGTGTCCTATACGTCACATAGACCTATAGCTCCTAGTTGGTCACATAGCTCCTATGTGACCAACCGCAGTCAGGCCGTCGCGTTAAAGGGGTATCAAACTACTTTCCTTGTTAACAGGTCTGGCATCCACAAGGATCCATCCTTGGACCTTTTCTCTTCAAATTATACGTAAATGATATAAGAAAATGTCTTGAGAACTCATATCACCTTCTCTATGCAGATGACACAAGAATATACAAAATTATAAAAACTTGTTTTTAAGGACTGTATGGCCTTGTAAAATGATCTAAATAGTTTCGACTCATATTGCAAATATAACCAATTATATTTAAATACTGACAAGTCTCATGTTATAACTTTCACGCGTAAGAGAATTCTTATCACTTATGACTATACGATTAGGGAGGCGGACCCTCAGTCGAGTATGATATCGATATGATTTTAGCTATAGCTTTCAAACAACTAGGCACAATTATTCGAATATGTCAACTCTTTAAACGTGTGAGAACGCTTAAGCTACTATATAATGCCTACTTTCGCAGTATACTTGAGTTCGCGAGTGTGGTTTGGAGTCCAGAGTATGCTTAAAATATCAGCCGTATCGAAAGGGTTCAAAAGAATTTTTGGAGACGATTATCGGTCTGGCTCTCCGTCTATAGATTATGGGGAAAATGTGGTAAGACATAATGTTCAGCGGTTGGACTTAAGGCGTAAATATCTAGATAGTAAATTTTAAGAGGAAATTTCCTTTTCAAATTTTGCACAGTGAAGTTGATTCCTCCACTCTGTTAAACAAAATTTATTTTAAAATACCGCGACCATTCACACGTACCATGGACACTTTTTATTATATATTCCTCCCTATCATACAAATTACGCGATAAATACCTTCTTCAAGCGATCGTGCTCTTACAACAATAGTTATCTCAAATCAGTTGATATTTTTTCTAACATTTTAAGAAAGTACAAAATAAAATAAAATAACTTAATATTTGGCTCATAAAAATGTTTTTTAATATTAGTTATTTGATATAGTTATGATATTAGTTATGTTGTTAAGGTCAAGGTATATTATACCATTGTAACCACTGAATGTTAAATTGTATTCTAAATTATGGTACTTTAGGTCTAGTTGTAGTTATAAAGTTTATGAATGTTTGTAAATTACTGTTTGTTACCTAAATAAAATAATAATACTCTATGGAGTGGAAACATGGACCTTGAAATCCGCGGATCGCAAACAAATGTTGTGTTGGAGGAAAATTCTCCGCATTTCGTGGACGGCATTCCAGACTAACGCATCGCAATTATAAGACTCAACATCAAAGTCAGGCTTTCAACCATCTGCCGTCAGAGAACTCTTAAATACTTCGGAGATATCGCCAGGAAAGACGGAGATAATCTAGAAAAGCTAATTGTTACTGGCAATGTAGAAGGCAAAAGACTCCGTGGTCGAAATCCGATGCGTTGGTGCGATGAGATCCGCACAACACTCAATAATACAGTACATTTTGCATTTCGAGTAGGCGAGGACAGAAAAAAGTGGAGAAACATCGTGGGGACAAAGACCATGGAAAGTGGTGATCACGACCCTCAGACATGAGGAGCACAACTGATGGAGGAGGAGGACACAATCTTGAATAGTGTTAAAACCTTTCGTAAATTAAACGAGATGATCTTAACAAATGTTATACTTAAGATGCTTCCACTCTCCTGGTAATTCCGCAGCAATTTACATGAATTATTCGGAAATATTCCCGTTAGTCCTTCGTGACAAATTACTATCACGTTAGTGTATCTACGACAGATAGACAATCCCCAACATTTGTCACGATCTGATTACGGAAATGGCCCAATTTACCGTCGATAAAAGTGTAAGCTGGTTGGGGCATTAAATAATGATAGTGTTATATTAATATCTCTGGGAACGGCCACCTGCCTGCCTGCCTGCCGCCCCGCACCGCGCGCGTGTACGGCGATAACGTATCAGCTCATCACTCCATTATATATTACCATTATATTATTACAATATTTAATTGCATGTGATTATCTTTATCACATCGGTCCTAATGAATTATTCCAATATTAAATATTAATAATATTAATACTGTGACACTTGAAGTATGTTGAACAAAGATGTTTTTGTGGAATATTTGCAACATTAATAAGTTGAGCATTCATTCTACTCGCATCAGATCTTTTTCATCTATTAATTTATTATGATTATGATTTATTGCAGAAACAACTTCTAAGTTTTGAGAGTGTTGACCGTAATCGACATTATACGTTGTATTTGGAAAACATTTTTTATCTTTTAGAAATTTAATTTACAGTTCCTGGTTTACAATCGCGGTGAATGAAATTGAAATTTCCGTGCGATAGTCAGTCAGCTGGCATTAATTCAATTATATGATTTTGTTTGTTTGGTCTCTGTATTTGTGTTCTCCGTGTAATTCTAGTGTATATAACGTGCTCGTGAGAACTGCCAATATCTTCAGGAGCCATTGTGGTAAGTAATTGTGCTATCAACAAGCGATTCGCAGTTTGCGCAGAGCTGGCGCTTTGACGGAGGGTAATGAAATGATCCGCGCGGGGCCAACTGACTGCACTTGCGCTAATTGCGCCGGAGTTCCCACGCGCCCGCGATCTACCCCGGCCTGCAGTGCTCGTGCGCCCTAGGGCTGACACAAGTTACTTTTATGTTTATAATAAAATAAATAGCTAATTATCTAGCTCACGCTACTGAATGAATGTAAATTATGGAACTTATGAACTCTATGTTCACTTGACTGTGTGTTGAAAACTATGTTATACAGTTAGATATGCTTTACTCTTATGAGCATTTATAATCACTTTTTAATTGTATGTATTATTTTTATATAAATTACTTGTTGTCTCCTAAGACACTTGCCTTGTGTGATGAGCTAAAAGCTTGCTATAATTGCTAGGCTTGCTTAATTAAGAAGTCTGATTAGGCCAATCATATCAAGTCTTCGCGAGTGTCAACCCTGTCGCGGCGGCTGGCGACCGTCGCGCGAGGCGTGGCGGCGCTAATTGGCACAATAGCTAGTGTTTGTTCCGCGCTCACTCGATTAGCGGCCGGGGGGCATTGTGCCACAATACTGTCTACCCAAAACTAACAGTATGTCAAACGGAAAATAAGGCTCCTATCGCACTATGAAAATAAATGTCCTCGTGACTCGTGAGTCACTTGGCAAAAACGTCTTAGAACTTTATCGCAAACGGCAACAAGCTCTAAACTTAGCTTTAAGCTTTTTATAATTGACATAAATTTATAAAATGAAAGAGGCCAAGAACGAAGCCTTGAGGCATTCCAGCTTAAAACGGGCATGATAGCGATAAAAGTTTGTCTGTTTTCCAAGTAAAGAAATCGTAATAATAATATTATCATGTAGGATGTTCGATACTAATTGACACGTTCAGTTGGTAAGAATGTGGACAAGTCGTGGCTGACTTTGTCAAAAGTAATTTTTGTAACGGTAAAATTTTATTAAATCTTTGGTTACTTTACCTCATCAGTAAGAGGTTATTTGATAGGTGAATATAAAAATGTATCATAAATTGTGCGATGCACCGTTTGACATCATATTTAAGCATTTAATCCTGCGTATTCTTTTACTGACATAAAAAGGGCGGTTAAATGAGTCCAGAGGGTATTATCGTAGTTTGTACTAACACAGAGTAAATCCCCTCGTACCTGACAACACCGAACACGACCCTCTGCCGTCATCACGCCGCATTATTTTTTACATTATTAGTTGCCGACCTTCGCCCCACAGCACAACGCGAGCCGAACGCCGAGCCGAGCTGAGCGAGCGAGCGAGCATGGAGCGAACAGTTTATGAACTTTTAATACGTTAATACGACGAAGCTCGTCTCTGACCCAAACTGATCCGAGCCGTAGGCGCAACGCACACTGTTCGCTTTTTGCTTGAAATATACGATGATTGATTTCAAATTATAATTTTAATTGGAAAACTAAACAGCTTTCAATTGAAAATTTTCTTAACGAGTAACATATATATTATATATATTTTTTTATAAAGATAGTACTATGTTCTATCAAATTAAAGTAAGAAAAAATTCTAAATATTGTAAACTGAAATATTATGGATTAAAAACAATGATCAATTCATAATATGATTAAAATTAGCCCAGTGCTTACTATTGAGCATTTAATTTACCATCACTTTTGCTATTCGGTTACAGAATCGAGATGTTCGAATGAACTAAAAATTTACTTATTTAGATAATTTCATTTGAATTTTTATAATTTAAAAATACAATTGAACTGCTAACTCGAATTTTTAAGTATTTAGTTATGAATGTTATTACTTAGTTAAGTGGTAAAAATTTTGGAATAAGCCATTAAATACATTTTGAATTGTAAAAAAGTTTTTTGTGTGGCTTAGTGTGCGTCCCAGCTGCGCCGGTGTAAAGAAGGGTACAAATCGCAATATAAACTTAATATCGGACAAATTGCCGGCGCCGAGGGCGGGGCGCGGCGGGGTGGGCGGGGGCGCGCAGGGCGGGCGGGGCGGGGGTCGGCAAACATCTGGAGCTTTTATTGCGATGATCGCGTATTGATTCCACTCATAAGCCGCTGTCACAAGGATAATTTCATCTATCTGCGGGCGAGTCCCCGACATTTATTAGTTTATTCAGCGATTTGCGCCGCGCCCGCCCGCGGGGACGCGAACTTTATTAAACCGCTCGCCGCTCGGGCGGGGATCACCAAAACAAATTAATTGTATACAACAACTGTATCACCGCGCGGCTAATTACAGTAATTTATTAATATTCACATTATTTGCTTCGGTCTCCGGTCCCCCGGTCTCCCCGGTCGTGTTTGATTGGTGGGAGTCGAACAAATTATGTGTACTTATTTTGGAGGAAACACAATTATATGATGACGGGAGAAATATCAGATTTATTTTTATAATTATATCTTATATTATGCTTATCACACACTGCTCCAATCACGTAGTAAATAGGGAGTACCTTCTGAAGTATATTGCGATTTCCGAATTGTTCTTATGTATTTTAAGTTTAACAGAACCCTTGTCAGTAAGATGCTTTCAAGAGTTGTTTAAAGTAATTTGTGGTATTTTTGTTAATTCTACAACAAAATACTTCGGTGGCAGTTTCCCTGTCAGTACTGACATTATACTGTCGGATAATTAACTAACGACTTTCAAATATAGCATTTAATTTCATATCAATTTTAAAAGTAAATGTGTCCCAAAATCACACGCCAACCCAAATAACTGATGACTACCAATAATACACTTCGTTTACCACCCTAAATGACTTTTACACCAATACGAGTATATATAAAGAGAAAAGATTTACTTGTTTGTGAGATGTATCTAGGAGTAGACACTTTGAGATGTGACTTAGTGAGGCCACATTGGTCAGGGTTAATAGAAACGTCAAGTCGATTCAGGATGCAATTTATTAATAATTAAAAATACATAATAATTATGAACATACATAACGAAACCATTGCGCAAAATAAACAAAATGCTGTCCTAAAAGGTTATAAAGGTAATTACACATATAATATTATAAAGACAATTACTCACTACACTACACCACCCCGATTAGTGAAGAAAAAAAATAGTATCCTAAATACTGTTTTTTTTAAATAACTACGGTTACTTATACGTCCTATTTTTATGTACTATGACATGCTTACCATTTAAACTTATTTTAACATTAGGTGCGAGGTCTTCCATTACAACATATGAGCCTGTATATAAAGCATCCAAATTATTTCCAGATTCATTTTTTAATAACAATGTATCGCCTGGTTTATAAAAAATGGGATTAATTGATAAGTCATAATTACACTTTCTTCGTTGTTTACTTAAAATTAAATTATTTCTTGTATCATTTTGTGTAATGTGTCGAGCGAGCGAACGGTCGCGCTCCGCGTTATACACATGCAGAATAATATAATAATAATTAGTTAATTAATATTTTTGTGAATCGCGCGGCTGATGCAGCTGCACGTGACCATGGCGCTCGTGTCCAATGAGTTACTGGCGTTTATCCAGCATGCTATCGACACCATAGACGAGGTCAGCAAGTCTTCCTTGACCAGCGAGGAGATTAGGAAAGGCAAGCATTTGCTGTACGAGACGCTTGGCAAGAGCGCGAACATGCCATCGCGACGAAGAGATGGAACGGAAAGAAGCGTGCAGGACATCATCTCCCTGCTGAAGCAGACGGATCCGGATGAAATGCCAGCTTTTGTAGCGGAAGAACTGCATAAGCTGCCGCTAGTGACACTGGACCACGTCGACGTCGTCAGTCTACTGAAGGACATCAAGGTTCTGAAGGAAGAACTGGCCGAAGTTCGAGGTAGATTGCAGGCATCAGAGTCGACCATAAGTGATTTACGTAGTGAATTATCACAGTTAAAAAGTGTTAATTCAATATATAGGTCACCTGATGCAGCAAAAGTGAGGAGGCCAATACAAAAGAGCGTCCTCTTTCTAAAAAGAACCGAACGTGCGATGATGATGGGTTCATTAAAGTCGAGAGGAAGTAGAAGAAACCCGTCGTCCGCAATCATCGTGGCACCGCACCCGGAGGACCCGAGCAGCTGTTGCGGTGTGAGACTCCCGCGACTCTTGAGGGTCGAGCGTTTGGAATCTCGTCATAAAGTGAATTTTAGTTCTTTTGTGGTAAAAGTTCCAACCCATCATTTACCGACCTTCGAGAAGGAGGAGTTCTGGCCGATTGGAGTCGTCTACAGAAGATTTAGAGGACGACTCCCGAACACTTCACGCCCCACGTCGCAGACAATACGTGTTTAGTGTTAGTTTTAAATAAAATAAAATAACTTTATTTTCAGACCTCATAGTCCATATACAATATAAGTAAATAAGAGTTGCTACTTCAAACTTATATACAGGGGGGATACAACAAATTAAGATAATTAAAATAATTCGCACGCTCCTTAACTCGCTACCCTGACATGCAGTGCAGTGAGCCTGCGAAGGAGAGTGTCTGATCTGTCTCCTATCATTCTCAGAACTCTATTCCGGCTTCCCCGCACTCGGTGTACTATCAACGCTACTTTCTTTCGCATTACCGCGTGAAAGTCGTCTACTCTTGCATCGGCAAACATCCCGGATACACTACAGTACCGAGAGAGACGGAACAGAGACCTGAAAATGTTATTGTAGAGAACATGCAAGGCGCCATAGGCCCGCTGTGTAAAGTTGGCCCACAGGCCACCAGTGTAGAACGTCTGACAAAATGCTTTGAAAAGCGTAATTTTGACAGGCGCCGTACACCTGGCAAACCTGTGTGCCAACATATTACCACGAATCGATAGCGCCCTGCGTTCTCTCTCAATATCCTCCTCATCACTTAGACAGTATCTCACCACATGACCTAGATATTTAAACTTAGTGACACGACTTAGAGGTACTCCGTTAAGCAAGAGTGGTGGTAGCGAAAAATCTTGAAAATTGAAAATATTACTTTTGCATTTAAAAATCATGTACTCACTTTTCCTAACATTGTACTCCAAACCGTATTCTATAGCATAGTTTTCACATTTTTTTTCCTTAGGCTTTTTAGGAGTTTTAGGAGTTTCCTTAGGCCTCCAATTGAGGGACTCAGCAGTGCCATATCGTCGGCATAGCTTAAATTATTAACACATATGTTATCAACATGGCACCCAATATGAGTACTGCTGAACTCCTCAATTAGTTGGTTTACATATATGTTGAATAATCGAGGCGATGTTATCCCCCCCTGCCTCACACCGCACTTCAAAGAATAATCGTCAGAATATACATTCCTCCACCTTACACAGTTCTGTTGATTATTATACCAGTATAAAGTATCTCTACAAGATCATTTGAGACACCTAGGTCTCCTAGCTTTGCCCAAAGCTTATCATACGAAACTCTATCGAAAGCCTTGGAAAAATCCAAGAAACACGCAAATACTGGCGTTTTTCGCTTAATATAATAATCAACAGTCTGTTTTAAACATAATATGGCACTTTCGGTAGACACTCCCTCTCTAAAACCAAATTGATTATCCCCGACCGAATCATACCTCTTAAGCTGTTTATCCAGTAACACATCCAGTACTTTAGCCAATATGGTAGCCAGAGATATGGGTCTATAGTTGTTTTTACTGGAGGTATCAGCTGTGGTGTTTTATACTATCGGGACAACAACAGTTCTCATTAGGTCTGCTGGTAGATAGGAGTGTCGGATACAGAAGATAAAAAACATTCCTAACACCCTGTGAAGGTGAAAACCCGCATGCTGCAGGTGCTCTACACTGAGTCCATCATGTCCAGGCGACTTTCCACGTTTCATGCTATTTATAACACTGGACACATCTTTACTTGTGAAGCCAATTACATGGTCTGTATTTATTTTGTACTCAGTGTTGAGGGCCCGCGGCAGCATGGATTTTACCTGAAAATGCTCTTTGAATGTGTTAGCTATTTTCCTTGGATCTTGGCTTCCCTCTACCCCTACAGGTAACCTAACTTTACCATTTAGTTGTTTGTTACCCCTCCAAAACTTGTTAAAACTCTTGGCAGAATGATGAGTGGCTAACACGTCCATTCTGACTAGTTCCTGATTACCCTGACAAAATTTGAGTCGAGATTTAAAAATTTTGCGACTTTCACACATTTTATCAAATAAAGGATCGCTCTCAGGCTTTCCTCCTAACAAATACATCTTATAGTTAAACCAGCCTCCTTATGTACCTCCTTTACATGTTTATTCCGACCATACACACATTTACTATTAAAACGTTTTTTAACCAGTTTATAACTAGATATAGACGCCTTACATAGTGTGCTAACAATCTTACTATATAAACTGTCAATTATAACCCTATATTGGATATCATGACACATACTGTCCGCACAGTACTGGAGCTGTTCTGTGAAATGAATATTTTTTAATTCCTCCTTACTCAATATAAGGAACTGTTCCTTATATTTACTTATTTCATCTGACCCTCTTACTCCCCATATAATTTTATTATTACAAAAACTATTCTTAATATCTATTTTGGTTTAATTATTCCTAAATTACATACTAGTTCAATTGGAAAATGGTCCGACCAATACAAATCTTGTAGCACTCTAAAGTTACTAACTGTTTCCCATGCTGACCTGGAAACAACACAATGATCTAGCCATCTTTTAGAACCGCCTAATGCGCCTCACTCAGGAAAGTATATGTGTCAGATGACTGACCAGCTAGTTCCAAGTCAGCACAGATCCAGTCGTTCTCATCACAGAACTCTAGCAACTCTACACCAAAAGGAGCACTGGGGTGCGCGTTAAAGTCCCCTAACATAAACACCACTTCCATATTATTGTCATGTATTAACGCGTTCATCTCGCCTAAGCATTGACAAAACAAAGGTAAATTGTCTACATGATCCGTTGGCATATATACACTTATAATTAGCGTTGTACGGCCGCCTTCAGCCTCTGATTTGATGGCAACAATACGCTCACTTTGATACTCTACTATATAGGCTCTAGGAAACGCACTTTTCCGCCACAATAACGCAACTCCTCCGTGCGGTCTGCCACGCAAAACTCCGGCTCTAAGATCCACAGCTGACTTAGCCGTGTAACCAAAATTTGAATCCAATCTCCCAGAAGATGAAAGAAGAAAGTTTTAGTGTTAGTTTATTAAATATTAAATATAGTAATATGTATGTTAGTCTATACGGTATTTATAATATGGGCCTATGCAGCCCGAAATAAACGGAATTTAATTGAATTTAATTTAATTTGTGCTTTTTGTAACCTGTCTTTAAATTCAAAAACATAATTCCCAAAATTGTTCAATGGTTCAACATCGTTACTTAAATTAGTAGGTAATCTACATACATGACCAAACACTAACTCAAAGGGTGTGTACTTAGTTTCTGAAAGTACTGTAGTGTTTTAAGAAAATCACCAGTACTGTAACCATGAACTTCAATTTGAATGACTATTATTGTTACGAGTAATTTAAATGAAACGAGGAATTACCAACGTGACAAATATATTTAAAAAAAGGGGGACGTGGGTAGAAGGCCAAAAGATCTGGTTTAGCCTCTGTGGGAATCGGAGAGGCTTTAACCACACGGGCACTTAGCTGTATCCGGGAATGTAGTCAGCACGTGGTGCGAGGAGTTGGGCTCCAACTTCCGGTAGCGTCTCTCTATCGTTCAGGCCGGTATGTTCACCGGTAGCACGGTAGTTCACAAGCTCCAGTTAGAAATGTTTGCCAATAGATGGCGTCGTCTAGTATAAATTGGCTATTATAATTAGCAATAACAGGTAATACATGACGCTAGAAGCGTCGTTATTAGCGATATTAACTACGTTAAAAATGTAGCTTTGCTACCATTGGTTTGTATGCGTAAATAGGCACCTAAAACTTTATATAAGATTTCTAATGATCCAATACTTTGATGATGATACGCGTTTGCAATAGTTTGGGTTATATTTAAAAGATAACATATTTCTGACTTTGTTTTTGAAATAAATTCGGTACCTCTATCACTAGCTATTTCTTTTAGAATTCCGTATCGTAAAACAAAATTTTCAGCAAATGATTTAGCAACTTCCGTAGTTGTTTTAGTTTTTAATGGATATGCTTCAACGTATTTAATTAGCTCGCACTGCAGTGTTAAAATGTAAACGAAACCTAAATCATCTCTATCTAACGGTCCAACTATAAAAAAAACTTTTTCGAATGATGATGATGCTGTTGTAGTAATAGATAGGGGTTGTTTATAAATTTTAGTATACTTTTGTGTTTGACATTTATTGCACTTCTCGACATAGCATCTAACGTCTTTTTCTAATGACAGCCAATAATAATATTTTTTAATGTTATTTATCATTTTTCTAACACCTACGTGGCCACTACTAGGCAATAAATGAAAATCATTCATTATAACTTTCTTTTCATCATGTGAATAAATTCTTTGGACGTCCTTTACAATACAAATTCTTGGAAAACCACGTGGATTTTTGCAATATATTTTGATAAAAACTAGATATATTTTTTATTTTTATTCGTTTTAACAATTATAATTTATTCAATATATAATTTTTTGAAAAATAATGCCATTTCTATCAGCAAAACGTCTCGCGAGTTTACTGATAAAGAAGATGAGCTTGCAAATAAATTATATTTATTTTCATAATAACTAAAATTATTATTATGTGAAAAGTTTATTTTAAAATCTTTATTATTTAATATTCTACGTAGACTTCTTTCAGGTAAAATAATTAATTCTACATCCGTATCACCTTTCTTTAGTACCTCTACGATTTTAGGTTGATCTAGAGACGTATTTATACCTAGAGAAGTATCCCAGGTATCTGTCAAATCCGGCAATTTATTCATCCTTTTAGATTGAGCGCGAGTCATAACGCATATTAACTTATTATTCATTTCTTTTAAATCGTCTGATGTAATCGATACACGAGATACCGCATCGAGATACATTATCCTTCCCTCTAACGTATTCGACAGTGAAATCATATTCCTCTAATAAAAGACGAAACTTAGTTAAACGACTCGACGGGTTTGTCATATTAAAAATATAAAGGAGAGGTCTATGATTCGTCGTAATTACAAATTTTTTACCAAATAAATACGGCCTAAAATATTTTACAGACCAGACAATGGTTAGTAACTCCTTTTCTATCGTAGCATAATTCAACTTGGCTTTGTTTAAGCATCAGCTAGCGTATGCGATTGGTTTTCCATTGTAATTACCAAGTATACTGCCGATAGCAGAACCAGAACTACCTTTGTGCAAAGTAAAATTGTTTTCGCTAGAAAAATTAGGATAATCTAAAATAGGAGGGCTAGAAAGTAACCTTTTAAGGGTATCAAAAGAATTTTGCCATTCTGTAGTCCATTAAAATTGAACATTTTTTCTACATAATTTATTTAAAGCCAAACTATTGCTGCAAAATTATTTATAAGTTTTCTATAATAGTTACTAAATGCCACAAAACGCTTGACGTCGTCGGCGCATGTCGGTGTCGGATAACTTTCAATGACTCGTATTTTTTCTGGATACGGTAAAATTCCGTCCGCTGATATTGTATGACCGAAGTAAAGAATTTGTCGCTTTAAAAATTCACATTTTAATGGGTTCAATTTTAAATTAACTTTTCTCATACGGGAGAAAACTGACATTAGGTTTTTATGTGTTCTGTTAAATTTCGACCAAATATTATCAGATCGTCTTGATAAACGATACATTTCTCATAATTGAGACCCGACATGGACATGCGTCGAAGGCGGATAGGGAGCCACTTGAGTTTCGATCGAAAGGCTGAAATATGGTCGAACTTTTTTATACCAAACACAAAACGAATCCAGAGATTCTGCAAACGTTCCAGTTTAGTTAACAGTGCAAGGTATCATCTCCCTGCTAAAGCAGATGGATCCAGACAACGTGCCGGCCTGTATGGCAAAACATCTTCACAAGCTGCTGGTGGTAACGATGGACCACGTCGATGTCTCCAGCCTGCTCAAGAATCTCAACGGTATGAAGGCAGAGCTGGACGAGATGAGAGGTAGATTGGATGCATCGGAATCTACCATCCGTGACTAACTGTACACGCCTTAACTCTACAAGCCTAACTTCTCAAACTCTACACGTTAGTCAAGTTATGTGGCTTAGCCGTTTCGTTTCTATAAGAATAGTATAACAGAAAAACAGTCCGTAAAATTAACACCTTACGCCAAAGCGAATGATGCGAAATAGCCTGGCCACATATTTTGACTTAGGTGTAGATTGTGTTGTTAGAGTTGTAAAGTTAAGGCGAGTAGAGTTATAACTTTGGTAGAGTCAGAAGCTTGGTTTTGCATGAGATCTGATAGCTTTTTGACAGTGCTAGTATCGTCTTAGCACCACTTTACATGAAAATGTTTCCGGTGGTATTTATGTTTTAAAAATCCTGAATCAGCGTTAAATGAAATGTTGCTGTTAATAGGGCTTGGTTTGAACTCGAGCTTTTTAGCATAGCATTTTTATATTTTATAATATGTGTACCTTAGATTACCTACCTTAACACAATACCCCGCAAAAGTTGTAGAATATAATGTAGATTAAGAAGATAAGAATTGAATTTCAATTAAACTATATCTTCAGTCCCCTCTTTTTTCCCTTTAAGTTATGAAAAATTGAGGATTTTCGTTAAAATTATGCTACGTCTTAATTTTTTTTAAAGTATGTTATTTCACTTTTTCTTTTATTTATTATATAATAAATAGTCGAAATATTATTATCTAATTAAATAGCCAAAGCCGAAAAATTGAAATAACTTCTTAACGAGTTTCTTTTTATTTGGGAGCTGATAGCAGTTTTGAAGAAATGACGCTGTACTGAACGTTCTATTAATTTTATTTTATTTGGTTGTATTTATGAAGTCGATTTAAATAATAAAACACCTTTAAAATAAGTTTCTTGAATAATTTTAGCGTATTGTCGAAGGTCCGTGAAAACTTAAGATTTCAAAACTTCCCACGTAGGTAGCACCCTAAAGATGTCCCACAATTCTATATTGTATATAATTTTACTAAACTGCGTGAACATATGCAAGTATTGACACTTATAGCTTCAAAAATGTTTTTCCCAGACATCGATGGGAGACCCTAAATTATTCCTACTTAATTACTATTATTTCCAAAAAACTCCTCAAACCAATTCCAAGATGGTTATCTCGCGGCTTAACAGGTGTCAACTGTCGGTGTAGGTAGAGAGTTGGAGACCGGTGCCCGCCCCCGCCCGCCTCCTCTCCTCTTGGGAGGGGCCAAAGGAAGATGGCGTATTGATAGGCGATAGCTTAAGATGTTTCTGACTGTATTGTTGCAAGCTAACAAATTTGTTTCATTTTAACCGACTTCCAAAAAAGAGGGCGGTTATACATTCGGCTGTTTATATATATATTTTTTTTTTTTTGTAAGGTCAACGATTACTCCGCTGTCTATGGACCGATTTTCAAAATTATTTTTTGCTGTAAATTTTCTCCTTGCTGAAGCAGACGGATCCGGATGAAGTGCCAGCTTTTGTAGCTAAAGAAATGCATAAGCTGCCGCAAGTGACACTGGACCACGTCGACGTCGTCAGCCTACTGAAGGACACCAAGTTCCTGAAGGAAGATCTGCCTGAAGTTCGAGGTAATTGCATGCATCAGAGTCTACCATAAGTTCTATACGTAGTAATTTATCACAGTTAAAAAGGTAAAGTTGTTAAATTTCCAAGTCAAAGTCGAGAGTAAGAAGAAGAAACCCGTCGTTCGCAACCATCGCGGCACCGCACCCGGAGAACCCGAGCAGCTGTTGCGGTGTCAGACTCCCGCGACACGCTGGTACGTGTCCCGGCAACATGCATTCTCTACAACGGTCGAGCAGGTCGTGGACTACATCAGGAGCAGAACCATCTTCGCCTTGAGGGTCGACCGTTTGGAATCTCGTCATAAAATAAACTTTAATCCCTTTGTGGTAAGAGTTCCAACCCATCATTTACTGACCTTCGAGACGGAGGAGTTCTGGCCGATTGGAGTCATCTACAGAAGATTTAGAGGACGACTCCCGAACACTTCATGCCCCACGTCGCAGACTATACGTGTTTAGTGTTAGTTTATTATATATAGAGTAATATGTATGTTAGTCTATAAGGTATTTATAATATTGGCCTGTGCAGCCTGAAATAAACGGTATTTAATTTAATAATATAGTGTCTAATTATTATCATCACTGGTGATTGTTTAGTAGATCCACAGATCGGTAATGCTTATTTGGGGAAAAACCACGGCCTCCAGAAAACTGGCATAAAATAACGCTTGTTTGTTTTGCCGAGAGAGTGAGAATTGCAGAGGCTTTTCTGTATGAATAACTTTCTTAAAACGTGTTAATAATATTATAATAAATATTATAAAAAGTTAATAAGAAGAAGGAAAATTATTATTTTAAAAAACCAAAATGAAATCCGACTTCCAAAGTAAAAAAGTAAGAAATAAAACTTCTTTTCTAAATAATTCCCCTTTTAAATTCAACCAGCCCGAACAACATTCTGATAAAACAATAATATTTATAAAATAGAACTCACGTTCAAGTTGGCTGGTACCGACCTCAAAATTATGAAGATTGAGTAGAGAAATAGTTTAAATTTTAGGCGAATTTAAAAGGGGATTTATATAGAAAATAAGATTTATTTCATACTTTTTTGTTCATTTTTACTTTGGAAGTCGGTTTTCATTGTTTGTTTAATGATATCAAACCTTTTGTTAAATACGTTAATATATATTTTTTTTGGTAAATGTACCGTATATACCACAGATAAACATAGTTAGCTTTCGATTTGATTTCAATACTACAAGCATACGGCGTGTCCACGATTGTGTGGAAAAATTGTGAGCCATTGAAGGGGACGTCAAAATTTTCAAATTTGGATCACTTTGGATCGTTCTATTAAAGATGTTTCTGTGTACGAATGTATATATAATATATTCTACTCTGTGGTACATAGTATCATATTATGCATTTAGTGCAACCCATATTAAGTTCACCAATAATTCGGTTAGATGCGTAACTTAAGACGGTATCAGGTGCATATTAAGATATTTATATCGTATTTTACTGCAAAAAGCTTAACCACTAAGCAGTGCTCTAGTACGCCAAGTGGTACAGACCTGATAAGTGGCCTTACCCCGCCGCCCGCGTCGCCGGCACAATCTACAGGCGCTAAACAAGTGATCGCTCCCGTCCGTCCCCCCACTCTCCCTCGCCCGAGAGTGTATTGTGTGGAATGCGCGGCGGGGGGCGAGGGGGCTCTCGACGCAAGTGGGCTCAGCGCCCCCCAATTTTTTACTAAATTAATCTTTCTTCAAACACTTGCCGTCTTTGTGTGATCGGGACGAAAATTTTAATCTTATACCCGCCGATCGCTCGCTGCGGGGTAGGGTACTGCGGCGAGGGGGAGGGGAGGGTGTTAAACAATAGGCGCGGGATTACGGAGGGCCTGCGGTACTCCCGCGGGCTGCAGGCCTGTGCACTACTGAGGTCGAGGGGACTGTGGAATTCTGATGATCGACTGAGTGATTTAGGCCAAAACCTACGACCGACTGTCGAAACATAGCGAACGGCAAACATGTTCAGTAAATAGATAGTAAATAGGATAAGTAATAAAAACAGTTGGCTCTCATCTAGTTTATTACATAGCTACCACCATAGCCTTATCTACTACACTACAAATAAATATAAACTATCTACAATCTACATACTCTGTAACCGCGCGGCACGACTGACGAGACGCAGCCCAGTCGCAGAATAAAGACGAGATTTGAAATGTATTTAAAGTGCGGTCGCGGAGCAAGTACAATTTCGCACTCTTTTGGTCGCGCACGAATATGTTGTTATCGCGTCTTTTCAGGTAAGCAATATAATTGCAATATATTGGGGCGCAAGTGAAAGAGACAAGTAGCGATTAATTAAATGTTAATGTACGAATTTCTACGTGCTCCGCGACCTCCCTTTAGCTTGTCTTCTTTCTCTCTTTGTTCTGTGTTACAACTGTGCTGCTAAATATAATATTATTACACACTCGACTTTTGTATTAAAATACATATTTCTAATTACTGCATCAAATATTTTACGCCGCTTAAAAATGAAACTAATTAAACACTTAACATTTACTTTATTCATACGTATTTCCAATAAACTAATAATCATAAATTACAACGAAAGCCTTTAGAAGTAGATATATTTAGTATTTACAATATTTACATACACTAAAATCCCTGGCACCTAATTATTCACAATACTTAATTTTACACGAAATTTGCACCCGAAATTGTACAGCACAGTGCAAAAAAATCAATCCTGAACGATCACTAAACGTATCATATCCAAATTCTCTTTTTAAACTAGATTGTGTCACAAATGCCGTTACGTTTTGATCACTAACAATTGCATACAGACCTACGCAACAGAGCATCAGCTGGTGTTGGAATAAAACTTATAATGAGTTGATTCTGTTCCATAGTAAGGTAAGGCACACGAATGTTGATGTCTTGACAAAATATTAAACACAATACGTCACAAAATATGTGAAAAAGGTGTAAGTAGTACAATTATATTAATGAACTCGGTAATTGACCCCAGAAGTACTTAAATAGCACAATCATATTCGTGGGAAACTTATTACTGTACCTACACATATTACAAAACTCAAAGTACTGAATAACAATTATGATGGTCGCGTCTTTTTCTTATAGTCACATTAGTAATACGATGGTCGATGACAATTCCACTGTAAACAAAGTTTTTTCGGGCATTTCACATTGTTCTTTCGTTACACAATGTTTCATCGCACCGAGTAGTAGACGTAGCCGCAGTCCGGGCGCGCGTCACAGGCGGCGACGGTGGGGGGCGCGGGCGCGGGAGCGGCGGCGGGCGGCTACGTGTGCACGCGCCCGCCGTACCGCTCGTGCAGCAGCCGCAGCGGCTCGGTGGCCAGCAGCGCGGCCGGCGGCGGTGCGGCGTGCGGCGAGCGCGCGGGCGACGGCGAGCGCGGCGCGGGCGACGGCGGCGCGGGCGGCGGCAGCGCCAGCACGTACCTGCGCACACGCACCGTCAGTCAGCCTGCGTGTGACACGCGGCGGGGGGGGGGGGGGGGGCGGTACAATCGTAACTCACCTGTGCAGCAGCGCGCGGAACGCGGCGGCAGGCGGCGCATCGTGCCAGAGCGGCGCCGGCAGCGCGCCCAGCCCTAGCGCCCACCACTCGCCGCGCCCCCCACCCCGCCGCCCCACTCGCCCACACCTGCGGACACACGATCGACATTAGATATATGAGGACACTGGGGCCTTGTGGTGTCGCGTCACCTGCGCCAGTGTCACCGACAGCTGCCGTGACACCGTGAGGAACAATATTATTTATTATAAGGCTGTCTTTGTTCGTACATACAACTAATAAGCTGTACTAGATTTAAGATATGAATGTTATAGCAATATGTTGTTGGTGCATCTTGTCAATAAATAAAAAATACACACGAGACTTATCAAAATAAACTGCTAGAGCTCATTGAATTCAATAGCGGCTATCCGTAACAAAAATACATTCATAACATTAATGAGGGGCAATAAAGTGTAAAGTAATCGATCGCACGGCAGTTCCCCGTAATAATCAGTTTATTAACAGTTGGCGGTGTCGTGTCGTCGTTATCTATAAAGGGAGTAAAGTGATTTTTAATAACTGCGGCGGTTGTCTATAATCATATCAATTACACAGTGTCGATAATGACATCGGCTAATGGCTCCGGTAAACGCGTCGTATGTCCCCCCCCCCACTCCCCCGCCCGTAGATCAGTATCGCGGCCGGTTTGTCGCTGATGCGGTTATAATGATTGTCGCTACCACGTGCTGTTATGCACTACGGTCCGCTACTGTGCGCTACCGTGCGCAGCGTCACTCACCGTGCTCGTGGTGCAGGAAGGGCGCGTGCTCGCGGCCCAGCGCCTTCTCCCGCTTGCGCCACTTGGCGCGCCGGTTCTGGAACCACACCTGCCAACACCGAACCATTTAGAACTGCATACTGTATACATGAACAGCCTCACAATAATAAGAACCCATGGGCAAGGGCAATTGTCGGACTCCGAGAGGGATCACAGAGTCGTAGGTATTACTAATATATATACTTATAGCTCAGAATATCGTTTTGAATAGTTATGAGTTATGACCCTCAATGGCCAGCCACGAAGAACATTCCTGAGTCCTGATGTATTCATTAATAATAAAGGGGTTACTTTCTCTGCACGGCTTTGCAAATAAATGAGACATTAAAATTTACAAATATAGAGTCTTCGTGGGGAGACTGTAGTCAGTCAAGGCTCACGGCACGTCACACCAGGCCTCCAAGCCTCCAAGCCTCCAACCCTCGTTTAAGCAGTATGAAATGTGTACAATTTTTTATTAAGTATGTAGTATAATTTTAACAAATCATTTAATTTCATTTTAACAAATAAAATTATTAAAATGTGTGCGTGTGTGTGTTTATATGTGTATTTTTGTACATACAACACAGGTACACAAGGTAACACAGGTTCGTGATGTAAAATTAATAAAATAATGTATTTAATTTCATTGTATTAGATGTTTAGTTTCACTATAAGCGAGGTTATTAATCATAAGCTATCGTGTAACAGCTATTTTACTGTGTACTTTTGTTTTGGGGTAGATCCTCGAATAACATGATTATGCAGTGTTTTAACTCATTTAAAAAATAATCTACGGGCAAAGGTTGTGCGATTAATTTAATTGGCTAAGAGAAATTCTTAGAAAGCAGAAATATTATTATATTTGATTAGGCATAATACAATCACAGCGTGTCCGCTGCGTGGCGGTCGCGGCCGCCGTCTCCGGTTCACTTTTAATTTTTTATCGCATAATTGTCGCCAATTTGTCGCTCGCTCTCCACTACAATGGGGCCGTAATGAATAGCAATTACGCATACGTGGCTCTCGCGCCGCCCGCCGCTGAGCGAAACTAGACTCTACTACCCTCGCATACGGCTAACAGTCGCCCGCCCGCCCCAGCAGAATAGAAACAAATTGAGCTAGTCAACGCGCATTGCGATTAAAAAAAGACATTGTTACAGACGAAAGGCAAAAATGGTATAATTTTATAATTTGTGAACGAGCGGCGGACGCGGCCGGGGAGGGGGGCGACCGGGGAGGGGGCGACTTAAACGCTACAAATGACTTTAACGCTCGGCTGAGCCGTCGCGATCACTCAGCCTTTTGTGCAATTTAATGTCGCTGAAAATCTTTTGATATTCTCCAGCGAGTGACTCGACATGAGATTTAATATGACACATCCGTAGGCGACCCCCGCCCCCCGCCCCCCGCCTCTCTCCGCACCCCGCACTGCTAATGACTCTCCACCGCACCCGAGTACTTTATTAGGCGACTCTAGTGAGGTATAGTTACTAACAATTAACTGTAATTTGAAGTTGAATAATGTACCAGATTATGCAGATTTGTCTATTACACGCTGTATATTCGAGAAACATCCTAAATATCGTGTACTTAGTTCATTTAAATGTTGACTAATTTGTGAAGTGTAGTGAAGGCATCTTCAATCAATCTTGAGTGCTGTACCAAGTACCGGCTCCACCGATGTTCACAAACACCGGGCTGTAAGGGCGCGTGCACACGTGCGGAGCCTCGCCGCACCAGGGCTGTCTAATACGAGGCAATAATATAACGTCTTGTATATTAAATAAACAGGATAGATTATGTGTGTAATAAGCTGGACCGGTTCGTTTATGCTTTACGTAGATTACGTCAGACGGTAGGTGCTGAGGCGGCACTAACCGCGTATCACGGCTATGTATCATCGGTCCTCTCTTACGGTCTGCTGTTGTGGGGTAATTCGGTAGAAATCGAAAAAGCATTTCGTATCCAAAAAAAATGTGTGAGAGCTATTTGTGGTGCCTGGT
This sequence comes from Phengaris alcon alcon, assembly GCA_037179445.1. Lineage (NCBI taxonomy): Eukaryota > Metazoa > Arthropoda > Insecta > Lepidoptera > Lycaenidae > Phengaris > Phengaris alcon. Next base: position 109,370 of record JAYRCH010000074.1, read on the forward strand.
ATTTGGATAGCTGCAGACCACTGTTTAAAAAATTACGTTTGTTACCACTAGCCTGTATGTATATTCGAGATCTCTGTATCTTTGTTAGGCTACATCCAGAATACTTTAAACAGAACTCAGAGGAGGGTAGGAAAAATGAAAGATATAAATTTAAACTGTACCGCCCTTGGTGTAACTTGAATTTATACAGAGATAATGCATACATACAAGTTATACAGATATTTAATAATTTACCTAATCAATTCAAGGAATTGCCTACAATTTATAAATTTAAAAGAAATCTGACATCTTGGCTTATAGAAAATAGTTTCTATGGCATAAATGAATTTATACTACAGAACAAAAAATGACATGTATCAATTAGTCAATATTATCAAAAATCTTAAATTCATTAGATTAAGTGCAAGCAATATTATTGATAAATAAAAATAAAGTTCACATTTATTTATATGGCTTTGAAGTGATTTTTAAATTATAATACATTTGACATTGAACTTATTTAATTATTTATCTAGTGACCTAAAATATTTTGTGACCTAATGCATTCTCAAATTAACATTTTAACTATTTTTATGATTTTTAACTTTATTATTTTAATATATATGTAATAAACTTTCTGTTAACATAGGTAATGGTCAAAACCAATTATTTATTGTATAATCTATAGATCGACCAATTGCTTTTACTTTATATTTAAAACTATATTTTATAAGTAGACTCTGGAGATTGTATATTTTAATTTCACACACCATGCTATCATGGTAGAATGTATGTTTTTTCTTTAAACATACCATCTGCATATGTAATACTATGTACTTACTACATTCAGTTTTTTTTGACTCAGATTAAATGTAAATATAAAGTTAAGACTACAAAACAAAGAATATTCAAGTAATAGTATCGTGTGATTATTACAAAAAATATATAAAAGTAAATTTTAATTTTAACAATGATATGACGATAAAATATCCAATATTAATATAATTCATAAAGTAGGTATATATATTTTGTACTCTATGCACCTATATTTATGTATTTACTGTATATTTTTGCTCTGGTATAATTATATACTGCGATTTTGCAAGCCCTAATCTGAAGTCTCTATTACAGGCCAATCAATTTAATTTTTATTGCGACTCAAATGCTGTGAGGCCCTCCAAGCTAAGTACCGATTTTTTATAGTACGGGGCGCGCGAACCGACAGCGACAGAGGGCCGAGTGCCGGTGTGTGGAGATGACCGGCAATTACTCGTAGAACTGCGCTAACCCTGAGAAACGCCGCCGTAAGGTGACGCATAATGACGGATGGCGGCTGACCAGCGGCAGACGACCCGCTACTGTGTGTTAGCACGTAGGCCGTAGCGAATATCATATTATGTATATTATGATATTTATTTTTTCAAGAAGAAATAAAAAGTAAATACAGTTAAGTGAAAGTGAAATCATATTAGTTCATATAATATATTTACATAAAACATGTCTGTAAACAGTAAACAAACCGAGTACACTATTCTCTAGATGGCAATCCGAGCGCGCGATATTTGAAAGACCTCATTTATACCAATTTAGAACAGAACAAAAGACATTAATGTTGCGAGTGGCAAATGATTAAAGGCTCAAGCGCTAAATATTTAAAAGTAAATAGCGAGCTCGGAGCGTTTAGTGGCGAAATGAATTCCTCATTAGCGCCATACAGCTCGAAATATTAAAGTGTTTTATTGTCTGTGGCAGCGCCTGCAGCCGCCAGCCACTCGACTGTCCGCGAGATTACCTTCCCCTCCCCCGCCCACCATGCCTGCCACCCCCCAGCGCACCCGAGGGGAGTCGGTAATTACCAAATTGCAGCGGCGCTCGCTTTAACTGCAGCTCGAGAGCTCTCCGCGCTCAAACCGCGCTTAATTAAACCATTGTTAGTTGTGCCGGTTCCCGCCCCACCCCGTTACCGCCCGCGCCTGCCTGCGTACTGCTACATACTAGCCAGTACATCTACGCGGGCGGAGTAGTTGGGTATTAGAAAGGCATTTAAAAATAAAAAATAAAAAACTCAAGACTCATGACCGCAAATATCATATTATTATAGCGTATGTTGTAAATCCTTTTTATTCATTACTTGTGCTAGACTTTGCTTACCCATATAGTTCAAATTATATCTCGAATGGGATAATATTTGAATTATATAGGTAAACATTATACAAACATAAAAACAGTAAATTTCATTTACTACGCCCGAGTCAAAATATTATTTACCCAGGTTTATTACACTCGCTTTTCAAACTCGCAACAATGTAGTGAGCTCAATGCATATCAAGTTTCTCGAGTGTAACGTAATAATGTGGCGCTGATGAGAGCGCCGAGCGGGTGCGGGTGCGGCTGCTGGAGCGGGCAGTGGGCGCGGGCGTTTAGCGCGAGCGGCAAACATTAGCGCGGCGGCGAGGACGTAATGAGCCGCAAATTAGCGGGCATTGTGCGGCCGGCCCGTCATGTACCAGCGGCGAGGGGGTCGTTACGTCACTACAGCCTACACCCACTTAAAAACAATAAGCTGGACGATAATGCATCTAATTTCACTCGCAATTAGCACCCGTTATAAAATATTTTCAGCAACAACTGGCCTACTTGTGAAATTGTTAAATTTTTTTATTTCAAAGATTTAATGTGTGGCGGACCAATTAGCGCCACAATCCTGAATCGCGCTATCGAAGTTTTCTATGACCGGCACTATATATACGACATCTGAAACTCATACAAGTGGGCTTCGGCCTGACCGAGCATACCACCTCGCTCGGTCGGAGATCTCGCTTTGGGGCTTGCCGATATATTCCCACAAATGTCTAAAGAGAGTGCAGTGCGCATAAAACATACCTACACAAAATATTAAATAATAAACAAAATCACAAATTTTAATTAACCCCCTATTGTCAAGCAGTGAGCTAGCTGATGATGATGAATTATAGCTAAGAACACTCTCGATCATGTCAGCTTTCAACAGAAAAACTAGATCAAAATCAGTTCATCCATCCATCTATACGATGCCACGGACATACACACACACAGACGGGGTTGTCTGTTTTAGTCGGGGGCTAAAAATAAATTGTAATAATGCGTAGTTTTAATTAACCCCCTATTGTCAAGCAGTGAGCTAGCTGATGATGATGAATTATAGCTAAGAACACTCTCGATCATGTCAGCTTTCAAACAGAAAAACTAGATCAAAATCAGTTCATCCATCCATCTATACGATGCCACGGACATACACACACACAGACGGGGTTGTCTGTTTTAGTCGGGGGCTAAAAATAAATTGTAATAATGCGTAGTACTCGTATTTTGTTCATAATATGATTCAATAAATTTCACCTTGCCACACAGACCATGTGCAACGCAACGTCGCTTCGTGAATAGTGTACACCTGCCCTAACTACCGCCTGTCCACCGCGCTCCGCCTCCGCTAATCTCAGCCATCAGCTAACTACGTCACTGCCCACCAACCGCAACACGTACAATACGTAATCTAAACCTGATTTGTTCTCTGGCTGTAAGTGTTTCATGAGATTATGTCGATAATATAGAATAATTAATTAATAAGTATTTCAGAAAGTACGGATGTATTTACTATGTACTGACTGACTGTGATTAGCAGAGCGGTTGACTGACATAGCACACAAAGATAACTACATAATTTTCTCTCGTCTATTAATATAACTCAATAGAAATTAATTATGTCTCGACTCTCGGCAAGACATACCGGTTCAAATACTGAAAATAATTGTCGGCGGGAGGTAACTTGCCACAAACGTGTTATAATATAATGTGGAGCACATTATTAGCGCTCGTCTCCCGTAATAATTGTGTGCGACGCGACAGCGAGTACTTTAACGATATTGTCACCATTGAGCATTTCGAATGCGTAGTGACAAGCGAGGTCTAGGAATAGAATGAGACACGATAGCCCGAAGTCTCGGTAGTAACGGTATCTAGTGTGTTCGAGACCATCACAGAATCTATGTGAGGGTGTGATGTGTCTGATTCACCCGCGACCCACGACCCACGATGTACGTCTTATGTACTACATATTATATTATGTGACGTAAGGTGTAGTACCTGCACGCGCGCCTCGCTGAGGTCCAGGCGCAGGGCGAGCTCCTCGCGTGTGAACACGTCCGGGTACTGCGTCTTGTCGAAGGCGCGCTCCAGCTCGTGCAGCTGGTACGTGGTGAAGGTCGTCCTGCTGCGCCGCACCTGCTTTACCCGCACACACGTTACGACCACTGACCACGACTATTGACTATACATATAAGTGACACTCGTTCATTGAAAGTTCGCCACAGGGTTGTGCCTGACTGTCAATGTTAGGGTTAGCAATTAGAATTACACTTAATTCTAAAATATCAGGACTAATAATCGAGTGCTCGGCATGAATTGCTTGAGAATAGTTTTCAGAATATGTAATCGTTGCGGCATGTGATTTAAGTAACTAACGTTTAAGTAACGAGCGGTCAATACCAGTAGCTATGTAATAAGGAGCAATTTACCTTGCGCGGTCGGCCGGCGTCTAGCGCGTCTAGCTGCTCGTGATCATGTTCGTGTTCGCGTTCGTGCTCGTGCTCGTGGTTGTGCTCGTGCTCGGCGCCCGGCTCCAGTTCAGGCTCGTGCTCGTGTTCGGAATCCGAATGTGGGCTCTCGCTCTTTAGCTCGACTCCATCTGTGAGAGCAATAAGAACAACACTTATATAATACCCACCAAACACATATTCATGTTAAAATATTGCCAAGTCGATACCATATGCCTCGCAATGTCAAAAAGTTATCATCAGATCGCATATAAAACCGAGCTTCTGACTCTACACCATTGAGTTATAATGTACTACGTAGTACATTATAACTCAATGCTCTACACGCCCTAACTCTACAAGACTAACTTTATAATCTCTACACCTTAGTCAAGATATGTGGCCTGGCCATTTCGATACATTTTGGTACTTTGGCGTGAGGTGGGAAATTCACTGTCTGTTTTTCTGTTATACTCCTCTTGTAGGAACTTTTTGACAGTGCGAGTCATATGGTATCGTCTTGGCAATATTTTAATATGAATATTATGTTTTTGGTGGGATTTCATTTCTTTTTGTAAATTGTTACGACAATATTTTTCGTAAGTCACCAGTCAATGGAACATAATTGGTCGCGGCTTCGAATCCCGGTGGTATGTAATTATTTATATTTTTTTATTTTTTTTTTTTTATTTTTTTTTTTTCGTACTACTATCGAACAAAGCTCGGTCGCCTAGATACTTACTTTTATTCGGATCTTTTGGTGAAAAATTTGTTATACAGTATTTTATCTTATAATATTATGTATTAATATCTGCAACATATTATACGACTATTGAGTCGAAGCGCTGACATCTGTCGGTAGCATTAAGTACTACTTGAATACACATCAATGATATTATAATAATATTTATTACCTATTGGAAGGGGGTTGCGCGCGGGGTGATGTAGTCAAACTGCGACTTCGTGCACATTGGAGATGAATATACGGAATTCGAAAAAATATTGTCGCTGAGCGACGAGAAAGTCGGAAAAGATAAGGAAAAGTTACTAAATTAAACTACAACATTGAATGATAATTATTTTATTTTTGGACTAGCTTTTGCCCGCGACTTCGTACGCGTAGATGTTGAGGTGACTAATTTCGCATTATTTTTAGAAATACTTTTATTAAGCTAAAAATAAATAAAATGGTAAATGGTGTATGATTATTTTATTATAAGAGTGTATTATGCTATTGATATTGGAAATAATTCAACACTCACTTATAACACTTTATTGTTTTATAATTTCAATACACATCACAACACTTGTGTATTTCTTGAATGTTGATTTCCAACTGATTTCCCTCCGTTATGCCGGGCTCTCACTCCTACTCTCCCCACTTCATCACTCACTCAAAGGATATGGACTCAGTTAATCAATTAAATCACTAAATTCAACCTTCAGGAAATCAAAATTATTTGACATTTTATTTTCACACTTTGCAATTAACTTATATTTATAACAGTTACAAATGAACATAAGATTTATCATAATAATAAAATAATTAGAATAAATTAAGACAGCTTATGATTAATTCTACAATATGCTTACATTGATGATGACCACTTTATAAACAACATTAACTGTATTGTCGTGCGGAGTAAGGATCACAAAACTGCTAGCCGATCTTACTCTGGAACAAGCAACATAGAATTACTGTCCGTGTGAGAAACAGTTATTTATTAAGTCTATCCCAGTCACTTTTGATGGCCGCCCCAGAGCTTTATTGATGGCGAAGCATAAAGTAGTTAAGTTATCGTAGGCAATATTTAGATTTGGTTTTTCTGCACAAGCTAGTAACAGGTGTTACATAGGTGTTACATAGTTAGCATACATAGCCTTAGCGACCAAAATCTGGACTGTTAGCGTATGAGCGCGCCATGGAGTCTCACAAAGTATGCAAAGGATTCATATGACTATGAATCCTGAGCATACAATTGTCGGGACGGACACTTCGACCTGAGGGAACAGACGAGCGGACTGAAATTAGATTGAAATTGAAATAAATTAAAACAGAAATGTAAGGGTAAAGTGAGTTAAAATGAAGAAGAGTGAATAGAAATTGCCAAAAAATGAATCTAATGTAAAATAATGTAAAGATAGACTAAATAAATAAATGTAATAAAAAGAAGGCCAATAAGTATAAAGGAGAAATGTAAAATAAGATAGAAAGCAAAAGAAACTATATGAATATATGCAAGTAAAAATTAAGACAGATAAGAATGTAATAGTTAATGTAACATAAATAAATAAAGAATAGCCCAAAACAGAATATGTTAATAATAAATGTAATGTAGAGTGATGTAAGATAGAAATGAATAAGAATGTAATGTAAAATAATGGTAAGATATATAAAAGAGAAAAATTAATTATGATAGAAAGATAAATGTAATGTCAAAATAGAAATAAAAAAGGAAATGTAAGATGCCAAGGATGTATGGATGAAAATAATGTAATTAAGTATTGAAGAGAAATGTAGAAAATGACGGCTGTGAAATAAATGTAACAGCTAAACATGATATAAAATAAAAAACAGAAATGTAAGTGTAAAAGAGAAATTTTAAATAAGCAAAAGAAACTGTATGAATATATGTAAGTAAAAATTAAGATAGACAAGAATGTAATAGTAAATGTAACATAAATATGTAAAAATAATAGCCCGAAACAGAATATTTCAATAATGAATGTAAAGTGAATTAATGTAAAATGGAAATGAATGAGAATGTAATAGAACATAATAGTAAGAAATATAAAAAGAGAAATGTAAATTATGAAAGTAAGAGAAATGTTGATGTTGTGAGGTGATGTTGAAATGAAATGTGACCTGTGTTAAAAAATTAAAAATATAAGCTGAAATTAAAAACAAAAGCAAAAAATTGTCCTGGCTAATGGCTGGGGGAACAAGGAAAAAAAAAAAAAAAAAAAAAGTAACAGGTGTTATTGATTGCAACCAACTACTTCGTAAAATATCCATTAATGTGCCAAGTAGGATACCGTGAAAAATTTTTTACAAGCAATTCCACATTAACTTTGCTAAAACTAACTTGGGGCAATCTTCACCGGTTAATAGAATGTGCAGGACATATAACAATTATATATCATGTACGACCGAGGCCTGTATATTCTCAAATAAGTTAATTGAATTTAAAAAAATAATAAGAACGCAATGAAAATTGAAGTAATTGTCGAACAACTTTGTTTAGTTTCAACCATTTAAATTCTTAGTTTATTACTTAAGTGATTGATTTATTTATGTTTAATTTGTAAATTATATTAATTCATAGTAACTTAATCTCCCTGAAATTATGTAAGTACTTATAAAAGATGCAAGTTGTATTGCACCTATTACACCTATAATTAAGGCAGCATTTAGATATGTAAACAACATGAATGTGCAATTTTAGCTTTTAATAATGTTTGTTCCTTGTTGGTGTATCTATTAAATAAATAAATAAATACTTTTAGGGGAAACTGCAGTATTTTACATACAAATGGATATTCTGATGGGATCAATGGTATGCTAGGTATGAATAGTTTCCCCTTGAGCACATCTATTGAGTACAGTAGCCTCAACAATGTTGCGATGGAGAACTTTTATCTGGAGTCTGGTGCCAATGCACAATTTCAGAGGCTTAATATTTCTTTATAACATAACTGGTGTTTCCATATTCAAACGGAGATTATCTGGTGAAAGACCTGTTAGAATTAGAGTATTAAGGAACTCCACGGGATAATTTACTGCATCTTTTTACAATTTGTACTACTGAATTTGACTTATATTGTACTTCATCTGCTTCAAATGGCTTGAGTAAAAATTAATTTATTGTGGCTGCGCTTTCATTTTTGGGAGTGAAAATGGCACGCTCGCAATATAACCTTTCTATGGGCTTTGTCTTGAGATTGGTGACATCAGGATAAACTGATGTCGAATATACTTAAAGCACAGACTTGATTCATCTAATAGAAACTTGAAAAAAAAACATTATAAATACTATTCAAATATTCTTAAAAAATGTATTCTAGCCGCGCAAAAAACAATCAACACTCGTCTAATAGAAAAATCAAATAACGCATGTGGTTTTGCAAGAAAACCACATGCGATTTGACTAAATACAATTCTCAAAATAAAACTATTAATAAAGGAATTCGTGAAATAAATTTAAATAATAATAAAATTACTGACGAGATTGTCTTATCTTGTCAATATTCACTTGGTCACAGGTACCAGAAAACGGGAAGTATACATTAATGATCTTCCAGTTATTTCGGACCAGAAATGTATTCTATTTGCAGATGATTAAATGTACTTAAATGTACTGCCACTTCCTTGTTTATACATTTATGAAACGGAAATTTTTGTTTACAAGCATGCATATCTGTTTCCTAAAAATAAGGATTATAAATATAGAGGTATAAAAGGAGACCAATTATATATTCCTGAACAAAACCTTACAATGTTTTAAAAATATGCATACTGTATGGCTATTCGCATATATAATAAACTGCCAAATGTCCTAAAAAGTTTGACATTTAATCAATTTAAAAATAGAATATTTAAATTATTAATAAACGAAATGTATTATACTGTTGATGAATTTATTAATGATAAAATCTTAATATGTCATTTAAATTTTGACATTTATTAATTTTCAATATTGACAAATCAAACTTTAAACGGATACTGACATTTTATAATAATAATAATAATATTCTTTATTTCCGAGAATTTGGTGTACAGTGTTCTTAAGTTTAATTAGTTTCACAATTTCTACCTCTTAGAGGTGTGGAAATATTCAGATTATTGATTTCTTTTAATGCATATATAAATTATTTAAATCATTTAAAAGTAAAATATTAGAATTCAGAGTAACTTATATTGATAATAGGCATTTAAATGTCACATCAAAATATATTAATTAATAATTTAAACAATAAGCACAATTATTATGGTAATGTCAACTAATACAATTCAATTATTCAATTTAATACATAGGTATATTTTTTATATTTTTATTTATAATTATTTAATGTCAAATTTTTTTTACATTATTTAAATATTCAAAATATTCCTTATATTTATTTATTTATTTATTATAACAAATAATAAATAAATAAATAAAAATAAAAATTTCTTTATTTCAGACAATTACAGTCCATATTTGTTAGTAGGTAACATAAATCTTAACCTATGTTAGTTCACATTTTAAAAGTTTAATTAAAAAGAAACAAAAAGTAACAAAAAGTAAGGCCAGTGACAGCAGCCTGAGTCAAGTCACCTAGTCGCACCTCTCACATGCAACTCAGTGAAGCGACCCAAAACTGCTGAGTCCAGCCTACCTGCTATTATTTCCAGGATGCTGTTACAACTACCCCTTAACCTTTGTACTACAGAACATGTTTTCTTTCTCATGATAGCATAAAAATCATCAATATGAGCATCTGCAAACATGCCTGAGGCACTACAGTACCGGGGTAGTCGCACCAGCGCCCTGAAAATGTTATTATATTGCACTCTAAGTGCATTATAGGATCTCTGTGTATACTTGACCCATAGACCACTCGTGTAAAAGCTTTGACAATATGCTTTAAACAATGTGAGCTTAACATGCAATGTACAGCGAGCGAATCTATGAGCCAGCATGTTCCCACAAGTTGACAGTGCCCTCCTTTCTCTCTCTATGTCCTGATCATCAGTCAAAGTGTCGGTCACAACATGTCCAAGATACTTAAACTGATCAACACGATTCAACTGTACCTTATTTAAAAAGACGGGGGGGACATTTACAGGTTTCTTATTTTTACCTATAAAAACCATTAATTTAGTCTTTTGGTCATTGTACTTTAAACCGTGCTGGTCAGCATAAGCCTCACACATTTGCAACAGTTTTCTCAAGCCATTGACTGAAGGGCTCAACAGTACCATATCGTCCGCATAGCTCAAGTTGTTAACACAAACTCCATCCATGCGGCAGCCAACATTCATGCTGCTCAGCCCCTCAATCAATTTATTTACAAATAAGTTAAATAGCCTCGGAGAGCTGAGTCCACCTTGACGAACACCGGAACTCAGCTTATACTCATCTGAATGCTTATCAGCCCATTTTACAACATTTGTCTGATTATTATACCAATAAGAAAAAAATTCTATAATTTCTGGGGAAACACCTTCTTCTTTTAACTTATTCCACAAGTGGCCATAAGAAACAAGATCGAACGCCTTGGACATATCAAGGAAACATGCATATATTGGCGTTTTCCTAGTTATATAGTAACTTAAAGTGTGCTTCAATGTTAAGATTGCACTTTCTGTTGACAGACCTGCCTGAAAGCCAAATTGAGCATCATGTATTTTGATATATTGGCCAAGGCGCTCATCTAGTACTTTATCCAGCACTTTTGCAGTGATGGTGGCTAAGGATATAGGCCTATAATTTGATTTGTCTCCTATGTCACCAGTGGTGTTCTTGACAAGGGGGATTACAATGGTTTTAATCATATCAGATGGCAGATATGAATGTCTGATGCAAAATGTGTACAACATCGACAACAGTCTACTAAGGTGTGGGCCAGCGTGCTTAAAATGCTCTACACTAAGTCCATCGTGGCCTGGTGATTTTCCCCGTGACATTTGTGCAATTACCTGGCCAACCTTTTTACTAGTTATTCTCGTCGTTTGAGTAATATTACAGTGATCACTAGAGGTGAATTGACATGGCGGCAGGGCAGATTTTACTTGAAAATAATTTTTAAAGATGTTAGATATTTCTTTTGGATCACTTGTACCCTCCACACATGCCGGCATAATTTTCTTATTACATAGTTTCTTAGTGCTTAACCAAAATTTATTAAATTGTTTAGTAGAGTGCTGTTCGGCAAGTCTGTCCATTTTAATTTGTTCCTGGTTTGTTTGGCAAAATTTTAATCTCGACTTAAAGATTTTCCTACTTAAAATCATCTTATTATAAATTGGTCCACATGAAGGTTTCCCATTTAACACATACATCTGATAATCTAATTTAGCCTGTTTGTGTGATTCTGCTACATATTTATTCCAGCCTAATATATATTTACAACTTGTATTTTTGCTGACCCTATTATTATAGCTATAAATAGATGCCTGTGTGATAGATGCATCTTTACAATATTATTATATAATTTGTCAATAACACTTCTATGATTTAAATTAATACACATCCCGTCTGCACACTGAGCAAAATCTGTAGGAAAATCTATTTGTTTTAAATATGTATTACAATATTTATAATAACTATCAATTTGCTCATTACTTCTTATGCCCCAGATAATATTATTATTTTTACATTGATTTTTATCTATTTGTATTTTTGTTTTAATTAATTCTAAATTACAATTGACCAGAGTTGGATAGTGGTCCGACCAGTATGTGTCATAGAGAACTTGACCAACCATCTTTTACAACCATGAGCTTCACTAACATAAGTATGTGTATCAGAGGACTCTCCCAGTATATCTGTGTCAGCACACACCCACTGCATCTCACTACAGAAAACACGCAGCTCTTCATAAAAAGGTGCAGAAGGATGCGCATTATAATCACCTAACATATACACTGTCTCTATGTTATTGTCCTCTATTATTGCATTCAGTTCACCTAAACATTGTGTAAACGCTGGCAAGTTGTCAGGCTGATCAGTGGGCATATACAAACAAATAATCAGAATCTCTCTTTGCCTAGAGGTAACTGCTTTTATTGCAGCAATACGATCACTATTACACTTTATTACAAACTTTATTACAAATGCATTGTTTTTATTAAAAAAAAATATTTAACTATTTTTTATTTTATTTAATTAATTAATCGTTCATAACATGTGATAATTATAATATAATCTTACTTTGCAATAATTTGCCCTCAATTTTTCCTTAATCTGATGTTAATCATTATTATTAGCTATACTAAATTTAATTTCCCAAAACATTTGCAAGTCGAGGTAAATCCGACACTATATGAGTGTCGGACCATATTTTTGCAAATAAAACATTAATATAAGTGATGTCTCACCACTGTTGCCAAACTTTGCGGAATAGTAATTTTACCATCAATGGTACGGTAATCGCCGATTCCTATTTTAAGCAAGAATTCATAAAACTGTTCAGCAGACTGTTCACCTTTCAACTCTCTTATGTTTTTTTAAAGCTTTTGTATGTGACTCCACATGTATGATGATTGATTGAACAGCCTCCGTGGTCTAGTGGTTTAGAGCTTGGCTCTCGACTCGGAGGTCGTGGGTTCGATTCCCGCATTGGAACAACAAAAAATCTTGTTTCCAAGTTTGGTTAGGACAATGCAGGCTGATCACCTGATTGTCTGACAAGAAAGATGATCCATGCGTCGGATGGGCATGTAAAAAGTCGGACCTGCACCTGATATCTCACCAGTCGTGTCGGATATTCGTCCCACTGGGTTACGAAAGTAAAGGAAGAGAGAGTGCTCTTGTGTACTGCGCACACACTTGGGCACTATAAAATAACTCCTGCGTAGCTGGCCTGTTTTCAATCAAAAAAAACCGGCCACCGTCACTGAAATCAGTGTGGGGAGCTATTATATTATATTATTATTATGATTGATGACTTATACGACTTTACCTCATTCGCTCGTGTGCCCCGGGTACTACGGGTATCAAAACAAAGAGCTTGAAGTGAACATTCCAAAAATATACAAATAATACAAATTAAATATAGTAAAATGGTCAAGCATGAGTCTGACTCTGTAAAAAATACATTCATAATCTTTAGATGTTGAATACTTAAAAATCGTTATATACGTGTTTACTTGTTTTCTTTTAGGACTACATTTACAAAGTCCCAAGTGTTTTTGAATTTCTAGAATAATTCATTTTGCACAACTTAGCTCTCATAAATACGCGTCTTTTTAGCCTTTTTTGAATATCATATCTTCAAAACTCTCCGAGAGATAAGGGGATCGCACTTTTTCGTGAAATCGGGGCCTATACTGGAGCGAATGAAAATACATTTCCAATGTCAAAAATAGAACTTGATTCAGGTCACATCAGATATTGACATTAGCTGTTCAACATTTTTTTAACAGATTAACATGATGCAATTGACTTGGCATAATGGCATTATAATCAACATTTATTTTGTATGGAGCAGTTAAGTACAAGGGGATTAGCTAGTATAAGAGCGATATTCAAATGTTGGCCCTAACTGCAGCGGCCGCGCGTCACCGGCTCCGGAGCCGCGCCGGAGCCGTGCATTCCCACCGGCCGCCATCGATCCGCTAATCCAAAGCACACCCTCTGCACTTTCGGCTCGCTAATTGCCCCGCGCCGCGACCCAATGTAGACCTTCTCCCTCAGGAACAGGGCTCACAACCGCGTGACCGCCTCCGCTATTGTTGTGCACTTAACGTCACTCGACATCACTGCACTATTTGTACTAATTCTATTTTTATAAACTCTTTGTAGTAATTGTTACATGGAATTACGATTGTACAAAGCGAGATTACCGACTGTAGGCGCACCGGGGCCCGTTGCCGGGGCACACAGGGGTCGGCGCATTCGCGCGGGAGCTCGTCTTTTACAGCAGCATTCAAATGTAAAAACAACACAATAACAATACGTTAATCATTCCGAATAATATAAAATCGTTATGCCGGAGGTAGCTACAATAATTCGCGAGTACGGGGATCCATTAGAATTGATGTTCCGGGAAATGACTTGGAATGATATTTGTTCCCGTTAGAAGTGGTATTTATGCAAATTGCTTCAGCATCGACGACATCTCAACATAATTTAATACTACAATCGTATTGCGACTGGCGCGAGCGGCTGGCCTGACGTCCCTGGCGCCGGTAATCCGCACAAATTGGCCCTCCACGGCGCTCGTTTGTGCCGCATTACCGGGCCTCGGCATAACCGGGTTTTGGCATTACCGGGCTCCGACCGGTGCCGCCGCGCGCCGGGCCGACATTGCCTGAGCCTGTAACTATAGTCTATTCGCGTTAAGAAGACAGTAAAATGTAAAAACATTAAAATTGACATTTACTGTGCTTTTAACATGAACAGACTATAAATAACGTCGACAATGTCGTTACGCTACTCGATAAAATCAATACGCATCATCCGTTTCGTCGAGAGATGTGTGCAGTGTTCATTGAGTCTAGCGCAAATCGACAGCTTTATCGACAGATCTCCTCATTATCTCTATTCCGTTTTACCTAACAGTAAAAGGTTTCTAATTTGCTATTGACTGCATTAAGTAGCATCACAAATCACGATCAGATCAAACGACGAAATTTTAATAAAAACTTCTAAAGGGTGTTGACTGTTGGTACAGGGCAGGCGGCGCGGTGCGGGCGGAAGGGGGATCACTGTGTTCCTTACAATTTATTGCGTTTATCTCGTTGCAGCAAATATTTGACGCTTATTGTATTGTTGCCAGTGGCAAATATTCTCATTAACAGATAGGTTTTGTTTGGTTGGTAGTACTCCAAGATAGGTTGAAGGTTGTTTGTATTTTTATTTGGCAATGACAAGATTTTTAATCAAATATTAGCGCAAAGATGCGTTTGTCTAAATTTGGAGATATCTCCCAATGAAGACACACGAGATTAGGCAATTATTGGCAATTCAACTCTCGTATTTATTTTTATGTAATCTTTACGAAACTGTAATAAAAATTACACGTCCCTTTTTTGGGCTAATTTAACAATGGGCGACGTGAATTTGCAAGTTAGAGCAATGCACCGTGCCGCGACGTCGTGACGTGGACATGTGGACAAGCCGTAACTAACAAAAAATGTAAATCTCGTGTCACCGTGTTTCTCCTCTGAAGAAGCTAGACTATGTTTCAATTTCTATACATACGCTTGCTCTTGGACCAGCTGCTCCAGGAGGCCCTGCGGTTGGTGGGGAGGCACACCACGTGACTGCCAAGCCTGCCGCCGCTACCGACTACCGGGTCGAGCGTGACAGATGTTTACAAATATTGAGCAGTTAGTAGCTACAAGTAGCAGTAGAGGCGGTGTACTCAAAGGGCCTCCGACAGCTCTAAGTCTGCGAGCACCGAGGCGTGATAATTATCATATTTCATAGCGCATTGTCCCGGAGACCGCAATAATGGAAGCCGCCGCGGGGAGCCGCTATTGCCTCTTGCTGGCCACTCCAGCGCCGCGGGGTAGTTACTAATATTCAGATGCTTAAAGGGCTACTTCTATAATACAAAATTATTGCTGACATAAAAGTAATTTTGGTCGTAACATGAAAAAAATCCGTAGTAGAAGTACAAGTTAGTATTGAATGTTAACAAAATCTGGTTTGATGTTGCAACTTGCAGCGACTCTGATCTACATAATATCATCCATCATATTATTATATCTAAAGCTCAATCACACCACTTGATAACGGTCTGGTGTAGGATCGCTGGTCAGTGGATAGCTAAAGGAGCAAACAATTATTATCTATTACGCCAAGCTTAGTTCTTATGCTAATAAATTAAATAAATTAGGCGTAATATTTGACTGACTGCTTTAAATGTAAGTAAATAATAATTATTAATAATTTAATCTTCTAAGTGATTGAATTATTTAAATCCACTTAATAATTTTAATTCAATTAAATTAAATCTACTCGCATAAAAATGACTCGCATACTGATACTGAAATCAATATTTGTTTTATTTTTAACTCCCGACAAAAAAAGAGGGGTGTTATAAGTTTGACATGTCTGTGTGTGTCTGTCCGTGGCATCGTAATTCGTAGCTCCCAAACGGATGAACTGATTTTGATGTAGTTTTTGGTTTAAAAGCTGATGTGATCGAGATTTTTCATAGCTAAAATTCAACATCATCAGAGCGCTTACTGCTCAACAATGACGGGGGTTGACTAAATTTTTACACAAATGAATTTCAATTCAAAGAAAAATTGTAAAATCATTCCATTGCGTATTATTATAAACGCAATTGCATGATTTTACAAATTATTTAATTTTATTGATTAATATTAAAATGTCATTGAGCAGTCATAACATATATAATATAATTCATGTTGCAATGTAAACTTACGAGTTTAGTGAATATTGAATGTGTGAGGCTGCTTGTGTTGACTGTTGCTGGTGAATGTGACTCGTTCGATCAAATCGACTTTTAGGGCAAGTTAGACGTTGGATACTGTTATATGTTATATGTAGTAATTATAAGTACTTATGTATATTTACTGTGGGGTAATTCATCCGAGGCTATTAGGGCCTTTAAGGTACAAAAAAAGTGTATAAGATCGGTATATAGTGCAGGGTATGTGGACAGTCGTAAGCCGCTGTTTAAAAATTTAAATGTGCTGCCATTACCTTGCTTATATATTTTCGAAGCGGCCATTATCGTTTTCAAGCATCCACGTTTGTTTCCACAAAATAAAAATTATAAATATAGAGGTCGGAACGGAGACAAGTTATATATTCCTAAACAAAAACTTACTAAGAATGCATTTTGTATATTATTCGTATGAATAAACTGGCATTTAAATTGAAAAGTTTGACATATAATCAATTTAAAAATAATTTATTTAAATTACTACAAAACAAAATGTATTATACTGTTGATGAATTTATGAATGATAAAAACATAATATGACATTTAAACTTTAATATTTACTAATTATTTATATTGTCATTTTTAAACTGACGGATAATGACATATTTCTAATTTATATGTAATTTATTATTGTGTAATTGTGTATGTGTGTAATTTTATCATTTGTAATAATCTGTTTAATTTAATTTCACAATAATATCTCACTAATTTGATGATGTTATAATTTTGCTTTGATAAAACATTTGCATGTCCAGATAAATCCGACAAAATATGAGTATCATGTTATTTACCAACTTTTTGTACCATATTTTTGCAAATAAAATGTTCTTATTCCTATTCTTTAATAATAGAGGATCAATAATTACCTATCTAATAGACGGTAATGCTGTCATTTGATTGTTACAGAAGCAAGTCAATATTCAAGAGAGCGGAACAAATCAAAAAGCCAACCCTTGTGTGTATATCGGGTATACCTACAATCTAAATATTAGATATTATTTTACGAATTCCACAATGACATGTGATTAAAATAATATAAGGAAACATTTACTTGTATATCAAAAGTTATGTTACAGTTGAATACACTCTCGGTGTTATATAAGAGTGTAGTTGTAGACTGTATTAATGTAGTGTGTGTGTAACCTCTCGGGAGTCGGACACAACAAATGCTGGACTAGTAATCACCTCACCAACATTAGTGGTCAACTATGGTGCTAAATATCTTAAGATAGATAAGAGATAGGTATTTGAAGGGAGTTGTCCTCTCGTCTACAGACTATGGCTTGCCTCTGAAGCCCAATTCTCGTAGCCGTTTGCGATCCGATTTCTGACGACCGGTTTTTTCCGGTTGACGACCTCTGTGTCTCAGTGGTTCAGCGTGTTGCTGCTCAAGCCGGGGGTCGCGGTTTCGAATCCCGCCGAAGGAACAAAAAGTTTTTCTGTGTTCCTGGGTCATGGATGTGTATTAAGTATGTGTATAATATAGTAAAAATCTTGAATATAATACGTATATTATAAAAATATTAAATATACTTCCCGTTTTCTGGTACCTGTAACACAAGTTCTTCGGATACTTAGCGCGGGGCCAGATTGACGTGGTGTGAAGCGTCAGTAGATATTATTATTATTATCAATAATCCAGTTTCGGTCGTGAGCGAGTGAGACAGCGCGCGGGCAGAAACTGGATTATGATCACAATTCATAAACAGTTACGAGAATTGGGCTTCCGAAGTAAAACCAGCCTCTATTCTTGTTACATACCTTGTGTTATATTTCTGTGAATACAAAACTTGTGGATACCTAGCAAGTATATTGGAAACTAACTACAAGGCTGTGATCACATCACAGTGGTAAAGGAGGCTCTCAGTGTTTGACGTAATATTCTGAGGCTACGACTTAGGAGATACGGCGTAGCAGCCGGGAGGGCGCGCAAGGGCAAAAGACATCAATGGGTGCGCGGCGCCGCCCCAGCTTCGCTCTACACTGTACAGTGTGATGTATATTATATTAGGTCTGTCTCATTTTCTTATAAGTATATTTTTAACCGTCGTAAAATTTAGATAATACGTTTACAATTCTTAGTAATCAATGTGTTTGTAATCACTAAATTATTTTTTAAGCAGGTAGCTAACTTCCAGGAGTTAAAATATATGGATAATGTAACTTAAAAAGTAAATAAATTGCAAATAAAACTACTTTAACATTTTTTATCTAAGTTTATGTTCATTTTAGTTTATTTTTACATTTCGACTACGTTTTTTCGGTTTCTAGCCTACTACTTAAAACTCTAACATCGGTGTTAAGACTATTATGAAACCTATTTAGTTTTAATTATTAAAGTCAATGAGATATATTTATCATACAATTGCAGGTAGTGTAGAAGTGTATTATAAATAAGCAATATTCGTAATGGAAGCCGGCTCGTATGTACGCCTCGCCTGTGGTAGGTACATTATATAATTACGATTTGATGTCTATTGCGATATTCGACGTTGGCATCATATAAAACCTATTCGCCACCGCCCGTTATGTTCCACTGTCCAATTATTATTTACTGACGTCCTAACTGTTATTGATTATTTGTAAGTATCGGAACTAAATTTTGATCTATCATTGCAAGTAGGCAGACCGATCGTTTGAGCTAGTTAAGTACTAGGTTAGATACATCTGGATCTACAGTTCATAATAGCGCACAGTCAGTGTATAATAATACACTCTCTGGAAAACATATCTAAGCACCTAGGCGTTCGGGATCCCACTGGGCCGACGGTGGCAGTGGTGCCGGGTACGTACCGCTGGGCTGGTGGTGCCCCAGGATGCTGTCGATGGTGTAGGCTGCTCCCCGCCGCGCGCTCGACATCTCGCCGCGCCAGCTACCATCCGCCGACACCGCGATACCGACTCCGCAACCACAAGATCGACACTTTTACGACAAAAAAATAAACTGTATGATTATTCACAACCCTTAAATTATACGCGGTACTCTACTAGAGAGACTCCTGACAGTCATAGGTGACAAGAGGAACAATTATTTAAGTTAATTATGAGTTCCGCTGCGTGTGACCGAGGGACCCGCGAGCTCGACCTCGTCCGCGTGTCGCCAAACTTTAACTGAGGTCACGATAACTTCTGTCACCTATCCATAGTTGCCCGCCCCTCGGGTGCGCCGTCCCGCTCTCGCGCGCTGATCCGTACATGCGGCCGTCTCTGTTGCGGGCCCCGCCTCCAGGCCGCTATTGGCCGGCTCGTGAGTGTATCAGGCGCGCCCGCGAGTAGTTCAGATAAGCGTACACTCTACCTGCCAGTGTAAGCTCTACTGGTGAAGGCATCCGAGATAAGGAATTCTTCCAGATTTTTCTCTAATCACGATTCAGCAAAATGCACATTACAACTAATTAATAAAATATATTAATATTAAACTAATTAATATTTTATTATATTTCTATATAATAACTCAAAGTTTCGCGATGGGCGTACAAAGTCCCAATAGGGTATTTTCCAATATTTTTTAAATATATAAAATATTTATAAAAACATAATACATTTGCAATTTTGACCATTCCTTGTGGATTTCTTTCCTTTCCTTGCAAATCAGCATAAAACTTTTAATAATTAATAAAGCCGCCAAATGTGTTGTCATGACGTCACCTTCTTGTATTCTCTGTCTCTGTCTCTGTCTCTGTCGACTATCAAATCACACTAAACATGTCAAATCCTAGAATGCTTGGTGTTAGTAATGTTATTATAATTTTTTTAAATGCCTAATATATGGTGCTATACTATTATTATCGAAGAGAAACGCTGGTTTTCCGCACAAAACATGCACTAAACTTCGACTGACAAGTGACATACAATTTTTTTTAATGACGTTTTCTGACCGTAATGATACTGATACTGGCTATTCCTTATGGGATAAGGGAGGCCATTTAAAAAATAATCACGTGGTCAAACGAGAAAAATTAATTATTTTATTTTTAATATTATAGTAAAGAGTTACTCAAATTGGTTTTAAATAATATTTAGTGATAAACTAACAACATCAACAGTTTGATGTATATTTTCATCATAGGATATTGCTTATTGCAATTAAATGTTGTATTCGGTTGAATAAGTTTTTTTTACGTACCATACGGTACTTTTATAAAATTTAATTTTGACTTAAAATAAAGTGTTTTGTATGTAGAGTATTTATGTCATGACATACCTACATATTATAAAAGTGTCTTTACTATGAAATATTATGTGTGATATTTCTAAAATATTAAAATAAACTAACAAATTGACGTTCGACCGCGTGATTAAAAACGCATAGTGTGCTCGCTCATATTATCTTAGGATGAATTGTAGTCAATGCAGTTTAAAAATGACTGTTATCATTTTTACTGCAATTTTAAAAGATCTTAATTGATGGTAAGTTAAAAGTCTGAGAATTATTGGGCTTCTGTATTTTTTTCACATTGACAACTTGATGTTGAGATTTCTAGTTCGAAGAGAACCGCAAAGTTATATTGTAAATAAATAATTAAACTAATAAAACTCAGATTAAACAGATTGAATGCACTGAACATTTGGGTGTCACCACTCAAGCAAATACAATTTCACTTTAGTGCTAAATAGAGCGTCGTACCGCTTAGCACACGTCCGTCACACACGTAATAAATACGTTAAAATGCCGTCTTGTTCTTTTAAACATTGTAAAAGTTATTCCTTTGTAAAAAAAAACATAAAAAAGAAGATGGAACACCATTTCACAGGCAACTATTGATTATTTTGTTCACGAAGTATAGATATAAGGAGTCCGAACGTAATGTTGAACAAATGGGCTCAATTTAGGGGGCAGATTTTTTTGCCGGTAGATCGCGCCACTTTTGAAGAAGTACTAGTTTAAATATACTTGGTGGAAAAGAAATAATAAAGACGTTTTTGTTAAACATATTATTTATTAAAATAGTATAATTTACAAATAAGTAAGTAAGTTTATAAGTATAAATTACATTTACGTGTAATAATCAGTAATAATAATAATAGTATCGGTACGTCCTGAATAGTTGCGCAGCTAGTGGCAGAAAAGCGAACTATGATCTGGGTTTATTATTGGGTACATAAATACTATGGAAAAGCCTATACCGTTCGGACTCCTTATATCTATACTTCGTGATTTTGTTAGTCACGTCTTGTTACTACGAATAGTTCGATACGTGCATGGGGTACGACGCTCTGTTTAGCACTAAAGTGAATTAATTGTATTCTCTTTAGATTTGTATTTGCTTTAGTGTCTTCACCCAGATGTTCGGTTGGTCCATTGTTTTATAATCTGAGCTAAAAAGATGATAATATTTAATTATTCGTTTTTAAACGACTCCCGAAAAGGAGGTTATGTATTCGACTGGTGGATTATTTCCAAAAAGATTTACTTCCAAAAAAAGGAGGCGATTATACGTTCGGCTGTATATATATATATAGTATTTTCAACGATTACTCCGCCGTCTGTGGATCGATTTTCAAAATTATTTTTTTTATGTTTAGGGTATAATCCGAAATTGGTCTTTTTGACATCAAAGTGGTGACCTGATGATGGGATCCATGAGTAGTTGATGGAAATCCTCGAAATTTATATGGACATATATGGTGATTTCGACTTTTTCTGAAGTAGTCCAAGCATATGCTACCAAAAAGTAAGGTGTTGCTCCAAGGAATACCCTGGATCCAAAAGTACTGAATGGAACTCCTGACTTCTTGTAGATACATATTTGAGGATTTCGGCGTAGTTTAAACAACTGCAAGCATATGCCACTATGTCAATTAGAGTAATCATCATCATCGCCACCATCATTACATCATACATCATCACATTATGATGATATAAAATGTACTTCTCATAGTACTTTACACCGACACGGATATCTTAGAACATTACTCTGCCGTTTGTGGACCGATTTGAAAAAATATTTTGTTGTTGTAAAGGGTATTCTAAATTTGTCCCAGGGGGTTGAATCTTATAACATTTTACCGAGCACTTTTGACATATTATGATTCTAAGTCAAGTCGTATAGAAATTGCTGTTTATTATCCCTGTATATGTGATTGAAATTTAGTCGTATAATATTCCGGAGAGCTTCTGCGCATTAAATGCAGATTGCGTGCCAGTTATGATAATCCGTCTAAGTTAAAAATCTTACAAGTAGCTCAAAGCTCTTTGGCATCAGTACCTACTCAATTCTTACCTACTGTGTGCGAAATTTAATGTTGCCGCTTTATGTAGCAATCAAAAAAATTGTGCAAAATAAGTCTTGTTCATTAATCGAATGTAAAAATTTTATTGATTCAAATTTGCTATTTATAGTTAATAGGTATTTTGAATTGAATATTTGAAATTTTGTGAAAGACAGAGACTTCGTACTTTTTAATGTGTGTATTTAATCTTTAGAAAAGAAGGGTTAAAGGGTTAGGAATAATTTTAGGCTTGTATGTGCTAAGTGCTTACTTCATATACTTATTTACTTTAGACTAAACTAGACTAGTTAGGTTAGTTATACTTTTTCGTGTTATTGCGTATTTTAAGTTAGGTATCGCGTGATTCGGGAACAAACATACAAAAAGACAAATCTTTCCTCTTTATAATATAATATTTATAGTATAGATAAATCTATATAAAATAACATGTTTTTGGTAATACTAATGTACTAAAATTATTAATTAATTTCTTATGCATAATTTTGTGTGTGAAAATGGACTGTAACGATATAAAGGTTAAAAGCAAAATAACAATTATTGTAAACCCGCAAGTCGCTTCTTATAAATAAATCATAAAAAAAATTCTGTAATTGACTTTTATACTTATAGAATTAAAATATTGGTTGCTACGTGGATTATACCGTGGTTTGTATATAAATTGTAGCTATAGTTATGTACCTACCTATATTATCATGGTATATAGTATATAAGCGCTTTTAGTTCTGCGCATTAAATTCAGGCGGCGCTAGCGTGCTATGCCAAATTTTGGGCTCAAGTTTCGTCTCTATTTCAGTATAAAACAATGTACTCTGTGATTGGTCCTTTAGTCACTAAAGTGGAAACCTGATGATGGGATCCATGAGGAATCGAGGGAACTCCTCGAAATTTATATGGACACATTATATGTATATAGTGATTTTGACTTTTTCTGAAGTAACACAAGTAATTGCTATTTTTGGTAGCATATACCAAAAATTACAATTGCGCCAAGGTATACCCTGGATCCAAAAGCACTGAACAGAACTCCTCAGTCTTTAAAGATACGCGTTTGAAAATTTCGGTATTTTTTAAAGAGCTGCAAGTATATGCCACTATGTACGAGAGTAATTATCATCATCATCTTATTTCCAATACCTAATGGAAGCTTGGCGCGTATTGAATTATACATTCGATTGTTTATTTTAAACGTTCTTAAATATATTAATAATAATTTAACAAATATCACTAAAAAGGAAAAAATATTAATTTTAAACAAAAAATTAAACTGACTACCAAAGTAAAAATGCACAAAAAATTATGAAATAAAACTCATTTTCTAAATAATTCCCCTTTTAAATTCGGCTAAAATTTTAACTATTTCTCTACTCAATCTTCATAATTTTGAAGTCAGTACCAGCAAAGTTGAACGTAAGCTCTTAAAAATATTGTTTTCTTATGTATGTTTAGCTTGAGAAAGTTATTCTAATAGGTGAGCAGTAACTAGTGGCAATGGCAGTTCAATGAGGAGGCAACAGAAAATAAACATTCTTGCTTAAAATTATTGTTATCCTTATGAATTTCGACCGCAGCACTAGCACCTAGCTAGCACTAGCACCTAGCTAGCTAAGACTCCCAGGGTTCATTTTTTTATATTCTAAGGTCATGCGTTGTTTCTACTTAATTATCTACAATTTAATGAAGCGGCAGACTTCTGTCTTGTATCTGCCACTTTGCAATTTCTTATACTGTCACCACCAGCGACGCCCCCCGCTGACGTACTGAAGACGCTTCCGCCGCTCTGTCGTCTCTTTGTTGCGAATTAAGGCAATTCTCTGCGCGCCGGAAAATAAAATAATAGCCGGCCATTAGCCGCCTCCCTCCCCCCCTCGCCACCCCCGCGCCCGCCCGCGCCGGCGCTCGCTAATAGTCGGAAATAAATTTGACGTTTCTCTGTGCGTCCTCTTTGAGCGGAGCGGAGGCCGGGCACGGCTCATTTGCCGGCCCCGGATCCGGATTCCGAACTCACCGAACTCACTCAAATAATTAAAGATATCTACGAGATATAATTATTATCAAACAGTGATATTGTTATACATAACTTGTTATCTGCCATTAGCGTACGGGCACGACCGTCGTAGGAGGCACCCACCTCGTACTCGTACATATCTACTACCTACCTATTCCAGACATTAAGTTTACAGTGTGTCTACACTACGGTAGTTAATAGAGCTTAAACTATGAAATTGCCATTTTGCATCCGCAAAATGGCAATTTCATAGTTTAAGAAGTCGTCATTAATGCCAAAGAAGTATCCAATTCTTTGGCATTAATGACGACTTTAAAGAGAATGAAGATGCACTATTGTTAAGTTCCATACAGGCGCAATTAGAGCTGCGTCGTTTCCGAAGAGAGAGAGATTTCCTGTAGGTACATTGTGTAACCTCTGATAATTGTCATACTTACATAAGTATTGCATTACAAAGTGGCCGGCAGGAAGTCACGGGGCCGGGCCCGGGCCCGCGTCCGCGTCCTCTTAGCGCATCACTCGCTCAGCGCGCCCCATTACCGCCGCGCCGGAACACCGCCATTACACCTGCCCTCGGGCAGCCGTATTGTCTTGTGAAACATCTGATGACGGGATGGACAACTTGGTAACAACGATGGCTAAGTCCCGCGTATGTGCATTGTGCAAATTAGTTTGATGTTTCACATATACGGGGCGTCCGGAAGCGAGGTAAACGTTGCTGAACCCGATCATTATTATTGTTGTTGTTGTTGACATTCCTCACCCGTGCTTTCAGTCTCGGCCAGACTCGCCATAGGTCATAGCCCACATCGACTGTTAACATGAATATTCAGTAACTTATATACTTTATGTGCTACAAGGTTTACATGCCTCAGGGCTCGTGAGCCTTTCTCGCTTCAAGGTTTCAGTACGCGTGCACATCATGTACTACCTAGGTACAACTAATGCGGTTAATTCACATCCGGGTGGAGGTGTGGGAGCAGGGCGGGTGGGGGTTGGTAATGCACGTCGCATTTGCTGCTTATTGTTTTACAAATCGAAGCTCTAGATCGGTCCCGTGCCAAGTGGCGGAGCATTAGACTTCGATGGCTCTCGACGCCGCGCCGACCGCCTAGCCCCGCGCACTCGCGATTGCCTCGTCTGGATATCGACGATAATGGGTCGCATTATTGCAAATTACTGTTTCAAAGTCTTCTGTTAAACTGGTCTGGATAACCACTAACAGATATTCGCTGACCACGCGTCTAATACGCGATATAACAACCGGGAGCAGCTGGTACCTCCTAATTATTATTTTTTAAACGTGTTTTTAAAGTTTACTTTGGGGTGTCGATTGATCCGCACATAGGTAAAAGGCACTCGCATGTAAGCGCCTGTTGAAAACCTCGTGATGCCGTCACGTATCACGGGTCCCATACACGGTCCGGTTTTCTTTCAGTTCGGCCTGCACGGATGCAAAATCGCATCGTCTGTGTGCAATTTCAAGATCGCATCAGTCGGCCGGATGGACTGAAGCGATTCGCTCCAGTGTTACTAACTCTGTTTTTGCGAAACTACTAAAATCGCGTCGATTTCTACTAAAAACAACTAAAAGAGTACCGATTACTATAAAAAAGCTACTAAACTTAGATATCCCTAAAAACAACCAAAACCGCTGAAATTTCAGTTTTAGTAATATATTGAAAATATGATAATTTTACCGTAAAATAAAAAAATATAGTAGGAAATATTACGTAATATAGAAATTAAATTGGTAGTTTTAAGCGACTTACGGACGCGTTCTACTATGTGCTATTATGATAAGGTGTCATAATAGCACATAGTAGCACGCCATTTTGCATATTATGATTTCTGTCTGGCTATTTTCTACAAAACCAATACTAACAACTAAATTCGTACTAATGAGGGAATAAAGTACTAAATTTAGTAGTAAAACTTTGTAAAACAATTAAGTTGGCAACATTAATTCTGACCTGTACGAATGGACTGAACGGTAATAAAATTCGAGTTTAAAATAAAACCGGTCAAGTGCGAGTCGGCATGGGGGGTTCCGTACGAAACGGAAAAAATCACGTTTGTTGTATGGGAACCTCAAATTTTTATTTTATTCTGTTTTTAGTATTTGTTGTTATAACAGCAATAGAAATACCTACATCATTTGTGAAAATTTCAACTGTCGAGCTATCACGGTATTAGAAGGTTAAGATACATGCAGATGACAGACGGACGGACAGCAAAGTCTCAGTAATAGGGTCCCGTTTTTACCCTTTGGGTACGGAACCCTAAAAATGGCAAAGTAGTCTAAAGAATATTTATTAGAGTTCATTGAAGTATTTGAAACTTTAGAGCCACTATTGTTGATAAAATCTAAAGACTATTACTATAAAACAAAGAGAAATGATTTCTATAACAATTATTACTGGAAAAATGTACGGCACAATAATTCGGTTTCGTCGATAGCGTGACTTCAGTTGCAGCAAAATACAATAAATAAATAAAATAATAACCCTCCTTAGAAATGTCGGGACATGCTCTTGGTTAGAGCATGTCCCGAAATTTCTAAGGGGGGTTCCGTAACAGGTTTTCTTTGAATTACTTCAAAAGTCATTGTCATAAAGTTATTACAGAATCTCGGAGAGCGAAAAGACAGACGGAGAGACAGAGCGAAGCTATAAGGGTTCCTTAAGTATTACGGAACCCTAAAAACAAGACCGAAGCTCGTGGCAAACCAGATGCCATTTTCCGTGTATGTGCTCGAATCCGTTCCGGCCGAACCTTAGATTAAAACGCCTAGAAACCGGGTACGCGCATGAAAAGTGAAGGAAATCATACTGAGCCATATCGGCTCAGTTTGTTCGAACGACCCGTAAGTTGTCAATAACATTATGACGGTTTGTGTCGTTATAGGGTGTCACAATGCATCGAAAAAGATAAAAAAAGATTCGGACATAACATTTCAAATGTAATTACTACAACTTGACTTGTATTAAGCCAAATATTTAAAATGTTTTTAAAATAAAATCACATTTTGTCGCCATCTTGCTGCCCTATTGTGAATTGTGAAAACGATACTAGTAATTATAAATTTATTTCAAAATTTTCATGGCTAACTAATAGTTGCAACTAAAACAAAGTTTTTTAATAATTTTTGATTTTTTTAACTATCAATTTAAAGTATTTTCGTCAGTATTAGGATATTCCTTAATACCTATGATAGTTTAATATAAATAATGTTAACAAATCGTTTTTAGATGGTTTAAAATGAAATATAAGTTATATTTTTAAATCTCACGATATTAAGAAAAACAAATACAATAATTCCAATTTTAAGAGAAATATTTTCCGTGGAAATTGTCCCTTAAAACTGTATACACTCCACAACATTAAAGTTTTGTGTGCGTGTCGGTATGTAATGCTTACGCCTACATCTATCTGTTTTTTGCTTCACTTTGTACGATTCGTTTGTTTGGAGACTATCTAGGCGTTATTAATCTAAGGGCCGAACTGCCGTCAGTTCGGTCGGATGCAATTTTTTCCGTGTATGTGCTCGAATCCGTTCAGGGCGAACTGACGTCAGTTCTAACTGAAACAATCGGCCTCTCGTCTGTGGCGGCCTTATGAGGTGCAGGCGGGCGCGAGGTCTCGGTAATGGAACAGCCATTAACCACTCAATATCCAGTGCTCGTGTTATCCGCTGATCGGCGCATTGTTCGTCACAGCGATACCTGCCCCCCCCCCTCCCCTCCCCTCTCTCCACCCGTCGCACGCCTCCAAACGGTAATGGACTATTTATGGGTTATTACTGCATCTTACGCAAAGAATTGAAATGGTAAGTGCTCGGTAGCAAGTTCAGGACATTCAGGTCCATTTGTTTGCAAGGGCTTTGTTTTTTTAAAGGGCTAAAATACAAAAGATTTGTGTAGATATTAATATTTTGTAACTTTGTCCTTGCAATGACCAAAAAGTTGGTTCAAAACCGTTGTACATTTCAAAAACGTTGTACAAGACATAATACATCTGTAGCCTATAGATACAAATTAATTATTATTACTATAGCATAATGTTAATAAAATAAACCTATTAATGCGCCTAATAATTGTAACGGTTTCAATTATAAGTATCTAGGTAAGCGAGTTCTGTAAAAAATTAATCACAAAAATATTTATCTCGTCGGGATTCGAACCATTCAAATCACATACCGAATTTTTGAACGAAGCAAAAATTATATACACGCATACCAAACTGCCAATCGGACTAACATAATAGAGTCGAAATTATTGATAATCTGTTGCACGATAAAAGAAAAACATATTATTATATAGCCTAAAAATGCGCAGTTTCTCAAGGATAAGACCTAGATAAATCGATTTATCTCCCCAAAAACTCCCTGCAATCTGCAAACGAAATTTCGTGCTATAACTTGTAGCCGTTTTCGAAAAACCGATTATATATACAATATATACAAAGCCCACAGAACGCACGTGATAGATTATACTATAGACTATCCAAATTATAAGTGTATAATATAGTGCTGCGCCGCTGCACGTGCACCATGGCGATGGTGGCCAACGAGTTGCTGGCGTTCATCCAGCACGCCATCGACACCAAGGACGAGGTCAGCATCATGCAGATCTGCAAATCTTCTTTCACCAGCGAGGAGATTTGCACAGACAAGCGGCTGCTGTACGAGACGCTCGGCCAGAGCGCGAATATTCAATCACATCTACGATGGCGGTGAACGAAGCGTGCAGAACATCATCTCCCTGCTAAAGCAGACGGATCCAGACGACGTGCCGGCCTTTGTGGCGAAAGATCTCCACAAGGTGCCGGTGGTAACGATAGACCACGTCGACGTCTCCGACCTGCTGCAGAGCTGGACGAGATGCGAGGTAGATGAATGCATCGGAATCTATCATCCGTGACTTTCGTAGTGAATTTTTACAATTAAAATGTAATAATTCATTAAGTAGGTCACCCGATCATTCAATTGCAAACAAAACAAAAAAAACTCCGTATCTCGGGAGGCTGTTGGACGCGTTATCTCTCTGATAGGGGTCGTGTTCGAGGATCGGTCGGGGTCCTTAGAGCGGCGGCAGGTCGAGTGCGGCGTTCCTCAATGTTCGCTACTGGGTCCGAACCTCTGGGACGTCGGCTACGACTGGGTCCTGCGGAGCGGCATCCTCCCCAGAACAGATGTCATCTGCATAGCAGATGACACTTACGTCACGTTTCGGGGAAGGACGTATCAGGAGGCCGCACGGCTGGCTGAGGAGCGGGCAGCCCTAGTTATCATCAGCATAGAGCGATTGGGGCTTCGGGTACGTCTAGATAAGACCGAAGCCCTGCTCTTCCACGGATCCGGGAGGAAAGGACCCCCACCGGGTGCACGCCTCTTTATCGGAGAGACGGAGGTCAGGTTAGGTTAGGTTAGGATTTTTTCCCTTTAAAGGGCCCATTAATGGGCCTACTTATTCCCTAGCCATAAAGCCGGTTCAATTGTTTTCGTTTCTTACTTTATTACATGTATATTATTTTTATTTTTTAATTTCAGTTCTTTTACAATTTTTGTTTACATATTTACTTATCAATTTTACATTCATCTTATTTTCTAATAACAATTTTCCTATTTTTACTTTTCATGTTTTTCTCTATTTATGTTTCTACATTATTTGCTTATATATT
Organism: Phengaris alcon alcon; assembly: GCA_037179445.1. Taxonomy (NCBI): domain Eukaryota; kingdom Metazoa; phylum Arthropoda; class Insecta; order Lepidoptera; family Lycaenidae; genus Phengaris; species Phengaris alcon. The sequence goes on from JAYRCH010000074.1 coordinate 139,970, forward strand.
GACTTGTATATTTTTACATTTTGTTTCTATAAATTTTGCTTTACATATCAATATGTCCGTTAATTCTTACATTTACATATCTACTTTCTTTACATCCATTTTATATATACATATTTAATTTAACAATTTTAATTTTGTATTACGTATCAAAGACTATAGTATTCTACATATCAATACTATACATTCGGTAATGTTTAGTATTGATATGTAATATGGTTCCACTCGCGCTGAGCGCGAAGTGTCCGGTCGGCGTGGTTTGCTAAAAAGTTTATAATCATTTTGTTGCAAATGGTAGTCTGCAAAACAAACCGTAATTAACCAATTTCCTATAATAGTGCCAGTTTACATTTTTACTATTTATACAATATTACGTAATAATATTTATTATTCGCTTAAGCTACATATGCTTCGTTATATTCACTATAACCATATATGCTATGTCACAAAGTTTTTTATTTTCACCTATTTATTCGTTACTAGTGCGGGTTCATTAAACTCAGTAAAACAGTTTAATAAATTGCCAACTACTTAACTCTGTAGTTAAGTTAGTTAGGATTTGGTAGGTCTTACTGGTACTATTATAGGCAATCGCGCAGTTGATGCAACATGCTTTATTCCCTACTTTTAAGCTCTCACACTGGAACTGGTGGTGTTCTCCGGAGCAGTGGCTGCACTTCACTTCGGTGTTGCTGTTACAGTGTCGCCTTCCATGTCCGTCGTAACCTAAACAGTGCGAGGACTGTTTTTTTTTCTTGGGCCCATTTCTGGGCCTACTTGTTCCCCCAACCGCTGGGCCAGGACAATTTTTGCTAGGTTATGTTTTTACATTTATAATTGGTTTTTATTGGTTACACATTTCATTTTCTAGCAATTTCTATTTTTAGTCTATTCTCTACTTATACATTTATTCTATGTTACATGTTCTTTTTTATTTTCTTAAGTCTATTTAGCCTATTTTTAACATTCCTTTACACTACATCCTTGCGTATTAATTTTCTGTTTACATTTCTTATTTATTTTAACTTTTATTTGTACACATTCATATCATTTCTTTTGCTTTACATTACATTTCTCTTTTACCTTTACATTTCTCTTTTTTAATTTATATTATGTTCAGCTGTTACATTCATTTTCCTATTCCTATCATATTTTACATTTTTCTTTTATACTTATTACATTATTTTTATATGTTATACTTATCTGTGGCCTCTTATCTTTTCTATCTATAGATTTATATCTTTTTAACATCTTCACATTTCCATGTTGATTTTATATTTGAGTATTTATAACATTCCTTACACTACATTCTTGCATATTACATTTCTGTTTACATCTCTATTTTTTAGTTTAGTATATTATGGTGGAGGCTAGATGCGTATCTGTACATTGGTTGTTTTTATTTATTAACTATTTTATCATATTTATATTTGACTATTCTACATTAAGAAATTTATTTTATTTTCAGAAAATCGCGTTCAGCCCGGAACGCCCGCTCCGGAATTTTGCATAAAAATTATAAATTATGATTCCTTGGCAATGTGTTCTCCATAGCGCGTTGTGTGAGATCAGTGCCAGCTTACAATTTTATATCTAGGACTAGTGTATGGTACCTTGGATTATGGATTTAACATAATCACATATATGCAAAGTCGGTATGGTGGCGGTTTGTTTTTTTTTTTTTGCTGATCTGATCGATGTCTTACATGCCCTCCGTTCCATACGCTACCGTTGCACGCGCCGTGGCGTCCCACTTTCGTCGGACCGGGCATTTCGCGCTGAACGCGTTATGGTCTACTTCATGTAACTCCTCTTTTTTACAGTTAATACAGAAAGCTTTATTTCCAGATTTCAATTCCTCACACTGAGACTGTTGGTGCGCCCCGGAGCAATGGCTGCACTTTTCCTCGGCGGTGCTTCAGAATCGCTTCCCATGTCCGTACCCTAAACAGCGCGAGCACTGTATTAGGGGGGACTGGTCGGCGACCCGAACACGCTGCATATCTATATATAGATGAATAATAATAATAATACCATGCCTTGGTAAAGCACAGCTACATTTCCGGCGACACAGTCAAGACCACGTGCTCAGTGCCTTCATCTTTTCCACGCTTTCTATATTTTACCCTAATCCTATCCTTCTCTCCGTCCGAAATTGGCTGTATGAGGTGCTTATTTTGAGTCTTAATTGCATCAATGACTTCTTCGTCTGTATTGGACTTAAGCACCCCATACAATACAACCTGTGGATCCTTATTTTCTACTTTTTTACTTCAAGTTTGCCTCCGCTTTTTTCTATTTTCTCTTTAACCTTATCTCTATCATTCTTATTACTCAAGCCTATGATGACTTTCCTATCTTTGCCTTTTCTAATCCTATCTATTTTTATTCCTTCCTTATTTGCCTCTATATTTTTTCCTACTTCCGTTACTATCTCTGATCCTGACATAAAATTCTCCTTGTCCGTTACTACTAAAGAGTGGAGGGTCATGCGCCTCGGTTCCGGTGGCGTGGTTCCTCCGCCACCGACCACACTCGCATATGTCGCGGGTTGCAGTTCTGCCGGGGCCCTGGCCCCCCACTCTTCGACGGCCCTACTTAAGTTTTCCTTTTTTTTCTTTTGCCAATTCCTGATTTGTCTTTCTAATTTCCTTTTATATCCTTACATTCGTTTATAAAATCCTGATTTAACTTAAACTATCTCTTTTAATTTATTACTTGTATCCTCTCTTATGTCCTGACCTAACATCATTTACATTTATTTAAATTTTCTTTACTTTCCTTTGCCAGTTCCTGATTTATCTACCTCATTTTTTCTACCTTATTATTAATCTCCCCTCTTATACCCTTACATACCTTTACAGTATTATGATTTAACTTATTTATCTCTTTAAACTTATTGCTTGTCTCCTCTCTTATTTCCTGACTTAACTCTTTTACCCCCCTTATCAATTCGACTACCCTGTTTAAGTTTTCCTTACTTTCTTTTGCTGATTTCTGACTTATCTGTCTGATTTCCTCTGCCCTACTATTTATTTCCCTTTTATATCTTTACATTCTTTTATAACATCTTGATTTGGCTTGTTTATCTCTTTAAATTTATTGCTTATCCCGTCTCCTATTTCCTGACTTAACTTATCAGTTCCACTGCCCTGTTTAAGTTTTCCTTACTTTCTTTGGCTAATTCCTGATTCATCTGTCTGATTTCCTCTACCTTGTTATTTATTTCCCCTTTTATACACTTCCATTCCTCTGTAATACGTTGTTTTATGTCCTCTTCTAAAACCATCGTCCTTTTAACCATCATCTCTCTCATACTTCTAATTGCTTCCTTAATTTCTTTCTTACAGTCACAACTTTTTTGGGTTCCCCGTACAGCTCCCCTTTCACACTGTTCCTCCGTGTCACTTTCATTCCTATTTTCCTTCCTACTTAATAACGCAACCCTCCCTATATGGTTAGAAATCTTTGTAAGATTATTTGCCAAACCAGCCTTTAACTCACCTCTCATGTTCCTAGTCTGGTTTAGCAAATATATACTATTCTTGACCGTATAGGAAGTTTCGGCCAGGAGGACGTCGAGGGAGCTGTCGGGGTTTTAGGGGGTATCAGTTGCTATTTGGCTACTATGCCGACTACTACCTCCGCTACTACTACTACCTACGGACCCCGGTCCCTCCATGGACAATCGGTTTGGGTTTATAGGGTTTTTGTTATGTGGGGTATGAACCATAGCCATTTTATTTATTTTATATTTCGTATTTTAATTTTAAAAATTTCTTGGGGGAACGCGTCAGTATGTAAATAAAAAAATAAATAATAAAGATAAAATAGTAAGTATTTTGTAGATTTTTTAAGATAATTACTCTAATAGATATAATTTTCTTTACGTTGTTTAAATATTTTAATTAGTAACTTATATACTTTGACTAGAGTAGAGTCGATCTCCTATTTTCCTATTTTTAAATGTAATTTCACTATAAAAATGTAATATGTAATATATCCTAGGAAAACTTTCTTTCCGCCTGATAATTTTAAATAGCATTACGCAGTTTAGTCAGTTTTATTTGCTCCGTATTTTCTATAGGAGTTCAATATAGTCAGAACTCTTCTGCCTAATGACTGGCTGCGACTCCAATAGAAGTCACTAGTCCAAATATATACAATTACATCTATAAAGATTTCCTTAACCTATCAACTACATCAAAAATGATGTAGTCGGTCCTATTATCTAATAATTTTATATACTAACAGTACTAAGTATCTCAATTCCTTAGCCTATGTGTATATATGTGTCCCTTATCTATATCTTAAGCCTGCGAGCACTGTATTAGGGGGGACTTTGACTTTTTCCTATACTTTACTGACATTCTGTTGCTATTCTCTCCCAATAGTGTTTGCGTGAGGTGCTTATTTTGAGTTCTGATGGCATCGAGGATGTTCTTATCGGTATTTGACTTAAGTACCCCATACAGTATTACCTGGGGATCCTTATTCTGGTTAGGTTAGATTAGGTTAGGTTAGCTCTCGGTGAAGGCAGGCGGCGGCATTCTATCTAGCCGCCGCAAAAGAAGAGAGCCGGTTGCGGCAAGTTTATAATAGAGAGCGTTTGAATTAAAAACCAGACTTCCAAAGATATAAGTATAATATACAATAAGAAGATGGTCGTGAGGTCTAGTTCACAATATAGCCTTGTGAAAATCGGCTTTACTTTCCAAACTGATGTAGGCAGCGGCAGGTTTCCTATGTCCCCTGGTATTGAAGCGGGTAGGTAGGAAGATCCTTTGTTTTCCCAGGTAGTCAGACAGGTAGTAGGCAGATCAGGTGATTAACAATCCTGTTGCAGTAAATCAGAGTAGTATCTCTACCGTAGCGGAGAACCCCAATTGTGGATAAAATACACTTAAAAATTTGGTTAATACACTGGGGGACACATAAACTGCATCATAGTGCAAGTACAGATTCAATCAAATTTTATTGCGAAATATGCAAACTTTTTACATTTATTGGTATTGGAAAATAAAGGCTGGTTTATAAACACAAAAACAAAATCAAATTTAAATATGGTACTGTCACAAAAGAAAGAAAATATTCTTTAGAAGAAATCATGTCAATTTACTAAGATTAACTCGTTGTTACGTTAATGTTGTGATTAATGGTATTTTTTTTGTTTCGTTACATGTTAAATTATCGTTACTAATTATTTAATTGCTAGACTGTTTTCATTTTAAACAAGTTTCTCTCACTAATATGGACGTATCGTCCGAAAAAGCCGCACAAATTGTTGCTCTAGTGCAGCAAGGCCTAGACCAACGAACAATTGCTGCAGATTTTAATGTAAACCAGTCTACGGTTTCCCGAGCTTACACAAGGTTTATGGAGACAGGTTAATTCAAAATAAGACGTGGAACCGGCAGAACTCGGGTGACAACGTCTCGTGACGATAGGTTTATTGTGACAACTTCCTTGTGAAATCGGTTTTTAACGTCTATAAGCATTAAAAATGAGCTCCACCAGGCACGTGACGTAGCAGTTAGTGCACGTACCATAAGAAGAAGGCTAAAAGAGCATGATATCACACCTTTCAGACCCGCAAATGGACCAAAATTGTCTGCAGCACACAGGTAAGCTCGACTAAGATTTGCTCGTGAACACTTAAATTGGACGGAAGAGCAATGGGCTTCCGTATTATTCACTGATGAGTGTAGTACTTGTTTGTACGATGCTGATGGTCACAGACTAGTCTACTGTAGACGAGGAGAGCGATATGCTCAAAATTGCATTGAGGAGATTGTTCCATTTGGAGGCGGGTCTGGTATGGTTCGGGGCGGCATATCGATGGATGCTGGAACTGAACTTGTGTTTATTGATGCAGACACACATGGCCGTGGTAACCGTGGTTTAACATCACATCACATCACGCTATATAATGGAGATATTGGAGGACATGTGGTACCTTTTACCGGATTTATAGGCGAAAACTTCATTCTGATGCAGGATAATGCTCGTCCGAACGCAGCGAGACGAGACTTTACTCAGGCTGAGATTCGTTACATGGATTGGCCAGCACGTAGCCCGAACCTCAATCCGATAGAACACGTGTGGGACAACCTAAAAAGAGCTGTATTTACAAGAAATCCGATCCCAACAACGGTTGCGGAGCTCAGAGTTGCATTGTCACAAGAATGGGACAATACTCCGCAAGATCTTTTAAAAACACTGATCAGGTCGAAGCGAAACCGACTTGAATCAGTTATTAGGGCAAGAGGAGGTAATACACCTTATTAGTATTGTAAAATTTTCATAATAAAGCCGTTTTTGTTTTATTGTTTCATTCCAAAAAGCTGCAAAGGGTACAATTTGTGTAATTTTGTGTAAAATGTGAGTAATTCTTTTAGTGAGAAAAGTTGACCTATACACACATGAATTGATTTTTTTAACAGATTAAGAACTAGTCTTAGCATATCATTGAAATAAATCAAAATAGTTTGCATTTTCACTAAGTATATTTCATTGAAAGTTATCTTGCACTATGATGCAGTTTATGTGTCCGCCAGTGTATTAGGTATCTTAACTAAATATATTTTTTTTAGTTAATTAAGAATTTATCGAAATTCAATAAAATTAGTTCTCTTCACGACTAGATCAGCTGTGCAATAGATCGTTATCGCGAAATTAGGCTAAGGTATTAGTTATTGAGATTTTTAAGGAAAAGAACATATGACATTTTGTTTTCAATATATAATTATTTAAGATATAGTTTGTAAGTTTTCTAGCTAGTTCAATTTAAAAAATCTGTGTGTCAAGTAAAATAGACAAGTCGTTACACGCTGCGGGGTCGTGGAAGAATGCGTTCCGCGATCCCCACGGCCCTGCGTTTGGCGCCGAAGGCATCGAGAGGTTTTAGTGAGTAAGCCTCGATGAACCTCCATCCACACCGGGGGAGTCTCATAACTCCCCCAGTGTGGATGTGTATGTCTCATAACTTGCCCTCCCCCGGGGGCGGCGGGGTGCACGAAAAGTATTTTCTCTCGTAAAAAAAAGGGTACTCCGTATCTCGGGAGGCTGTTAGACGCGTATTTCTCCGATAGGGAGATCGTGTTCGAGGATCGGTCGGGTTCCTTAGAGCTGCGGCAGGTCGAGTGCGGCGTTCCTCAAGGTTCGGTACTGGGTCCGAACCTCTGGGACGTCGGCTACGACTGGGTCCTGCGGAGCGGCATCCTCCCCGGAACATCCCCATTCGTAAGTGTAAGCTAAATTCAAACTAGCAACAACTAGGCCCTTTAGCTGTAAGTGAACGTAGAGAAGCATTGCTTTTCTGGATCCGCTCTCTACAGCAGAATGCATTCGCAGAGGATATTCACCGCCTGCAAACCGATGAAATCTGCACAGTACGACTGCAATGTTTGTCGCCTTTTACGCAGGACGGTCTCCTCAGTGTAGGAGGTAGACTCACTCGTTCGGAACTCACAAGCGATGCTCAACATCCATTCATTTTGCCTAGTTCTAGTCCGCTCGTAGACCTCATAATAGATCACTATCATCGCATACACTGCCACCCTGGCACGGACACGCTACATGCTATTTTACGTCAGCAATTTTGGATATTATCTGCCCGCCGCATTATAAGGCACAGAACGTTTAAATGCATAAGATGTTTCCGTTGCCGCGCTCAGCCCGAAGTACCTGTTATGGCTGACCTGCCAGCTGATAGAGTCATTCCTCAGCCCGTATTTAGTCACGTATCAACCGATTTCGCTGGTCCGTTTCTGCTCAAATCAAGTCAATTACGTAATGCTAAGTTAATTCAGGAATATTTTTGCATATTTGTTTGCCTCACTACAAAGACGGTTCACTTATTAAACTTATGATTTTATTAAACTTACTTATTATCCAAAAGTAATTAGGAATAAGTTTTATTATAAATTATAATTTCGAAAAGCGATGGAGGTTATTGTTAAACTTAATATTGTTAAAATGACACATTTCAAAAGTTAATGGGGGATAACTTTTAGAGGTTCACTGGGTCCTTAAAAAGAAAAGTCATTAAAAACCTTCATACAATCTCCAGTCTCCAACAATACTAGTCATCGTGCGTGACGTGGGTTTTTGATAGGCTTGGCCTTAACGCCCGTCCCTAAATAGACACTTTTATTGAAAAACCTTTACAATTTTATGATTTTATAGTTGCATTTATAGTTGCATGACGTACGAAAGTTTCATATTTTTTACAAAACACTAAAAAATTTAACAGATTTCCTACATATTACATTATCATACCGTAGTCAAATGAAATCATTAAAAAAAATATTCAAATACGTAATAGTTTCCATTCAAATTTTGAAACGATTACAAAAGCTACCGAATAAAAAAATTTACAAATTTAAACAGGAAATTATATAATGGTTAAAACTTAAAAACATCTACTCGGTAGAGGAATTATTTAAACAAAAAAATAATAATCAATAGCATAATAACATAATTAATCTATGCTGAATTAATCATTTTATAGGAGATTCGCAACGAGGAGATTCGCAGACGAACTGGAGTAACCGACATAGCTCGCAGAATCAGCAAGTTGAAGTGGCAATGGGCAGGCCACATCGCTCGTAGAACTGATAATCGCTGGGGAGTAAAGGTTCTAGAGTGGAGACCACGAACTGGAAAGCGCAGCGTTGGACGGCCTCCCTCTAGGTGGACCGATGACCTTATGAAGGTCGCGGGCCGCCGTTGGTTGCGGGTGGCCCAGGACCGTTCGTTGTGGAAATATTTGGGGGAGGCCTATGTCCAGCAGTGGACGTCCTATGGCTGTTAATGATGATGATGATGATGAATTAATCATTACCTCAACTTCAATAATTATTATGACATTAATGACCATTATAATATTATTCAATTCAATTCAATTCGTTTATTTGCTATAAAAGTGGTGAATACGGTAGGTGGTAATGATCATTTTCTTAAGAACTAACACTTTTAGCTATGTATAAAATAGCATGCAAATATAGTTTTAAATTATAATCATACAAAACATATTTTACGCTAACAATATTCAAATCAATTTTATACAATATAAGTCATTAATAATAGTAATAATTAAACATGTCATAAGAATATATAATAATTATAATCATACAAAATATATTTTACGCTAACAATATTCAAATCAATTTTAAACATAGGTCATTCACAATAATAATTAATCATGTCATGAAGATAATGAGAAATATATATTATATTTATGTCAAGAAATTAGATAAAGTAGAAAATGTCAATTAATTTTAAAATTATTATCATAAAATAAAATTATTTATATCAACTGTTTAGGAATTCCTTTACATCATAATAAGATTTGTTTATTAGTATTTTTTTTAGTTCTTTAATAGAGTGGTTTTTAGACAAGTGTTTTATGTGATCTGGTATTTTATTGTAAATCTTTACACACATTGTATATGCATTACTTAAAAAAAGAGTTGTTTTTGGTTTCCTATTTATGATTAATCTATTTGAATTTCTAAAATATTTAGTTGGGTTCGTGTCAATCAATTGTGTAAAAATGTGCTTGTTGTGTATACAGAATTTAAATATTTCTAAAATGTACATGCTAGGCAGAGTCAGGATGTTAAATTTTTTAAAGAAAGGCTTACATGACTCATACGGTGGAATCTTAGCTATAGCACGAATACATTTCTTTTGCACAATGAATGCTTTGTCTATGTGCGTAGAGTTTCCCCAGACAACTAGACCATATCGTAGGACTGAGGACACGTAGCCGTGATAGGCTGTAATTGAGGTTTGGATATTAACTGTCCACGCTAACCTGCGCAAGACAAAAACAAATTTGTTCAGTTTTGAACAAACTTTATCTATGTGTGCATGCCAGTTACAGTGTTTGTCAATTTGTACGCCTAAAAACAAGTTTTCCTCAACTTCTTCTATTTTTTCATTATCATGTGTTAATTTTAAGTCAATGGGTTTTTTATTGTAAGTTGTAAATTGTATATACCTAGTTTTATTAACATTAATTTTAAGGTTATTAGATGTCAGCCATTCAATTAAATATCTAAGTGTCAAGTTTATGTCATTTTCGATTTTATTCACGTCCAATTTATTTAAATATGTAAATATTATAGATATCTCATCTGCAAATAATGTAAATTTATAATTATTCATGATTATTGGATTATTAATTTCAATGGGAATGTCATTAATGTAAAACAAGAATAGCTGAGGACCTAATACAGAGCCTTGTGGAACTCCATATTCATTAAGTAAGACTGCAGATTTAGTATTGACTAATTCATTATCTCTGTTAATGTTTTCTATTATTGTGTATTGGGTTCTATTTTCAAGGAAGGTCTTAATCCAATTTAACGCTGGCCCCCTTATTCCCATTTTGCTTAATTTCTTTAGTAGTAATTTATGTGAAACAAAATCAAAAGCTTTAGTCATGTCAATGAAAACAGTTATACAGTGGTTCTTTTCATCAATGCAGTTTATAATTTGGTTAGTAACGTTGAAACATGCTTGTTGAGTTGATTTGTTCTTTTGAAAGCCAAATTGTTCATGTTTCAAAATATTAAATTTATTAATGAATGAAGTTAGTCTTTTATGCATTGCTTTTTCAAATATTTTTGATAGTATTGGAACTAGCGCAATTGGCCTATAATTACTTAATTGCTTTCTGTCACCTTTTTTGAATATTGGTTTTATTATTGAGACTTTTAACTTGTCTGGAAAACAACTTTCTACGAAAGACTTGTTTATCAGCTCAGTTAAGACGGGGGCAATTATATATTTACATTCTTTGATTACCTTTGTGGATATTTCATCATAACCAACTGTATTCGTGTTTTTTAAGGAATTAATAATGTTTATTGTTTCGTCACAGGTGCAAGGTTTTAAAAAGATGCTCATAGGATTGTCATGAATATTACTTGTAAAATTAGAATTTGAAGCTATATTTATGTTTGTAGTTTTTATAAAATATTCATTAAATGTGTTTGCTATATCTGTGGGTGTGGTAAGTTTTTTATTATTAATAATTTTAATGTCTGTAATAAATTTGTTGTTGTTAGCTTTGCTTGAGCATTGTTTAACAATATCCCATGACGCTTTACATTTATTTTTTGCACTTGCGACGTATTTACTATGTGAATTTATTTCTGCAAGTCTAAAGCACTTCCTAAGTAATTTACTATATTGCTTGTATTTATTTTTCGTGGAACTGTCTTTTTTTCTATAATAATTATATTGTAATTTTCGTTTTGTTTTACAACTTATTCTTAAGCCCTTAGTTATCCAGTGAGGTAATATGTGTTTATTTGTTACTTTAAAACGGATTATAGGAAAACAAAGTTTATATAGCATAGTAAATAAGTCATAAAAGTTATTAAATGCTTCGTTAAAAGTTTTTGAGTTGTCTAAATATGTATCAACGCAAATGTTTGATAAATGGTTTTTAAATTTTTTTATGTTGTCTTTTTTATACTCTCTCTTATAGACATAGTAATATTTATGTAGGGTGAGGTTATTAGATGTTTCTATTGTTGCTGAAATAAATTGTGCTGTGTTATGATCCGACAGACACATGTGAAGTAGTGCGCTATAGACTTGTGTTAAGTTACTTAAAATATTATCTATGCATGTGGATTGTCTCGTTGGTTTATTAAAGTGGATTGTTAAATTATAGTTACTAGAGATATCACGCAATGCATTTGAGTCATTGTTTATTTTAAGTAAGTTAATATTAAGGTCTCCTGCATTAACTATATTAATATATATTTTTTAATTTTTGGTTATATTATACAAAAGTGAGTCTAGCTTTTGGATAAATATACTAATTGCAGAATTTGGTGTTCTATATAAGCAAATAATAACAATATTTATATCACGAATTATCGTGATATAAATCGATCGATCACATATGCCACAGCATTCAAAATTGTTATCAATTGAGGAACAATAGTCAATATTATTATAGGAATAGGTATTATTTTTTATAAGTATGCATACTCCACCTCGTTTTTGTTTATTAGACCTTTTTTTTTTTTTTTTTTTTTTTTTTTTCATGGGGAAATGCTTTATGCATCCCCGGCGATCTGGGGAGGGCCGCCGGGGTATGTGGGACTCACCGAGTGCGTGGTGAGGGGTCGCACCCGGGGTTACCCACTTCACCGAGTGCGTGGTGAGGGGTCGCACCCGGGGTTACCCACTAAAACCCCATGGTGCTCCTCTCCCCGCTATTGGCGGAGTCACGGGAAACATGTGATATACAACCGCAACTCCGCCGGCGGTTGCCTGCTTCAGTGCAGGCCCAGCTCCCGGGCTTCTACGCCCAGTGTACCTCTACATCGCTATGCGCATGAGCACGGTGCGCATCGCGATCACTCGGGGACTCTATTTTGATCGGGCAGCGGCGTTCCCCACACCGCCACCCCAAAGTCCCCCGCTAGGGCGGAATGTTGCGGTCATTGCGGACCGCTCTACGATTCCGCCTCAGCCTTCTACGAGGGTCGAGCGACTCTATCTCCCGTCTGCGCTCCGACTCCTCTTTGGCAGACATTACGCCTTCGGCGAATGTCTCTACCGCCTTCCATTTGTTTTCGCTACTCAGCATCGCACGAATGGTTGCTGGCAGCGAAATGTCGTCGCCGATGGCAGCCCGTAGGGCCGCTCTTTGGTCAGTCCATGCGGGACAGGCCAGCAGGGTGTGTAGGGCCGTGTCCCGGTTGTCACCGCAGTGATGGCAGCCGGCATTTGGCTCTCGCCTAGCTATGTCACACAGGTACCGGCCAAAACACCCATGTCCAGTCAGCACCTGTGTGAGGCGGTATGTTAGCGCCCTTCCTCTACGGTCCACCCACTCTCTTAACACGGGGCGGAGCGCAGCCAGTAGGTCTACGCTCACCACTGACACCTCGAGTCGCTCTCTCCATAAGTCGAGCGCACGGTCCTCCGCGTCAGTGCGCCATCGCCGAACTATGTCCGGCGGCGGGACGCGGCCTTCATCGCGTTCTGCCTGGCAGCGCCAGAACACGTCAGCCAGCAATTTGGCTTCGATGTCCCATGGGACGCTGCCAGCCAAAACGCACGCGGCATCTCTCGAGAGCGTGCGGTATCCCCGCACCGCTCGGATAGCCATTGTTCTCTGCAGCCGTTTGAGTATCTGACGGCTCTCTGTAGCCAGACGTTCGGCCCATATAGGCGCCCCGTACATGCACATCGAACGAACAATGCCCATGTACAGGCGCCGACATCCCAAACTAGGACCTCCCAGGTTCGGCAGAAGCCCTGCCAGCCCCCCGGCAGCCCTCGTCACTCTCTCCAAAAGTCGGCGAAAGTGTTGTTTGAACGTCCACCGACTGTCCAAAGCGAGGCCCAGGTAGGTCATGGACGTTCCAACCTCTATTCGAGTCCCGCCTACGATCACAGCCGCTCCAGGCGGTGGGAGGTTCCGCGGCCCGTGGAAGCACAACGCCTCAGATTTCTCCAAGGCAACCGTGAGTCCAAGGGCGCGTATGCGGCGCACCACCTGCGCAACTGCAGCCGTCGCGAGTATCGTCGCCTCCCTGTGCGTTTTACCTCTGCATATGACAAGGGTGTCGTCTGCGTAACAGATGACGACGACCCCTGGCAGATTGGCACCTCGCAGCACCCAGTCGTATCCGATGTTCCACAGGTGTGGGCCAAGAGCCGACCCCTGTGGAACACCGCACACCACCGCCAGTGTGCGCCAGCCTTCTTTCGTTGGGAACCGGATGGAGCGGATCGACAGATAGTCGCCAACCAGTTCTCTTAGGTACTTCGGCAACTTGTGGTACCGTAGTCCCTCATTGATAGTCGCCCAGGGCAGGGAGTTAAAAGCATTGGATATGTCCAGTGACACAGCCAAAACCACCCCGCCCCTGGTAACTTCCTCGTCTACGGTCGACCGCAGCTGATCAATTGCGCCGATGGTGGATCGCCCTCCCCGGAAACCGAACTGGTTTGCGCTCAAATTTGGTCCTATGCTCTCAAGATGCTGGACGAGGCGCCGCACGAGCACGCGCTCCAGCAGCTTACACGCCTCGTCAAGCAGGACTATCGGACGGTACGCAGACGGCCGGTTCTCCGGTCGTCCATTCTTACGAATGAGAACCAGTTTGCCGCTCTTCCATCGATTAGGGAACCGGCGGTGTGTCAGGCAGGCGTTGAGCACAGCAAACACTCGCTCCTTCATTTCGTCCATCGCGAGCGTCCACACACGACCTGGGATGCCGTCAGGGCCAGGTCCGGTATTCTTCCGGCGCATCCTTTCCACGGCAGCAGCAAGCTCCTCAGACGTTATGGGTGGTATGTTTCCCTCCGCCTCAGTTACCTCAGGTTGTGCCATCGACGGCGGGGACCACTCGGCCCTTGCAGGAAATAAGGCCGAAAGAACACACTCGAGCAGTTGTGGCTCCATGCTCAGAGTAAGCGGCGGAGCCGTCGGTCTCAACTTCTGTCTGACGAGCCTGTAGGGCCTGCCCCACGGATCGCCGTCTAGAGTCCCCAGCCACTCTGCCCAGGCCTCGGTCTTGGCCCGTCGAATGCCGTCTCTCAACGCCAGACGAGCTGTCCTGTAGCAGTCGTAGGCGGCCTCCTCGTCATCCGTGTTTCTGATACGTCTTCTTCGCAATCGGACATATCGACGGTGGGCCGCCACACAACTTGTTCGCAGATGCTGAATCTCCGGGCGCCACCAGTATACCTGGCGACGGCGTACCGTCGGGCTCACCCGTGGCATTGACGCGTCACAAATATGGGTCATAGCTTCCGTCAGCCATTCCACCCCCGCCTCGATTACCCCTCCCGAAGGTATTGGCACCCAGGACTGGACGATGGCAGCTTCCTTCAGCATCTCCTCATTCAAACGCTTTAGGGACCACCGAGGATTGTTTATTAGACCTGCTGTAAAATGATGCTAGATTATAGTTATTTAGAGCTATATTTTGTTCAGTCCCCTTTTCGACAAAGGTTTCGGTTAGGCATATGATATCTGGTTCCCTATTGTATGATTTTAGTTCTGCTAGCGCAATTTCTAGTTGACATCTTTTTGTATGGAAGCTAGCAATGTTTTGATGTAAAATTTTAATTTGTTTGTGTTTTGTTACGAAATGGATGTTGTGGTTTAAAATAGTCAGTTATGTATTTTTGTATTTTATTGTTACTGTTATGAGTTGTGTTATTAGTTTCAGTATTCGTAATTGATTTTTTGTTGTAGTTCTGTGATATTTTTTTTATTCTTAATATTGTTATATTGTAAGTATTGTTTTTGTTTTTGAGTAAAATTATTTCTTATGTTATTAATTCCTAGTTGTTTTGTAATAGCAGTTTGTGTTACTTTTTTTGTGTATTTATTTTTAGAGTAAAGTTTAAAAAAAAAAAAAATATTTTCATAATACACCTGATCAATGTGAAAGTTAATTCTATTACAAATATTAATCTTATCTAAAATATGAATATCATTGAGGTTAACAAAGTAGCAATTTGAATAATTTTTACAGGTCATCTTAATTAAATTATTTAGTTTCCACTCATTAAGATACTTATTTTCTAAAACACTGAGAAGTAATATGGGACAAGTTATTTTAGAAGCTTTGAGGAAACCACACAAGTCAGTTATAATTTTCATGGGATTTGTATCATTTTGCCCTATACCTAAAATTAACTTATCTTCCGTATCAAATATATTTGCTATTACTCCTGGTTTTTCTAAGTATACTGGCTAGGCCAGTACATTGACTTCCTCCAAATAAATATAAGTTTTTTTTCGTGCTATTTTCTCTTACTGTATTTTTTAAATTATCTGGCTGAGGCTGTGATTTTGTGTTATCAGTTTGCACCTCTTTTTCGCTAAACTTATTAATCTTATTGTTCGAATGTGTGATTTTGTATTCATTGTGAAGTTTGGTCTGTTTCTCCGATTTTTTAATACTATTGATTCTAGGTGTTTTTGGTTTTGGACTTGTGTATACAAATTTTAAGGTATTAAGATGCTGTTTTAGGTGAATAATTTCTTTTTTCAGTGAATTATTTTCTAATATTACATTTTCTAGCTCATTTTGAGTGCTTTGTAACTGTACTGACATATTATCAAGTTTTTCTTTCATTTCTAAAATATTTTCATTAGGTTCATGTGTAGATAAGTCAAAACTTCTATGTTCATATTCAGAATTATTTGACAAGTCAGATATATTTAGGGAATCGTTTTGGAGTGACTCGCATGACTTAGATTTAAATAATTTTTTTGGTCTCATGGTAACATAACTGCAGCTGGGACTGTCCGTTTCTGTTCAATGTTTACTTGTGATTATAATTTTTCTTCTTCTTCTTTTTTTTATTTATTCTGTAGTGTGGTAGCCTTGTTTTAACCAGTTGTCAACCTGGAAGTAGTCTATGATACAATTTGTCTATGATTACTTGTCAATTTTGAAGTTGTCACTTGTCAAAAAGGATGTCACTTGTCAGTTGATATCACTTGTTGTTTTGTTAGATTACCGTAAAAGTTTTGCTGTAAATATTATCTATAATCCAAATATAATCCAATAGCCAATCTGAATTTTGAATTTTTGAAAAAAAAACGGTTTATTGAAGTGATACGAACAAAGGAAATGTATTATTTCTGTCCATCCAATACTGTGATGTGAAAATTTTCAGGTTTCTTTGTATGTTTTCCTTATTCAGGTCTGAACTTCTATTATTACAGTTTTCTATTGAGATTTGAATGCTTAAGATGTTAATAAAGGGAGCAGTTGCAGTGGTATTCAATATGTACTCACAGTTTTGTTCCCGATGGGAGTTTTTTGTTTCAAACACTTGTGTGGTATTTTAAGGTTATATTGTTTACTTAGAACCTTTAAAGAAGAAAGTTTACTTAGGAAATTGTTTACTTAGAACTTAGAACCAGTCTCATCGCTCACTGCCGAAGCGTTTATTGCAACATTACAAAGGTTCTGCTCACGTCGCGGACTTCCGGTATTGATACATTCAGATTGCGCCACAAATTATGTAGGAGCTAGGAATCATCTACTAGAGGTACAACAATTTCTCAACGACAATAACGACGCCATTTCTCATAAACTCTCAACTCAAAATATAGCTTCGTTACTATATCCGCCTAAAGCTTCATGGATGGGAGGCATCCATGAAATTAATGTTAAATCCACAAAGCAACTTCGATACCATGTTATCGGTGAACAACACCTCACTTTCGAGGAATTCTTAACTTTGCTCACTAGAATCGAAGCTGTGTTAAACTCTCGGCCCATCAGCTCACTTTCGTCCGATCCCACTGACTATTAGCCTCTTACTGCCGGCCACTTTCTCATTGACCGTCCGCTCACAGCTCTCCCCGAGCTGTAATGAAAGATTAATATCTCCACTCAAAAGCTTTCAGCTCATTAAATCACTCTCTTAGCGCTTTTGGACCCTTTGGACCAAGTACTACCTCCATACCGTTCAAATCCGCTTCAAATGGCTTTCCTGTTCCTCTCCACCCAAAATTGGAGAACTAGTTCTGCTCGAAGAAGACAATTTGCCTCCTCTACAATGGAAGATGGGAAGAATCTTACGTCTTCTACCTGGGACGGATGGAGTCATCAGAGTTGTGATTGTTGTGATGAAGATTCCCCGGCTTCCATTGGATTCTGCTCAAGATAGGGATCAGCTCGTCCCCTTTGCGATCGATAATCCGCTCAACAGCTGTGTAGTGTAGTGAAAAGAAACATTCGGCCAGATCCATAACAACCAGCTCAGCAAAAAGGTCAGTCCCAGTTGTCTCCAGCCCTGCACGTTAACCTATGTTCAGAGTTTATCTTTACCCCAAATTAATTCCCATAAAAAAAAAACATTGCATCTGTCAGCCGGCGCCTCTTGCGCGCCCTCTTTTGTTCTCTTCCCTCCAACGCGCAACAATCTAAAAATTTTGTAAGCATAAATGTAGCAGCTAATAATATATTTTACTAAATATTCTGGTTTTTTATTGAAGACGCCCCATCTCACCAACCAAAGGCTGAGACATTGGTGGCCCATGAGGGGAATCGAAAATACAACATTTCATCATGTCAAAAGACTGCCGGTTGCCGCACCTCCTGTCGACGGCGCCATTTGCTGCCAGCACCAACAATGAACAATAATTCGGAGAATGATTAACGATTGTGGATAAGCTGATTTATCACCGAGATGCCAAGAACTTCACTGCCTCCTGAGTGTTTTCCTGTATGAGCAGTAATCGTGAGCGTTTCTTTTTTTTTCTTCTTAAGCTCCATTTATGTTTTAATATCTATTTGACTGTTTGGTAGAATGGCTACACAGGGTACAACAGCTCCAACAGGGGTAAACAAGCTGAAAGAGCTTATTGTTAAAAGAAGCTCTATTAAAGGGCAGATTACTAAATTCAAAAACTATGTAGGTCAATTGCGTAAAACACAAATATCAAACATTGAGTTAGTGGAATTAAATTTAAAGTTGAATAAAATTGAGGCACTTTCCATTAAATTTGATAACTTGCAAAGTGAAATTGAAGTTTTAAACTGTGAATGCATTGACATTGAGATTGAAGAGCGTGTTTTATTGAAAATGAAATCATCAGTAGCATGGCTATTGCCAAATTAATAATACAAGAGTACAAGTTAGAGAACAAGGAGCAATCTCAATGTTTTCATGAGCACAATGATTTGGGTGTTAGGTTGCCACAAATTCAAATTGAAAAATTCAATGGTCAATATTTTCACTGGCTGCAGTTCCATGATACATTTGAAAATTTAATACATAACAATGAGCATATTACGCCTATTCAAAAGTTTCACTATTTAACCTCTTATTTAGAAGGTAATGCAGCAAGGATTATTTCAAATCTAGAGATATCCTCTGCAAATTATACTTATACTATACAAATTATACTAATTTGTGAGCGTTATAATAATAAAAGATCACTAATTAACTTGCATTTGAAATCTCTTTTTTCTATACAAATTATTCAAAAGGAATCAGACAGGTCGCTTCGTTTCTCGTAGATCAGGTAAATAAGGACTTGCGTGCACTATCAAGTCTAGGCCAACCTACTGAAAAGTGGGATATATTATTAATTTACGTTTTATTAACAACATTGGATACTCAAACATTAATAAAATGGGAGGAATATAGAAATAGCTTAGATGATATTCCAACATTAAATATTTTCTTTATATTTTTAAACGACCGTGCTGATGTTTTAGAGGCTTTGTATAGGAATAAGAATGATAATTTGTTTAATAAAGGCAGTGCATCTAATTCTCTGGTACAAAATAGCAACAACAATAAAGGTTTTTTATGTAAGTCCAAAAACAATTTTAATAAGTTTGGGAATTTTAATTTGCAATCCAAATCAAATATTACAATACAAAATCACATGTGGTTACCAACTAAAGGTATACCCATTATATGTGCATAATCTGTGATGGTGATAACAAGATTTATGATTGTAAATTATTTAAAACAAAAAATATTCAAGATAGAATAAGTGAAGTTAATAAATACAAATTGTGCATTAATTGCTTAAGACAAGGGCACCTAGTAAAGGATTGCAAAATGGGACCTTGCCGTCAGTGTAACAAAAGGCATAACAGCTTGCTTCACAATCCAGAGCTACCAGAAAATAATGCTAGTTGTCACACAGTCATGCGTGATCCTAAAGACACTATGCGTTATTACAATAAATATATGAATGAAACATTATTGGCAACTGCTCTTATTAATGTATCTGATCCAAATAATTCTAATAAAACAATAAAGGTTAGGGCTCTTTTGGATTGTGGAAGCCAATCTCCATTTATAACTCGTTCATTAAAGAAAAAATTATGCCTAAAGTCCAGCCCAGCAGATATTAGGGTGGTAGGTATAAAATGGTATAAAATAATGTGTTAAATAACATGTTGGAAGTTTGTAAAGTCAAACTAAGTTCTACAAATAGTTCTTACGAGTTGATTTCAACAAATTTTCAAGCATGATTTTAGAAACATTAACAAGTGATATACCTATAAGAAATCACTAAGATGTAGATAAACTTGAGTTACCTAAAAACTTAAGACTGGCTGATCCTGAATTCTATAGGCCAGGATCAGTATCATAATATAGTATAGATCATTTATTAATTGGGTCAGATATATTCTGGGATATAATAGGAAGCAAAACTAAAGATATTACAAATAATCGGATTAAGTTAAGAAGTTCAAGTTTTGGATGGATAGTTTGTGGTGTGGAAAAGAATTCTTCAATGTAATCATATTTTAGGTCAAATGTCAGAAAATGATATTGATGATTATATTTTGCCTAAATTTTGGGAAACCGAGGATTTCCCTAAGCGGTCTTTTCTTAGCCAAAGCGAAGAGGCTTGCGAAAATCATTTTTTTGAAACAACAAATAGATTAGAATCTGGTAGGTTTTGTGTTAAGTTGCCATTGGTGGATACTCCTGACTGTTTGGGCGACACTTACAAAACTGCAAGACTTAGGTTTTTAAGATTAGAGAAGCGTTTTAAGAAAAATTCTGATTTGAGATTAGAATACACTAAATTTTGTAATTAATATGCTACATTAGGCCATCTTTCCAAATCCAAAATTGCTAAACCTCATAATTCATATTTATTATGTCACCATCCTGTATGGAAACAAAATAGTGAGTCAACTCGTCTCCGTGTAGTGTTTGATGGTTCGGCTGCCTCATCATCTGGATATTCTCTAAATGATATCTTAATGACAGGTCCTACTGTGCAAGATAGTCTTTTTTCTATTTTAATTAGAAGCCGTCAGTACAAATACCTACTCTGTGGCGATATATATAAAATGTACAGGCAGGTGCTCTTACAGGAGAGTGACCGTGATTTGCAATTAATACTATGGAGGGAGAATGAAAATGAGCCAATTCGCACATTAAGGCTAAATACACTCACCTACGGTACTGCCAGTGCTAGTTTCCTTAGTACGAGGTGTCTCTGGCAGTTAGGCGAGGAGCAGGAGGATAAATTTATTAAAGAAATAATTTAAAAGGATTTCTATATCGATGATGTCATAACTAGTAGTAATGATGAGCAAGAATTGAGCTATATTAAGAGTTCTATAACTAATGCTTTGAATAGTGGTTGTTTTAATCTTAGAAAATTTGAGTGTAACTTACCTAGTATACTTGAAAATGATCTCAAAGAATCACAAGATAGTCTTATAATAAGTGAATCTACCAGTACTTTAGGATTAGGGTGGAATCTATCCAGCGATACCTTGCATTTTCCATTTGAAACTATCAAAACAAGTGATGGTCATACAATAAATAAGAGATCAATATTATCTAATTCATTTAAAATATTTGACCCACTCGGGCTCTTAAGTCCATGCATCATTTAACCAAAATTATTAATACGGAGATTGTGGAAAGATAAAATAGGCTGGGATGAACTGGCCCCTAGTGATATTAAGAAGGAATGGCTTAAGTTTGTCACAAATTTAAAATATTTAAAGGAATTTAAGTTGCAAAGGCAGGTTATAATTGATGATCCTATAATGATTGAATGGCATTCATTTAGTGATGCATCTAAAGTTGTTTATGGAGCATGCATTTATATGAGATCAATTAATATGACTGAGCAAATAAATTTGCATTTATTGTATTCAAAGTCAAAAGTAGCTCCGCTTAAACCTATGACAATACCTCGTCTTGAATTGTGTGCGGCACTGCTAGCTGCTCGTTTATGTGAGGCTGTTTTAAGGTAATTGCGTTACAAACCATCTTCAATATATCATTGGTGTGATTCGAGTGTGGTTCTCGCTTGGATAAATAGTGACATTAGCAAACTAAAAACTTATGTAGCTAACTCGCATACACATGCGAGATACATGAATTAACTATTACAAAGTCATGGCGTTATGTAAACACCAAATTTAATCCTGCTGATTTTATTTCACGGGGCATTGATGCTGTAATTTGTTAGAGTCAAGGATATGGTGGTCTGGTTCAGATTTTTTAAATAAAGATGAAACTGAATGGCAGATGTTGAATTTTAGAAATTTTAACTTATCTGACTTACCTGAAGTTAAAGCTAATCCTGTTGTTTCTACTACTTTTGAAATTGAATTTAAGAGATTTTCAAAATTTAATAAAATTATTAGATCCTCTGCATATGTATCAAGATTCATAAATAACTCGAAATTTGCAAGGAATAAAAACACAAATGAAATATTATCTTTAGAAGAGTTAAGCAAATCATTTAAATTTCTTTGTGCTATGGCACAGCAACAATCATTTCCTTTGGAATATGATTCATTATGCAAGGGAAAGGAACTTTCTTCTAAATCAAGGCTATTGGCCCTTTCCCCTTTTTTAGACAGTGATAAACTAATAAGAGTTGATAGTCGTTTAAGCAATTCTGATTATTCATTTGACAAAAAACATCCAATTTTATTGCATTCATCACATCATTCTACAAAATTATACTTTGAAAAGGAACATCTAAAAAATATGCATCAGTTTCCACAGTTGTTGTAGTCCACAGTTGTTGTTATCTTGCGTTAGAGAAATGGTGTGGGCTGTAGGAGGTAGGTAGTTAGCAAGGAGTACTGTTAATAAATGTGTTGTGTGTAGGCGAGCTCGTGGTAGTACTCTATAGCCTAAAATGGGCTTGTTACCTGCACAAAGATTAAATCCTGATTATCCATTTTTGTCGGTTGGCATAGACTTTGCTGGTCCATTTTATATTATTAATAGAAAGGGACGCGGCAGTAGATTGATTAAATGTTACATGTGTCTGTTTGTTTGCTTAAGATACAAGTGCATACATCTAGAGGCTAAAGCGACTTGTCTAAGGATGCTTTTCTCATGACATTAAAAAGATTTATAAGCCGTCGTGGTAAGCCTGTGAAAATATTCTGTGATAATGGGTTAGTTAGTCATTTTGCCAACCAAGAAAATATTAAACTCCATTTCACGCCCACGTATGCTCCTCATTTTGGAGGCATTTGGGAGGCCGGTGTAAGGTTATCAAAATTTCACTTGAAGCGTGTGATTGGAAAATAGCCACTTAACTTTTGAAGAAATCTTAACTTTATTCGCTCAGTTGGAGGCAATTTTAAATAGTCGTCCACTTTATGCTTTGTCCTCTTCAGCTGATGACTTTTATTCCCTGACACCGGGACATTTTTTAATTGGGAGAGCATTGAACTCACTACCGTCAAGATCTTTACAAGATATTAAGAAGACTAATTTAAGGAGATATGAAAGGCTGGAGAAAATAAGAGAGCATTTTTGGAATCGATGGCAAAGGGAATATATTTGCGATTTACAACAAAGAACTAAATGGAAAACTAATTTTTCCAAATTAAAAATTGGAGATTTAGTGCTGCTTCAAGAAGATAATGTCCCTCCCTTGAATTGGCGACTTGGACGCGTTAAGCAATTATTTCCAGGCCCAGATAACATCTCCCGAGTGGCTGACGTCAACACCGCAAGAGGCTGCGTGCGTCGCTCCCTGGTTCGTCTCTGCTCACTTCCAACTGATGAAGAACTCCCCGGTTGAAAGTTAACTTTCAACGAGGGGGAGGATGTTCAGAGTTTATTTATACCCCAAATTAATTCCCATAAAAAAAAACAAATGTCAAAATGGCATCTGTCAGCAGGCGCCTCTTGCGCGCCCTCTTTTGTTCTCTTCCCTCCAACACGCAACAATCGAAAAATTTTGTAAGCATAAAGGCTTACAAACTTTCTCTGCTACAGCAGCTAATAATATATTTTACTAAATATTCTGGGTTTTTATTGAAGACGCCCCATCTCACCAACCAAAGGCTGGTACACCTATGTACCTACTTCCCTCAGCTCAAAGTCACGTGTGTAAGTCCTAGCGCTTACACAGAAGTTATAACCGTTTAAAATTTTTCAAAATGGCAGACACATGTCAAAGTCGGGTTTATTTTGGTTGTATTTCCTTTGGACTAGTTCGTAGTAGATCGCGGTTTATTTCTCTACTTTGTAATCCCCCTTTTTCACGTTGTTAACACCATATCCAGATTGTCCTTCTCTAACCCTTTTTGTAGATATGTCGCACGTTGCTGGGCGACCCTCTGTTCTGGAGTTATCTTCAGTTTAAATTTCTGCAAAATGGCGGACAAAATGGCCGCCGAACGTTTTCTTGCGATAACTTCTGTACCTGTTGGTATATTTGGACGTGCGAGGGCTTGTTGGAAAAGTCTCGTTCTTAGATATCTTTTTACTCGTATGTTAGTGTGGACTATGCTGCTCCTGTATTTCCGGTTTATCCCTAAAAGTCACCTTTTCCCTTATATCTCCGGTCCAGATCATCGCAGGGAGCTGATTGATACGTCGTTTGAAAGGTCTTATTGTGCCTGACGTTCCTATATTGGGTTGCTGATCACCTGGGGTTGCCAGCTCATGCTGTTTAGTGTATTAGCTGAAACTGGTTTTTCCTTTATTATGGAAACTTTGTTTATATCTCTATTAATCATGTACTCTGTTTCCGTCCTGATTTTTTGATATTTTACACATTCGCATATGCAGTGGAGTGCTGTTTGGTCAGTTACGCCGTCGCAGTCGCAGGTTTTACAATTTCGTTTGATTTTAAAGCGTTCTAGGTATTCGCCGAAACCTCCATGCCCTGTTATGAGTTGTGTCACTATGTTATCCATTTTTAGTCTTTGTAGTTTTGTATGCTATGCGTACGTCATTGAAAAAGTAGGCTATTGATTTGTTTACTTCCCTTTGTGTCTTTTTGAACTCTTCTTGGTAGTTCATGATTGAGCTCTTTCTAATGTGGTATCTTGCAGCGCTTAGTGGCACTGCGGAATATGCCGGGACGGCCTTTGCCCTGGTGGCTTCTTTTGCCAGGGTGTCCGCTCGTTCGTTGCCCTCTAGTCATATATGGGCTATAATCTAATACCAGTTGATCGTGGCTTTTTCCTCTAAAATGTGGTTTTTTACAGCTATGACCACTGGATTTCGATTTTCTGGATCGGTGACTGAAGGGCTGATCTAGAGTTGGATACTATACTAGCTCGTTTATCTGCTGTTTTTGTTATCATCTGGACCACTCGCCATATTGCCACCAGCTCCGCCTGGTACACGGAGCAGTATCCTGCCAGTTTGATCTTACTTTACTCTTTCCTGTTCTCTTTTCTCTATCTCCTTCCCACCAGCTTACCGCGGCCCCCACGTTGCCCTCCAGTTTATCGATCCTTCCTCTGCTTCTTCTGTGATTAGCTGGAACTGGATGGGACTTCTCTCTGCTGGATGAGGTAGGTCAAAGGGGTGTGCTTTTCTTTCTAGTTGTCTGTCAGGATATTCCTCCATTGGTGACTGATGACGTAGTGGAAAAGTATTTTAATATTATACTTAATAATATATTAATAATACTTAATAATATAAATTAATAATAATAATACTTAATACTTATTAATACTACGTGCTCATAAAATGCACGTGTCAAACGCTTGATGCGATAACTGCTAAGTATTCTAACTTTATGTTGATATTTACCTAACTCTTATCTACCACAAAATTCCGAAACTGATTTGGTTAAAAAGGTTTTTTATGAAATTTTGCAATTCATCTACGCTTGACCCTTTTTTATTACGATATCTGACAAGCACGTAACATGTAATATAAATTATTGTTGATCCTATAAATTATTAGTGTTGGAGTCGATGTCTCTCTTTATTTCTTTAGGTTATGGGCCGCCTCATACTTCAGTATAATAGTTTTGAAAGTTCGACGTGTTTTTAAAGTTTTCAATAAAAACAAAGTTTTCATAACCTCAAAATTAACCAAATTAACCACGCGTAGTCAAATAAGTTTCAAAAGTTTATATATTTCAGCCTAAATTCTAGCAAAATATAGTAATAATGGCATCAAATAGTGGTCTAATGAGCTTAGAAAAGCTTTCAGGAAGAGAGAAAGCTGCGAAAGCATATTTACAATTAGACGAAGTTCGGGATTAAAAATTTGTGCTGATTCAATAAAAACAAAATTATTGCAAGAATTAAAAACCACAGATACAAACGCATTTTACTCAAACTTCAGAAAATAACAAAGCAAAAATGTTGAAAAATGCCAAAATAAATCAAAAGGGCCAAGATGTTTTCATTTTAACAAATATGGTCATTTACGTAAAAATTGTTGGCACAAGACAAATAATAATAACATCGATGATAATAAAAATAATGGCTTTACTGCAGCCTTTTCAGCAACCACATCTAGCGACTCATCAAACTGGTTTGTTGACAGTGGGGCTTCGATGCACATGACATCACACAGAGCATTCTCTGTAATCTGTATATCAAAGATATAGTAACAAGCATCAGAATAGCAAACAACAAAATTCTCAAAGCTGAAAGTTGTGGTAATGTAACTGTGTAAGCTAGGACTTACACATGCGACTTTGAGCTGAAGGAAATAGGTACATAGGTTAACGTGAGGGCTGGAGACAACTGGGACTGACCCTTTAGCTGAGCTGGTGGTTCTAAGTCTGGGCGGAGGTTTCTTCTCACTACACTACACATCTGTTGAGCGGATTATCGATAGATTTATCGCGGTTCGCCGGCGAATTTGGTATTATATTAACGAGCACAAATAAATTTGCGCACACGCGTTCGCGTTCACTAGGATTCAGGATGAGCTGAAAATGCAGCCGGCACGGAAGGGGTTCCAATTGCAAGTCCTACGTCACTCTCTCACAGCGCCTTCGAGACGGTCGGCCATACCGGGTCTTGATTGGCCGATTTGAATGTCCTGTTCATTCTATACGTCGCGCTAGTGTTGGCGCGAAGTTGTAGTGGGGGGCGCAAAGGCGGCGAGCTGAGCTCCATCTTAAGCAGAATCCAGTGGGAGCCGGGCAATCTTGCCGACAGGCCTCCGCATCTGGCCTTGAGTGGTGTCCAAGTCCACAACTCTGATGACTCCATCCTTTCCAGGTAGCAGACGTGAGATTCTTCCCATCTTCCATTGTAGAGGAGGCAAATTGTCTTCCTTGAGCAGAACCAGTTCTCAACCAGTTCAATTTTGGGTGGAGAGGAAGAGGAAAGCCATTTGGAGCGGATTTGAAGGGTATGGAGGTAGGACTTGGTCCAAAGGTTCCAAAAGCGCTGAGAGAGATTGAATGAGCTGATAGCGTTTGAGCGGAGAGATTACTCTTTCATCTAGTCAGCTCGGGGAGAGCTGTGAGCGGACGGCCAATGAGAAAGTGGCCGGCAGTAAGGGGCTGATAGTCCGTGGGATCGGACGAAAGTGGGCTGATGGGCCGAGAGATTAACACAGCTTCGATTCTAGTGAGTACAGTTAAGAAATCCTCGAAATTGAGGTGTTGTTCACCGATAACACGGTATAGAAGTTGCTTTGTGGATTTAACATGAATCTCATGGATACCTCCCATCCTTGGGGCTTTAGGAGGATTGAGTAACCAAGTTATATTTTGAGTTGAGAGTTTATGAGAAATGGCGTCATTATTGTCATTGAGAAATTGTTGTACCTCTAGAAGATGATTCCTAGCTCCTACATAGTTTGTGCCACAATCTGAACGTATCAATACCGGAAGTCCGCGACGTGAGCAGAACCTTTGTAATGTTGCAATAAACGCTTCGGCAGTGAGCGATGAGACTGGTTCTAAGTGAACCGCCTTTGTAGTGAGGCAAACAAATATGCAAAAATATCCCTTAATTAACTTAGCATTACGTAATTGACTTGATTTGAGCAGGAACGGTCCGGTGAAATCCGTTGATACGTGACTAAATACGGGCTGAGGTATGACTCTATCAGCTGGCAGGTCAGCCATGACAGGTACTTCGGGCTGAGCGCGGCAACGGAAACATCTTATGCATTTAAACGTTATGTGCCTTATAATGCGGCGGGCAGATAATATCAAAAATTGCTGACGTAAAATAGCATGTAGCGTGTCCGTGACAGGGTGGCAGTGTATGCGATGATAGTGATCTATTATGAGGTCTACGACCGGACTAGAACTAGGCAAAATGAATGGGTGTTGAGCATTGTATGTGAGTTCCGAACGAGTGAGTCTACCTCCTACTCTGAGGAGACCATCCTGCGGAAAAGGCGACAAACGTTGTAGTCGTACTGTGCAGATTCTATCGGTTTGCAGGCGGTGAATATCCTCTACGAATGCATTCTGCTGTACAGAGCGGATCCAGAAAAGCAATGCTTCTCTACGCTCACTTACAGTTAGAGGGCCTAGTTGTCGCGAGTTTGAATTTAGTTTACAGTTACGAATGAATCGCCTCATGTTGGCAGTGACACCGGTTAGTTTTTCTAAAGAGCTGAAGCGAGTGAGCAGATCACTATCGACACCGGGTTTTGAGAAATTGCATGGTACGTATTTAGGTTTGAGCCCTGGCAAGTCTTGTCGAGTATGAGTTGAAGGCATCTTGGGCCAGGTATCCTCTGGCAATTTAAGCCATGGAGGAGACCACCATAAATCATGAGCGGAAAGAGCTTGAGCTGATAATCCTGCAGCGTCAGCAGGATTTAATTGGGAAGGTACATGACGCCACTTAAGTGTGAGTGAATTTAAGTGTTAATAAATGAAGAGTTAATTTTTGTTACTCTATTTGATTCAAATGTTTGTAAACGATGGGGCGGAGTTTTTATCCATGCAAGCACTATGGTACTATCTGACCAACAAACGTGATATTGTGTAATTGTGAGATGAGCAGACAATTATTGGGAGACACGCAACATGAGCTGAGATAATAGAGTTGCAGCAGACAACTCTAATTTGGGGATTGTGAGTTTATTTTTAATCGGTGTGACTTTAGATTTAACAATTATGAGGTGAACGGTAATAGATCCGTTGTGAGCTGATTCTTGTAAATATATGACTGCAGCAAAACCGCTTTCCGAAGCATCTGCGAAGCCGTGAAGGGAGTATGTTGAATTGAATTTGTGTGGAGCGATATGTCTGGGAAAATGTATATCTGAGATGTGAGGAAGATCATGAGAGATGTGCTGCCAATCATCTGTAATATTATTTAGAGTGGGATCGTCCCAGTCCAATTTAATTAACCGTAACCTTTGAAGAAGTATTTTTGCGCGGAATACGACGGGTGTAACCCAACCGTTTGGGTCATAGAGAGAAGCTACTGTGCTAAGAATTGTTTTGTAATGTGGGTAACTGGTGGTAATGAGATGTGATATGTAAATTCATCAGACTGGGGAATCCATCTAATACCCAAAACCTTAACTGATGGAGGCTCTGCGCTGATGTCAATGTCTTTAGGCATTTCGCATTGATCGTCTGGAAATCTTTGCAAGAGCTGAGGTGTGTTTGATGTCCATTTACTAAGATTAAATCCACCGAGTGATAACAAATCAATGAGCTGAGTTTGGAGTGCTGATGCTTCTTCTATGGTGTCATGGCCGCAAAGTATATCATCCACGAAAACAAATTTGCGGAAAATTTCGGCAGCCTGAGGATAGCGATGACATTCATCTTCAGCTAATTGTAATAATGTGCGGATAGCATGATATGGACTTGAGCGCAATCCGTATGTATCAGTGTTGAGTGCATATGTGAGCAGAGGTCGATCTGGAGACGATCGCCAGAGTATGAGCTGATAGTGTCTTTGGTCTGGTCTTAAGAGAATATTTCTAAACATCATTTTTATGTCGGTGCTGAATACTATACGATGTGCGCGGAATGATATAATAATATCTACAATGTCTCGTTGAAGTGCTGGACCTGTGTGCAGGCAATCGAAATCGTGAATAAGCTCCGTTGAATGAGCAGAACGAGGCTGGGGTTATTTCGACTCCCAGAATCTTTCCAGGCTTTTGCAAATATCATGAGTAGAATGAGCAGAATGTGTAGAGTGAGCCGACTGAGTATAATTAGTATGAGTAAAATGAGCAGAGTTAACTTAAGCTACAAGTGAATCGTATGAGTATTCAACGAGTCCTATGAGTGCAAAATCAAATATCGTGCCAAAAGCTATGGGCTTCCCCGGGCCCAAAGCAATCTTAGTACCATCCAAAACGTGACCCAAAATATCTGAGCCTAAAATGAGATCAATGGGCGCAGGAGTATAATAAGCTTGATCCGCCAATGGAATGAGCTGATGAGCTGAGTCTTGTATAACATCTGGTATTTTTTGCAAAGGTAAATAACCTGTAACGTATTTGAGAATATGAGCGGTAGTAGTAATAGATGGCAATCGGCAATGCTGCTGGCTGGGATACTCCCTCTTGATCTCAGGATACTCGAAGCTTCGAGGCTCTATGAGATCAAGAAGGGGGTGCCGCACCCGGTGTTGAAGGACAGGGAGGTGGAGCGAATGGCTCCAGCGGTCGAGGACCCACATCCGGCAGAGCAGGAAGAGCTGAGGTTCGGGTTGGTAGATGAGGACTCTTATGCGGACGTGGTTAACAGCCACGTCCATAGGATCTATACGGACGGCAGCAAGATCGAGGGTCGAGTCGGAGCCGCACTCTCTGTTTGGGAGGGTGAGGCCGAGACGAAGGCCGTCAAGCTTGCGTTGCCGCCGTATTGCACCGTCTACCAAGCCGAGCTTCTAGCGCTCCAGAGAGCTGTAAGTTTAGCCTGCAAGAGTGGAATGGCGAAGGTCGGTATCTTTAGCGATTCCAGATCGGCTCTCCAGGCTGTCACCCTTAGTTCCCCTCATCCCCTGGCAGTGCAAACAAGGGCGGCCCTCCGAAAAACTGCATTGCAGAGGCGGAAGGTCTCCCTGTTTTGGATTAAGGCGCACGCAGGGTTGAGAGGGAATGAGAGGGTTGACGAACTAGCCAAGGAGGCCGCGCTGGGATTGAAAAAGAAACCTGACTACGATCTGTGTCCTGTTTCATTCGTCAAGCGTATTTTAAGAGAGGATACGGTTGAGGAATGGGACAGGAGATATAAAGTGGGAGGGACGGCCGGAGTCACAAACTCTTTTTCCCAAGCGCTGCTGCTGCATACAGGGTAGTCAACAAGATAGATATCACACACTACACCACACAGATACTGACCGGACACGGCGGATTCGCCTTCTACTTGAACAGGTTCAAGTTGAAGGAGGATCCGTCGTGTTCGTGTCAGCCGGGAGTTGAGGAGACGGTTTCTCACCTGTTACTCGAGTGCCCCATTTTTGCTAGCGATAGATATGATATCGAGCAAAAATTGGGCACATCGGTGACGGGTGAGAATCTGCCTGCCATCCTGGGGGGAAAGGAGAGAGATATATTCCTCTCATTTTGTAAAAAGATTGTGTGTGTAGTCAATAAGAAAAACTGTGATATTTTAGTGTGATTTTAGTTCTATTATTAGGGTATTAGGCTCTAGATTAAGTTTTATTGTGATGTAGGTTTAAGTTGAATGTGTGTGCCGTAGTTTTATTTGTATATTTTTTATTATGACAGTTTTATTATAGTAATTTAGTACATTTTTATCCTTATTGGATAACTGTATTTTGAAATTCAAATTATTGTAATTATTATAATTAGAAGTATTATTTGACTGGAGTCATTATTATTATGCCTATTATTATTATTATGTATTGACTAGTACCAAATCAAAGGGTACAATAATTTTAAGATTGATTTAAGAAACCATAAATGGAAATGTAAAAGAAGAGAACAAAAGAAACAAAAAAATTGTCAAAAAAGTTAGTTGTAAGACTGTAAAAAAGATAAAAGAACCAAAAAGAATAAAACAAGCCCTGATTCTGTTAGGGGGAGGGAATAAAAAAAAGAAAAAAAAAAGTAGTAATAGATGGCGTGTCACGGTTTGTGGGCCGAAATGTTATTGTGACACAACCTTTAGAATTTTGTATGTGCTGATCACCTACACCTGTGATTTTTAATGAACATTGTTTTGGTTGCAAATTAAGATTTCTAGTCATGCGCTGAGTTATGAGCGTTATCATGCTACTACAGTCCAATAAAACCCGAGCTTTGTGATATTATCCGCATTTATCAGATATATTTAAAACGACTGTGGGAAGTAACACTGGAGTTTTTAATGGGTTTTCTATGTGCTGAGTTGAATTTACTTGGGCTGATACTACAGAATGATGTGCTGAACTAGATTTAGATATTTTATGAGCTGAATGAGATGCAGGAATACTATGAGCTGAATGACATTTTAAATTATTGGGCTGATCTTCTAATTCTATGTGCTCCGTGATTATAGGTAGTCATTGTTTTTTGTTTTGAGATTGATGAGTTGTAGACGGTGCATGATCAGTCGATTGGTTGGGGTTTGATGATGATGTTGATGGGCACGCGTATGTTGTGTGTAGGCCGTGTAGGTATGTGGCTTGTCTTGAGCACGCCGGCGGGGCTGTGCACGTAAATGAGGAGGAAGTAAATGCGCTGACGACACCGGAGAATTTGGAGTTCCGTGTGTTACGGGTTTAATTAAATGAAAGATGTATTTCCCGTGACAATATATATTAAGAAAAAAAAAAGTCGTGGGCAGAAGGCCGAAGGATCTGGTTTAGCCTCTTTGGTGTCTTTGGGTATCGAAGGGGCTTTAAACCACGTGGGAACTTAGCTGAGTCCAGGAGGGTGGCACGTGGTGAGGGCGAACTGGGACTGCAACTTCTGGTAGCGTCTCTCTGTCACCGCTATGTCCAATCGTCGTCGATAGATCGTCCAAGGGCGGTGCAGCCTGATTCCAAATCCAGTTGTCCGGAATATCTAGCGGCCTCAGAAATCCAGTTGTGGGAAAATAGCCAATAGTCCTTGTATAAGGGTGCCTTTATCCCGGAATATAGGTCCCTGGAAAATTCATGATAACGTGTGGGTAGGAGTCCCGTCACCAGGGTGATATTTACCCCAAACGATCAAAATCACGGGCTGTGAGACCATTACAAAAAGGTAGGCAAAAAATAAAAAGATAAGATGATATTAAGGACAATTAATATGATACAAACATCCTAATATTTTAACAATGCTAGATCGGAAAGATGAAACTACAAATTGAGCACGTGGCCAATCAAATATTTTTTTTAAACTAATTGTACCAAGGTGATATTTTACATGAAAGATAATGTGTTTTTAATTACAAGCGTGATTTACCAAATATTCACAACACAGATATACGAAACTACTCACCGTGGACACGGGGTTAAAATATAATTATTATAACGACTACATCTTGAGTCTATAGAAAATTTTATTGAAAAAGGAAACGTCATTCGAAGAAGTGCAAGTATATACCCTTCTCCTTCCTCTTTTTTAAACTTTTGACAACTATAAAAATTAAAGCGTAAAGAGAAAAAGTCCACAAATCAAAATAAAGTATATTATATTAATAATCAATATAATATTATGTAATATAATAATACAAATCTACTGTATTTTCATTATTAATCAAAATTAAATTATTATTTTTTAAGATTAAAGACGGAAGTAAAATCGATCTATGAATCAAATATTAAAGCAAGGCTAACGCCGTTTTAGTAAGGACGTGCGCCGATAGATGGCGCTTTAAGCCTCTGAAAATGACTAAATAATTAAAGTATAAAAAATCATACATGACGCTAGTAACGCCGAAATAATTGATTTTACGGGAAGGAAATGTAACTATGTTACACGTGACGATGAAGCGAGGTGTGGTGATTTGCACTTCCACACTCTTTGCATGTGTTTGTCGAACGACATTCATTTTCAAAATTCGGACCTAGACATTTACGACATCTGTCGTTGGCTTCTATGAAATCCCAACGACCTTGAGTGGGCTGATGATTATATTTCGGACACGCGATAAGTTTGTGTTCTGTATTCCTACAATAGGGGCAGTAGAATCGATTGTGTTTATCTGCATTCCGGGCTGAGTACTCGCGCCGTTCTGTTTGGGGGGAGGGGGGCCAGTAGCGTTGAGGGTAATGAGGAACTGGGCTGACGTGATAGCTACTTAAAGAGTGAACCGATGGCGAGCGCTGAGTATTACGAGGATACGCGGGACTAATTGGTCTAAAGCGTGGACTGCGCGGAGAGTGTGCGGGGGGTGTGTGTTGACGAGAGGGCCCCGTTTGTGGTGAGTAGGTAACACCGCGTGCTGCATTAGAATATTCGGTCTCGATACAGCGCGCGTGCTCCTCTAAAAAAGAAATCAGATCACCTAAGGTGGACTGAGTGTCCGAGGTGCTATATCTTCTTTCGAACAGTGTGCGGAGCTCGCCTCGTAATTTTCTAACTACAATGGATACAAATACGTAATTACTATCCATAGGTAAACTCAGATTATTTAAAGCGCTTTGTGCGGAGATGAACGGAGTTAAAAACGTCGCGCGTATGCTTGATCGAATATGAATATTAGGTAGGCCGAGTATTATATCAACAAACCCATCAATGAGAACACGGCGGTTCTCATACCTACGTGTGAGAATATCGAGCGCTTCGCTGTAATTATCATTTGTGATTTTTAAATGAGCAATCATGCTGAGCGCCTCCCCCGATAGGCAAGACAAAAGATAGTGCAGCTTAACTGCATCTGTAAGTGACGTCAAGTCGTCTGTAAGACTCCTAAAAATCGTAATAAACGATGGCCAGTCCTCAACGCGTGAGCTGAATTTTGGTAGTTCAATTTTGGGCAGAACGGCAGAAGTGAGCTGACTTGACTCTGAAGTAGAACTTATATTTTCCGCTGCAGTTAAAATATCATAATATTCGGATAGCGCGTTTTCGTAACCGGCTGTATAAAATTTTTCAATTTCATCTGTAAGACTGGCGTCGTCTAAAATTTCGCAGTATAAATTTTCTAATTTTTGTTTCAAATTTTGTAGGTCTTTAAAACGCGCATTAAAATTCGTTTTGTTAGATTTTGAGTCACCTTTGTGTAATGCCAATGCGATCTCTCTGAGCCGACTAATAGACTTTATAGTTTGCCTAAATATGGCCGCTTGCGATTTTGTAGGCATGTTTTAGAAATATATGCGTGTAACTAAGTTAAATATTTAGAACTAATGAGCGAAAAATACGCACGCAATTAATTAAAACGCAGAAAATAGATGTTATTAATGTGCCGATAATGTATACAATTTAATCATAAAATGTGTACGAGTTAATGAACAAATGAGCTGACCGATCGCCTGATGCTAATAAAGTATTAGTGTATGTTTGATGAGCGGAGATAAATGCGTTAGTAGCCGTCTGTAATATTATTTTAATGCCCTGAAGTTTGAATATAAACAAATCTTAGCGGGCGCGTTAGAAACAAAATAACGTAATGAAAACAATCTAAGTAGGTATGAGCAGATTTAATCTCAATAACTTATGTGTGCCGACTTATTTAAAATAGCTGTAACGTAACACCTATAATATATTTGTATAAACACAGAACGTAGATAAGAATTCAATGTGAAGGTCACTATTTATTCTATGAAGAATACCTAATTGAGAATGAATGTAACTGTTGTTTACGCACGGGCGTCGCGAACCTATTACCTACAGAATGCACAAAAATCAAGTTCTCTGTACCGAAGCGAGCCGACGTGCCCATACATACATATGGGCACTTGAGATGTTATGCAACCCGTTACTATTAAAATAATGCTAATTTAATTAATATTGTGTTTTAAAATTTGAGAATATGTAGATATAAACGTTATATATAGATAAAATACTTAGTAATGCAACAACGATTTACAATTCTGTTATGAGCCGAACGTAATTCACAATACTCACTAGTTATTTATATGCAAATCAAACATTAAAATATTTTGTAAGTAATTAAGAGCTGAGAAAATTATATGAGATATTATTGGCACACATTATGTATTAGGTACCTAGGGAAGTTCTGGAATGTTCGAGTTCTTTGTTCGACAATGAGCCGACAACCTACCCACTATTTTTTTTCCTTGGGTTTTTTCCTATGAATTTATGGGCCGAAATATGCACAAAATAATTTAATTAATTAACATGTAGGTTAATATCAATGTACACAATAGGGGTTAATGTTAAATGTGCCGAATTGATAATGGAAATGGACTGTAACTTGGTTTTACAACGGCGGGGGGCCGCCTGAGCAGAATTAATTGTACAAAATATAGATAATCGAGTTGATTTTATGTGCAGAATTGGGCGGAGTGGAACTGTAGGTGCTGGTTATAATGAGGCCCAACGCCGGTAATAGAGGGAAGGGCTTCACGAAGGCTCGATGGACCAAAAAATGTGTAAGCTAGGACTTACACATGCGACTTTGAGCTGAGGGAAGTAGGTACATAGGTTAACGTGAGCGCTGGAGACAACTGGGACTGACCATTTAGCTGAGCTGGTGGTTCTGGATCTGGGCGGAGGTTTCTTATCACTACACTACACAGCTGTTGAGCGGATTATCGATAGATTTACGGCGAATTTGTCATTATTTTAACGAGAAGCGCAAACGCGTTCGCGTTCACTAGGATTCGGGATTGTAATGGGCGGTGCGAGGGTAGAGGCTTCAAGTGTTCACTTCTGTATACTTATAATTACTTTATTGTGATATGGATACACAAAGAGTAATCTTGCACTATCTTGAGGTAACGTCGCGTCGGGGCTCTAGCTAAGACTACTTTCTAATACAATTGTAATAACTTATATACTGTAAATAATATCTTAAATAAACAATTTAACAACAAAAGAAAGTCAAAGTCCATTTCCCGAAGGATACATTATTTTTTCTCTCATAAGTTACGATGTTTATACAATGATTTGATAATGACCTCGTCAGCAAAGTACGATATTATAGACTATCTTTGTTGTTTATAATAACTTAATATTTTAATACAAAGTAAAAATAATAAATATTACAGGATGAGCTAAAAATGCAGCCGGCACGGAAGGGGTTCCAATTGCAAGTCCTACGTCACTCTCTGACAGCGCCTTTGAGTCGGTCGGCCATACTCGGGTCGTGATTGGCCGATTTGAATGTCCTGTTCATTCTATACGTCGCGCTAGTGTTGGCGCGAACAGTAACTATTAATGTACGTGATGCAAATGGAAGTATAAGCAAAATACAGGTAAGAAATGTAATTTATATACCTAAACTATCTGCAAACTTAATATCAGTGAGCAAAATAATAAGCAATGGTTGTAATATTAATTTTAATAATAATGGTTGTAAAATATTAAATAAAATGGCCAGAAAATAGCCGATGCCTGTTTAATTAATGATATGTATAAATCATTAATTAAACAGCATAAGAACGTGTGACATTTGCCTAATACTTTTAACAAATTACGCGTATCGATAATAACAAACCAAAAATGGTACAGTGCAGAAAGTGTAAACTATTTGTGTCTGTGAATAAAGATAATGTTATAAAATGCAAAGGTGAATGTAATGGAGTGTTTCAAAAGAAATGCGAGAAAAATATGAAGCAGTTTTTACAAAGGGAATGTTGTGAAGATTGCTCAAAAGGAGATTATTTCTCTGCCATCGCCAATATTGGCCGAGCTGTAACAATATGTAGACTGCAGTAAAAACAGTGATAAACTTTTAGAATGTCCAAAATCAATGGAAGTTCTGCTAAAGAATATGAACAAAAAGCTGGATATAGTGCATAAAATGGACAGAGATTTAGAAGATATTAAGAATTCAGTCAGCTTTTATGCCGAGAAATACCAAGAGTTGATCGAATTTAAACAACGGGCGGAGAAAAAAAAAAATGAATAGTTTGGAACAACAACAGGTTTATTTATAAAATTGTAACAAAGGATTAGAGAAACGGATAATTATACTTGATCAAAAAGAAAAGGACAATAACATTGAGATAGTGGGTTTGGAGAAGCAAGAAAAAGAGGATCTGAAAAATGTTATAACCGCAATTGCAAAAAAAAATTCTTTGGATGCAAATGAAATTGAAGAAGTGAAGAGGGTAAGTATAGAAAAAACGTGGACAACAAGCCACGAATTCAGCCTGTTATTTTAAAATTACGCACAAAACAGCTCGAGAGCAATAGCTTAAGCTTCGCAAACAGAAAATTACAAAAGATGTGTACAGTAACTGCAATACACAAAGGATCTATATTAATGAAGACATGTCAAAGTATCTTAGGCAATTATTTTGGCTAGCTAAGAAAGAACTTAAGGAATCATATAAATATTTATTGGTACAAAACTCGAGAATCTTGATAAAAGCTAATGAAAGTGTGAAAAAGATTCATAATATTAAATGTCAGAACGATGTGAGGAGGAGTAAGCGCCAGTGAAAAACAGTTGTCATAAATAACAAACATTACCTAACCCGGCAGCACACAAGATGATTTCTTTCAAGCGTAAAATTCGATCCGTTTCAATTTAGTGATGATGCACATTATACATATAAAAAGTATGAGACTATAAAAGACTGGAATAAATATATGGTTAGGAAAAAGGATAATGAACTGGATTTAATACATATAAACATAAGATCATTAAAAAAGAAATTTTGTCAGTTATTAGCTATATTGGAATCAGGAAAACAAAAGGTAAATATCATAATGTTAACCGAAATAAATATTAAACAAGAAGAAATTTTGCAGTACAGATTAGACGGCTATAGTTCTTAGAAATATACAAGGATAAATAAAAGGGGTGGGGGAATTTTAATTTTTATAAAAAGTTGTCTTAATTACACAAAGGAAAATACCTATAACTCCGAGTTGGAAATCAAGTATGAAAAATTATACTAAGAATACACTACGATATATGTATAGATCCCCAAATAAAAACAAAATAGAATTTATTAAATATATAGAACAGATCTAGAGAGCATTCCTAAACAAGAAAAGGTAATTATCATGGGAGATATGAACATATACTTGTTGCGAAACTAACTAAAAATCTCTAACATGGATTTGCAAAAATATGTGATTAAAAAACCGACTGTGACTCTTCGTAAATTTTAATTTCATGCGTTTTTTGCTGTTAGTAAAAAAGAATGTACATGCTTATAGGAGAGAGCAATACATTGAGGAAGGGGTAAGGTTGGCACAATATCATTGGTTTGTAATTATAACGTGATTTAAGCTGCTGTGATTGGTTGCTGTCCTCTAAGCTCCCTACGCTTGTATGACTACCTCGTCATCATCATCAATATCATGACTGACTGACTACCTCGTCATCATCATCATCAGAAGTATCACGTAACATGGCCCCGGCCTTGGAAGTTGTGACTTTCAATGAGCTTCTTCTGGTATGAATAAGGGGCACATTTTAGTTCACGATCGCCTGACGATACCAGATGCCGTACGAATATAAGCCACTCTGGTAATGTTTTCCTTTCCTGTAATCAAGTTAACAACGCAGCCCAAAGGCCATTTAAGTGGAGGAAGATTGTTGTCTTTAGTAACAACTAGGGTGTTTGGTAGAAGGTTGTCGTTTACCGCCTTCCACTTCGTGCGAAATTGAAGCTCCGAGCTCCTTCTTCTCCTTCATCCACCGCGACCAAAAATGTTGCCTCATCTGCTCCACTCTTTGATACCGTGTAAGCCGCAGCGTGTTCGCCTCGTTCAAATCTTCGCATGCTGGTGAAGTTAAGGTGCGACCAATGAGAAAATGAGCTGGACTGAGTGGAAGATAATCATTAGGATCAGCTGACATAGGCAACAGTGGACGAGAGTTGAGAACGGCCTCAATTTGCGCTAGTACAGTACTCAACTCTTCATATTATGTAAGATGCGCATTTTCTACTACTTGACGAAGGTAGTGTTTGCATGAACGTACTCCGGCCTCCCAGAGACTACCAAAATGAGCAGCGTAAGGTACAATAAACCGAAATTTAATTTGTTCTTTAGACGCCTACTCAATAATATCAGAACTACATTTAGACAAAAATTTGGCAAAATAATTCAATAGACCTACGAAATTCCGCCCGTTGTCTGAAAATATCTCGTCTGGTTTTCCACGGCGAGAAATAAAGCGTTTTAGGGCTAAGAAGTAAGCATCAGATTTCATATCCGTTACAAGCTCCAAGTATATAGCTCTCGTGACAAAACATACGGATAGACAAACATAGCATTTAACCTTGCGAGCCTCTCTGCCTTTGTGATTAAGCATGAAAATTGCCCCAGCGTAATCAACGTCGCATTTGAAAACTGGATAAGTAGGACTAATCCGCTCAGTTGGTAAATTTCCCATCTGAGGAGTAAGAGTTTTCCCTCGCAAGCGTGTACAAATAATACATTGATGATCTTTCGAGCCAAATTCCTACCTCCCACTGGCCACCAGGCTTCACGTATGTTAAACAACAACAAACAAACAAAAAAAAAAAAAATATCTGTATACATTACTTTATATGTTTCAGAGCGTTGTCGCCTTTCTAACGCTACGAAACGTCGTTCTGCTTGAGGAAACGTATCTCCCAAAACTCAGGCGACTGTTTAAAATGAATAGAAACGCAAAACCTACCGTCACGGTTGCGCGTAGTTGTAGTGACGATGTGATTCTCACATGCCTTATCCTCATCAGTCTGCGCGCCCTGACGCCTGGGTAGCTCTTCAAGTTTCCAGAATTTCCGCAATAACGCATCTGTTGTTTGTGTATAATTACACTGGATATGTCCAAAATCATTATGCGTTGTATAATAATATATAGAACCTGATATTATCCAGCCTAATAAAGTGTTATGTAAGTAGGGTCCATTAGGTAACCTTATTTTTCCATGCGTGAGTAGGTCCCAGAACATCTCTGCGCCAAGCAAAATGTCTATATCCTGAGACTCGAGAAAAGAGGGATCCGCCAGCTCAATATTATCAGGAATGCAGAAGTTTTTGTGTGTGAGATTGTATACAGACATTTTTGTTTTTTTTTTTAATGTAAATTGCGGTAAATCAAAACATTTTATTTTCGTAGTGAAAGTATTATTGCGCGATTTAATTATCAGTTCGCAAAGTTGACTTGCGTAACTG
Source organism: Phengaris alcon alcon (assembly GCA_037179445.1). Classification (NCBI taxonomy): domain Eukaryota; kingdom Metazoa; phylum Arthropoda; class Insecta; order Lepidoptera; family Lycaenidae; genus Phengaris; species Phengaris alcon. The sequence continues at coordinate 180,839 of JAYRCH010000074.1, forward strand.
AATTACCTACGCCTCGTATTTCATGAGTGGTCTGTATTACTTGCGCACCTAATAAGTCACAAAAGGATGTTTTTTTTTTTTTTAACAAATCAGCTCGACCTTTTCCAGACGACAGACAGTCAGACAGACAGACAGACAGACAGACAGACGGACGGACGCATGGACGGACGAACGGACGAACGGACGGACGGACGGACAGACGGACAGACAGACAGACAGACAGACGGTTTAGGTTTAGGCTTAGGTTTAGGTTTAGGTTTAGGTTTTTTTTTTTTTTTTTCCAACCCTAAGCCGGGACAATTATTTTCTTTGTTTATTTTTGCTTTTACACCATTACTTCTTAAGTCTATTTAGTATTTAACATCACATATTATACTATTACATTAATTTCCTTATTTGTAACATGTTTTCCATTTCTTTCTCGTCAATCTCTCTCTCAATTATCTACATCATTTCTTTATTCTACCTACATTTATTTCAATTTCACAATATACATTTAACCCCACACATCCAATACTACAATATTACACTTTTTAATCTACTATCTTATTTTCTTCTACTTATTTTATATTTCTTTGTCGCTACTCACATTTTGTTTTTCTTCATTAACTTTATCCTGTTTTTACACTTTAATTTTACAATCCTTTCTTTCGTTTTTCCTACCTTACTTTAACATTTCTGCTTACACTTTTGCTTTCTTAAGACTATTTAATATTTTTAACATTTCTTTTCTGTATCATTATATTTTACATTGTCTTATTTTATCCAATTTTTAGTTGTTCACATTTTATTTTGCTGCATTATCATATCTTCCATAGAAACTGACACATTCATTTTTATTTTTCTTGTTACATTACTATTCACTTGTTACTTGTTTTATTTGTTTCAATTTATATTTGTATATATTCTATATTTTTTACTATTGCATTTGTCCTATTTATCATCACATTTTACATTCCTTTTACATTCTTTTCCACACTTATTTATTATTTCTATACAATGCTTAATTTTTAGTCTAGTTACAGTCCTCGTCTATTCCCTCAGGTCGAAGTGTCCGTCCCGACAATTTGTATGCTCAGGATTCATACTCATATGGATCCTTTGCATACTTTTTGTGACTCCATGGCGCGCGCATACGCTAATAGTGCCAGTTTTGGTCGCTATGGGTATATATGCTACCTTATGTTAAATCTGTTAATTTATAATATTTTAATATTAGATTTCTAGAAGTTTTTATGTTTGTTTTATACTTTGTCTATATGGCTAGGGTTAAACTTAAGTTTTTATTTCTGATTTAGTTATTATACAATTTGTTACATTAATTTGTTTTTTAGTATTTATCTAGTATACGGTATATTATTTAGTGATGTATGTATATAATAATAATAATAATAATAATAAAACATTATATATACATACGTATATGCATATATTATATTATATTTACGTGTATGTTATTGGTATATATATATATATATTCTGATATTGATGTGTATATGTTTATTAGTTGTTATGTATTCCCTGTTTATATTATTTTATGGTTATTTAACTTTTTTATTATTCTTTGCAGTTTTTATTAAAGTTTTCAGAATGTTTTATTCCTATGTAGTATTGCTTATTTACTTTCTATTTACCTGGTATAATGTTATGTGCTTAGTCCGCTCAGTTTTTTACTTTTTATATTTCAATTTACCTTATTTTTATACTATTTATTATTAATTATATATAAGTATAATTATATACTTATTTATATATATATATATATATATATATATATATATATATATATATATATAATATGTAGTGGTGTTTATTTATATACCGTCTATCTGTATAATGTTATGTACTTTATTTGCTCAGTTTATTACTTTTTATATCTTAATTTGTCTTATTTTTGTACTATATTACATATATATATGTTCAAAATTTGTATATAACAACTTCTACTATTTACTCCTATGTTTTCCTAATTTTTTAAGATTTTTAATTTACTGTTTGAGGTTTATTTAATAATTTTTTATTGTCGAGTTTTATGTTTTATGTATTTAGTTTATGTATTTGTATATATGTATAGCTATTATTTGTTTATATTTTACTGTTTTTAGTTTCCTAGATTTTAAGTGACATACATACACAATAAATTATAACAATTTAGTGACCGACGAAAAACGTCCATTGCAGCCCTGAAATCTCAAACTCCTCCCACTTTATGACGTCACGTTTTTTGAAATAAAAATTTAATTATCTCTAAAATTACTAATCGGAATGTGAAGAGATTTTCGGTGTAGGTCCCTTTCGATCGAAGCTAAAGAAGTACAATTTCGAATTTTGGGAGGACTAACTATTCGGGCTGCTATTTAATAAATTCTCAGAATTGGGGGCGTGTACGCCCTATAAGCTGTTTTTTTTTTTTTTTTAACTAAAATTTTAACCCTTTTTTTTAAAACTTCTGTCTAAAAATTTACACTTTAAGTGTCTTAAAAGGTCACTTAACTTAGTCTTATATTCTCCCGGCTGCCGGCGCCGACCCGTGGTCTTGGTCCCGTTGTCTCCTGCAAATCCAGACCGCCTAGGACTCGGTCTGGATTTTTTAGTTTTCTCCAAATTACTCCTAAACCGCTGACCGGATCGCCTTGAAACTCGGTGTCTGGCAGCTCCCGGGTGTCACACATACTTCACAATTTAAAAAATTTAGGGTTACCGATTTGGTTCCCGATTTATACTGTCCCGAAAATTTTTGAATTATTCCACCTCTTATATCTCACTAACTGTTCGTCCGATTTTTATTTTTCCAACGGTTTTCTTCTGCCCCAGATGTTCCGCTTCGAGTGCCGCTGTCACCCTCCTCCCGCAGACCTTAGCCACCCCGGTGACCTCTTTTTACTATTTTGGCTGCTGATCCAAAACTACTAGCCAGAAAATTCTGTTTTTTTTGGAGCAGCAGGCTGAGATCCTTGGCTACACAGGAGTGCAATAAAATAGGGGGTCGTCAATCTCAATCGCACAGCGCACGCGTCGAAAGCTTAAAATCCGCACTAAAATCTGTTTTTTTTTAATTTAATTTCTCGGCTCCCGCTTAACCAATTTTCACGCGGTTTCCACTGTTTTCCTGGCGACAATTTTCCGCATATTTTGACGTATCGCACAGGTTTGTAGCACTATTTTGACCACTTTTACTTATTTTAACAAACTTTGTGCGGTTCGGAGCACACTAAGCGCTCGCGGGGCGCGTGCTGCTTCGACGCCGGTCGAAGCGGAACTGGTTAGGTTAGGTTTTTTTTTTTTTTTTTTTTTAATTATTATATATTTAAATTCAAGTTTAAAATGTCAATAAAGATAATCAATAAATAATAAATTATACAATTAAAATTCAATTAAAATGGAAAAAAATAATACAACGGCACACACATTCAACTTAAACCTACTATCACAATAAAACTTAATCTAGAGCCTAACTAACATCACACTAAAATATCACAGTTCTTCTTACATACTACACCCACAATATTCTTACAATACTCGAGGAATATGTCCCTCGATTTTCCCCCCAGGATGGAAGACAGGCTCTCACCCGTAATCGATATGCCCAATTTTTGCTCAGTATCATATCTACTGCTAGCAAAAATCGGGCACTCGAGTAACAGATGAGGAACCGTCTCCTCAACTCCTGGCTGACATGAACACGACGGGTCCTCCTTCAACTTGAATCTGTTCAAGTAGAAGGCGAACCCACCGTGTCCAGTCAGAATCTGTGTGGTGTAATGTGTGATGTCTATCTTGTTGACTACCCTGTATGCAGCAGCAGCGCTTGGGAAAAAGAGCTTTGTGACTCCGGCCGTCCCTCCCACTTCGTATCTCCTGTCCCATTCCTCAACCGTATCCTCTCTTAAGATACGCTTGACGAATGAAACAGGACACAGATCGTAGTCAGGTTTCCTTTTCGATCCCAGCGCGGCCTCCTTGGCTAGTTCGTCAACCCTCTCATTCCCTCTCAACCCTGCGTGCGCCTTAATCCAAAACAGGGAGACCTCCCGCCTCTGCGAAACAGTTTTTCGGAGGGCCGCCCTTGTTTGCACTGCCAGGGGATGAGGGGAACTAAGGGTGACAGTCTGGAGAGCCGATCTGGAATCGCTAAAGATACCGACCTTCGCCATTCCACTCTTGCAGGCTAAACTTACAGCTCTCTGGAGCGCTAGAAGCTCGGCTTGGTAGACGGTGCAATACGGCGGCAACGCAAGCTTGACGGCCTTCGTCTCGGCCTCACCCTCCCAAACGGAGAGTGCGGCTCCGACTCGACCCTCAATCTTGCTGCCGTCTGTATAGATCCTATGGACGTGGCTGTTAACCACGTCCGCATAAGAGTCCTCGTCCACCAACCCGAACCTCAGCTCTTCCTGCTCTGCCGGATGTGGGTCCTCGACCGCTGGAGCCATTCGTTCCACCTCCGTGTCCCTCAACACCGGGTGTGGCACCCCCCTCTTGATCTCATAGAGCCTCGAAGCTTCGAGTATCCTGAGATCAAGAGGGAGTATCCCGGCCAACAGCATTGCAGAGTTCAGGGAGACGGTCCGATATGCTCTGCAGATCTTCTGGGCAAAACCCCGTTGGACGGAGTTGAGCCTTTTCTGGACCCCCATCTTTTCCGCGGTGGGTGCCCACGCTGCCGATGCATACAGAATAGTCGGCTCTATCACGGCCATATATATAGTCCTAACTATCTGGGGGTTAAGCCCCCAACCTACTCTTGCAGCTTTTGCGAGCTGTTTGTATCTCGATATGGCTGTCTGGCATACTTTTGTGACATGCGCGTTGAACGTGAGGCCGGTGTCTATTATCAGACCTAGTACTTGGATTTGGTCGTAGTATTGTAAATACACACCCCCCATCACGAGTCGAGGCACGTCGTATTTGAGTCTACGTGTCGTCAGTAGTGCGCAAGTTTTGTGGGGGGCAAACTTCAACTTGTTCGACTCCCCCCACTTATTTATTCTTTCCAAGGCTCTGTTCGCCTTTATCTCAATTTCCAGAGCCGTATCCCCCTCGAACACTAAAACTAAGTCGTCGGCGAATGCCTGGCAAAATACATCCATCTCCTCTAACATCCATAGCAGGGGGTCCAACAAGAGGTCCCACAGGATTGGTCCGCCTATGGACCCCTGCACGCACCCCTTGTTGGTCTCCCTGCTCACTTCCATACCAGCATACCTTACATTCACTCCTCTTTCACTCAGGTAGCTGCTGATCACCCGCCTGAGGTTCCCCGGACACCCAACCTCAGCTAACCTAACCTTTATGGCCGGCCACCAAGCACTGTCGAAGGCCCCCTCTATGTCCAGTGACACCACGACATAAATTTTCTTCTCCTCCCTCTGTTTTCTGACGTGGTTCACCAACCTATAGAGGGCGTCTTCGGTGCTCCTTTGGGGCATAAAACCATACTGGTTAGGGCTAATCTTGGGCAGCAGGTAGAATCTAAGTCGGGCGACCAGCATCTTTTCGAAGATTTTGCCGAGAACAGGCAAGAGGCCGATCGGACGATAGGCTTTTGGTACCCGGTACGATTCCTTGCACGGCTTCCTTAGCACCACCACAGTCGCCCGCTTCCACTGTTTGGGGAAGCAGGCGACGGTGAGGCACCTATTCAGCAGAGCAAGGAACCATTCCGGGTCACATTCCACAGCGCGTTGGCAGATGTCCGACGTGAGTCCATCCGCCCCGGGGGCCTTCTTGGGGTTGAAGGACCTTACGGCTCTCTTCAACTCCTCCATGATGAAAGGAGGGTCGTCCGGACCCGCCGGCGGTTCGGTGTCCAAGGACTCCGCCCGCCGGCGCGTCCGCCGATGTTCCTCACTTTCATCACTTTCCTGGTCCCCGGGGTAGAAGGTCTCCGCCAGCCATTCTGCGGAGCTTCGGGCGTCGAGGGTTTCACCGTCCCTCGTAAGGGGCAGATCCTCCTCCCTCCCTCTAACTCTACTCAACACCCTGTAGATGCCCTCCCAGACCCCCTCCCTATCCTGTTTCCGGCAGAACTCCTTCCAACTATCAGTCTGTGCATCTTTTACTGCCTTTTCATACTTCTCTTTCGCTTCCAGGTACAGTCCAACTACGCGGTTTCTGCGATCAGGCGCAGCGTTACGAATCCTGCGTTTCCTCGTGGTGACCTCCTTCTTCAGCTGCACGAGCTCATCATTCCACTACGACAAGGTGAATCTCTGTGTGTGTTTTTTGGTCGGCATTGTGTCTCTGCATGTCTGTGTTATGACTCCCGTGTATCTGTCTATTATTTCTTCTATTTGTTGTGTGCTGTGTATTGTTTCCATGTCCTGTAGAGTCAATTGTCTGTCCGACATCAGCTGGGTCAGTTTCTCACGAAACTGAGCCCAGTTTGCCTTTCGTGTGTTAAACATGCGTGTGGTACGTATTATGTTTGTGCCTGTGGATTTCTGTTGTCTGATGCCAAATGATATGCCGTTGTGGTCCGAGCTCGTCAGACCCTCATCAACCCTCCAGTCGCCCACTCGGTCCAGCAGGTCATCGGAGCACGCTGTCATATCCACGTAACTGGAGTACCTTTTTCCCCCTCTGACGGTATCGAAAGTTGGGGTGTCTCCAGTGTTGAGTATATGTAAGCTCATTGCTTCCAGTACAGCAGACACATCCCTTCCTCGCGGGTCTTCCGCATCGCCACCCCACCACGGGCTTTTAGCGTTCGCGTCGCCTCCCAGGACCATCTTATCGGATCCCAACTCTCTCCCTATCCGCATAAGATGGTCCAGGTAGGGCCCCACAGGCTTGTCGGGCTCGAAGTAGAAGGACACTACAACCGTCTCCCAGGCTTTGGTTCGGAGGTGGTCACAACTATTTTGTTGTTGCTGAGGCGTGTGTGTAGCTCGACGTCCAAAGTGTCGTCGAATACCACAACACACGCCTTGACAACACCACCCCTTCCCCATCGCTCTGGTAGACCCTCACTCCGTTGTATGTCCTCATACTCCGCGCCCCACCTATGTAGGACTCTTGAAGCAACGCTACGCTATCCTTACGCTTGGTGGCCTCGAGTAATAACTCCCTTGTGGCGATTTGGCTCCGCTGAAGGTTGGCCTGCAATATTCGGTACTGTAAGTACTCACCGGGGACAACCTCAGCAATACGACACCGCCGATCTAGCCAGAGCGTCCCACCTCTTTCTCTCTGCACACTCTCTATCAAGGGCACTGTGCTCCGCGCTACCTCTCTTGGCCTTAGTGCAATTTATGCACTGAGGCACTTCTCTCCGCAGCCACTTTTCGCAAACAGTCCTCATATGAGGACCTGCGCAGTGACTGCATCGATCCGTCTGCTCTCCACACATCCTCTTCGTGTGCCCATACCCGAGGCAGCGGAAGCACTGCACCAACGGACTATGGTCCTCCACTCTCACTCTGCCCATACCTATATGGGCGTATCCCGCATTCACAAACCTCTTCCATACCTGTGGGCTAACTCTGGCTATGACGTGGTTCTGTAGAGGGTTCCTCGCTCTCATCACGTATACTACTTCTGCCTTTCTCTCCTCCCCCTTCAGGCCCCCAAGGATGTTCGCGTTCTGGTTGGAGAACGCGGTGTTGAAGTCGGCTGTGTCGTACTTCATCACACCCCTGAAGGCCAGAAGGGGGTTTTTATTTTTTACCTCTTCCACTACTAATCCCTCGTTATTTCCCAGTCTCTCTTTCACCTTATTTCTTTCTTCCTCATTTATACAGCCGACGACTACCCTTCTATTTTTAACCTTTCTAACTCTTTCCACCCTGACCCATCCATCCTTCGCATCTACAGTATCTCGTATCTTTTTCATCAATTCCTCTCCCGAATCCTGCGTGTCCCTAGAGGACACCACAACCGAATGCAGCGCCCTTGTCTCGGGGACTCGCTCAGCGACTCCTCCCGAGACAATGCTCGCATAGCTCGCTGGTTTAGCGACGGTTGTGTTATCCTCCAGGAGCACGCTCAACTTTTCCATCCTCATTCTACCCTCTTCCATGCATCCCTTCACTTCATCCAACTTCTTCATTAACTCTCTCATTCCCTCATTCATTCCTTGTTCCAATAACATATTTTTCTTTTGCAGGTTCCTTAACGTCGCATCATCCGCTACGTTCATCGTGCTCACGGGTGGCTGGGGGGGATGTAAAGGGTCCTTCCCCAGCCCTCCGCCGGTTCCTGCTTTCACACTGGTGAGTTCTAATTCTAATTGTTTTATTATTTGGTACATCCTATCTACAGCTGCCAAAGCACCTTCTTTCAAGTCTGTTTTGAAATTTCTTGAGGTGTTAATGCAGTGCTTTGCACGCTGTAGACAGGACCTACCTTCTATAGTTCTGGGTCTATTCTGGGGTAGGGGACTTTCTGGCTTCTCTTCTGTTGTAACTTTTTTTTTTTTTTTTGGTTTGGGTACTGGTGGGTCATTCTGTTTTGTTTGTTTGGGGGGTGTGGGTTGTAAACTTAAGGATTCAAAAAATTTTCTATTATCTTCCTTACTTCGGAAGTTTTAGCGGGTTGCGAAAGGGCCTTGCCCTCGTTTACCCTATTTCTTTTCGGTGGGGAAACAACGAACGTGTCGCTCTTCCGGGGGGGTGCGTATCATGTTGGTTAGGTTAGGTTGGGTTAGGTTTTTTTTTTTTTTTTAGATATAGCTACTTTATTATCCAACAACCTTATATCTTTTTTAATTTACTATGGGTTAATAAAATACATTTTTTTTTTTTTTAATACAGTTTCGCGCCTTTTCATTTGCTTAGTCTTGCGTTTGGTCCTTATTCTGTTTGTTGACTAGTAGAGTTATCTCTCTTGCCATTTCAATGAATGTTTCCCTTTCCTTGTTGTTCGTCATTATTTCTTCTATTTTATTCCTGTTTATGTCTCTGTTTATCCTGTGCTCCGTTTCCATCCTCAGTTTTTGGTATTTTGTACAGTCGCATATGCAGTGGATTGCTGTTTGGTCTGTTGTGCCATCGCAGTCACAGGTTCTACAGTTCCGTTTTATTTTAAATCGTTCTAAATATTCGCCGAACCCTCCGTGTCCTGTAATGAGCTGTGCCAGTATGTTGTCCATTTTTAAAGTCTTTATAACCTTGTGTGCTTTTTGTACGTCGTTGAAGTAGTATGCTATTGTTTTGTTTTCTTCTATTTGCGTCTTTTGAAAGTCTTTTTGGTAGTTCTGGATTGAGCTATTTCTGATTTGATATCTTGCTGCACTTAGGGGCACTGCTTGATAGGCTGTGACTGTCTTTGCCTTGGTGGCTTCTTTTGCCAGGGTGTCCGCTCGTTCGTTGCCCTCCAGTCCTACGTGGGCTTTGATCCAATACCAGTTTATTTTGGCTTTCTTTTTTGTTATATTATCTTTTATCTCTATAACCACAGGGTTCAGATTTTCTGGATCGGCTATTGCCTGGAGGGCTGATCTGGAGTCGGACATTATGCTTGCTCGTTTGTCGGCTGTTTTTGTGACCGCTCGCAATATCGCCACTAGCTCCGCCTGGTACACGGAGCAGTATCCTGCCAGTTTGATCTTGCTTGTCCTTGTTTCTCTTTCTTCTTCCCACCAGCTTACCGCGGCCCCGACGTTTCCCTCCAGTTTACTGCCATCTGTATATATCTTTGGGGCGTCTGTTGGTATCGATTCTTCCTCTTCGTCTTCTGTTATCAACTGGAACTGGATGGAGCTTCTCATTGCTGGGTGGGGTAAGTCGAAGGGGTGTGCTCGTCTTTCTATTTGCCTGTCAGGATATACCTCCATTGGCCCTCCTCTTTTGATTTTGTACAACGCGGCGTTTTCTCTAATGCGCAGGTGGAGCGGTAGAGTGCCACTGAGGAGAGTGCTGGCTGTGAGGGATGTTGTTTTGTGTGCCTTACTTATTTTGATTGTGAACATCCTGTTGATTCTATCTATTTTTTTTGCGTATATATTTTCTCCCCAGTGCTGGCTCCCACACGCTAGCTGCGTATAGTATTATGGGTTCGACGACCGCGCTGTAGATTGTCCTTGTTATGTCTGCATTCAGACCCCATGTAGCTCTGGCTGCTGTTGATAGGCTCCTGTATATCTTTATTGCTTTCTTACTGATGTCCTCCACGTGGTCGTGGAAAGTAAGGGCACTGTCTATCGTCACTCCGAGTAGTTTTAGGCTTTTGCTGTATTCAAGTCTGGTGTTGCAGAACTCCAGTTTGGGTTTTTTCATATTTGGTTAGGTTAGGTTAGGTTAAGTTAGGTTAGGTTTTTTTTTTTTTTTTTTTTTTTTTTTCCCTCCCCCTAACATGATCAGGGCTGGTTTTGTTCTTTTGATCTTTTTATCTTTTTTATATTCTTACATCTATTTGACAATAATCTTTTTAATTTACTTCCTTTCTTTTTACATATCTATATAACTTTTAAATCAAATCTTAGTATTATTGCTGTACCGTACATGGTACATGTCGGATGTTTAGTAATAATAATCATAATAATAATAGTCATACATTAATAGTAATTCAATAGAGTAATTCTTATAATAATAATAATTCAATAAAATTCAAATTGCAAAGTAAAAATATTCCAATAACATGATACAGAGTAAAACTACGGCACACACATTCAACTTAACCTAATATCACGATAATAATCTAGAGCCTATACTAAAAATCACACCAAAATATCTCAGTTTTTTCTATTTACCAGTTTTACAATGTTTTTACAATAAGAGAGGAAAACTTCCCTCTTCTTACCCCCCAGGATGGAAGACAGGTTCTCACCCGTCATCGATATGCCCAATCTTTGCTCAGTATCATATCTACTGCTAGAAAAATTGGGCACTCGAGTAACAGGTGAGGAACCGTCTCCTCAACTCCTGGCTGACATGAACACGACGGGTCCTCCTTCAACTTGAATCTGTTCAAGTAGAAGGCGAACCCGCCGTGTCCAGTCAGTATCTGTGTGGTGTGATGCGTAATGTCTATTTTGTTGACTATCTTGTATGCAGCAGCAGCGCTTGGGAAAAAGAGCTTCGTGGTTCCGGCCGTCCCTCCCACTTCGTATCTCCTGTCCCATTCCTCAACCGTATCCTCTCTTAAGATACGCTTGACGAATGAAACAGGACACAGGTCGTAGTCAGGTTTCCTTTTCGATCCCAGCGCGGCCTCTTTGGCTAACTCGTCAACCCTCTCATTCCCTCTCAACCCTGCGTGCGCCTTGATCCAAAACAGGGAGACCTCCCGCCTCTGCAAAGCATTTTTTCGGAGGGCCGCCCTTGTTTGCACTGCCAGGGGATGAGGGGAACTAAGGGTGACAGCCTGGAGGGCCGATCTGGAATCGCTAAGGATACCGACCTTCGCCATTCCACTCTTGCAGGCTATGTCTACAGCTCTGTGGAGCGCTAGAAGCTCGGCCTGGTAGACGGTGCAATACGACGGCAACGCAAGCTTGACGGCCTTCGTCTCGGCCTCACCCTCCCATACGGAGAGTGCGGCTCCGACTCGACCCTCAATCTTGCTGCCGTCTGTGTAGATCCTATGGACGTGGCTATCAACCACGCCCGCATAAGAGTCCTCGTCTACCAAGTCAAACCTCAGCTCTTCCTGCTCTGCCGGATGTGGGTCCTCGACCGCTGGAGCATTTCGTTCCACCTCCCTGTCCCTCAACACCGGGTGAGGCACCCCCTTCCTGATCCCATAGAGCCTCGAAGCTTCGATTATCCTGAGATCAAGTGGGAGTATCCCAGCCAGCAGCATTGCAGAGTTCAGGGAGACGGTCCGATATGCTCTGCAGATCTTCTGGGCAAAACCCCGTTGAACGGAGTTCAGCCTTTTCTGGACCCCCATCTTTTCCACGGTGGGTGCCCACGCTGCCGATGCATACAGAATAGTCGGCTCTATTACAGCCATATATATGGTCTTAACTATCTGGGGGTTAAGCCCCCAACCTACTCTAGCAGCTTTGGCTAGCTGCTTATATCTATCGATTGCTTTTTTGCATACATTTGCTACGTGTGTGTTGAAGGTGAGGCCGGTGTCTATTATTAAACCTAGCACCTTTATATGGTCATGATACGCCAAACTAACACCCCCCATAGCGAGTCTAGGTATGTCGTACTTAAGTTTCCGTGTAACCAGTAATGCACAAGTTTTGTGGGGGGCGAACTTCAGCTTGTTCGACTCCCCCCACTTATTTATTGCCTCCAACACTCTCTTGGCCTTGAGCTCTATTTCGAGGGCGGTGTCCCCCTCGAACACTAGCACTACGTCGTCGGCGAATGCCTGACAAAACACATCCATCTCCTCTAACATCCATAGCAGGGGGTCCAACAAGAGGTCCCACAGGATCGGTCCACCTATGGACCCCTGCACGCACCCCTTGTTGGTATCCCTGCTCACTTCCATTCCAGCGTATCTCACATTCACTTCTCTTTCACTCAGATAGCCGCTGATCAGCCGCCTCAGGTTCCCCGGACACCCAACCCCAGCCAGCCTAACCTTTATGGCCGGCCACCAAGCACTATCGAAGGCCCCCTCTATATCCAGCGAGACCACAACAGAAAGTTTTTTCTCCTCCCTCTGCTTTCTGATGTGGCCCACCAACCTATAGAGGGCGTCTTCGGTGCTCCTTTGGGGCATAAAGCCATACTGGTTAGGGCTGATCTTGGGCAGCAGGTAGAACCTAAGTCGGGCGACCAGCATCTTCTCGAAGATTTTGCCGAGAACAGGCAAGAGGCCGATCGGACGATAGGCTTTTGGTACCCGGTACGATTCCCTGCCCGGCTTCCTTAGCACCACCACAGTCGCCCGCTTCCACTGTTTGGGGAAGCAGGCGAGAGTGAGGCACCTATTCAGCAGAGCAAGGAACCATTCCGGGTCACATTCTACAGCGCGTTGGCAGATGTCCGACGTGAGTCCATCCGCCCCGGGGGCCTTTTTGGGGTTGAAGGACCTTACGGCTCTCTTCAACTCCTCCATGATGAAAGGAGGGTCGTCCGGACCCGTCGGCGGTTCGGAGTCCAAGGACTCCGCCCGCCGGCGCGTCCGCCGATGTTCCTCTCTTTCATCACTTTCCTGGTCCCGGGGGTAGAAGGTCTCCGCCAGCCATTCTGCGGAGCTTTGGGCGTCGAGGGTTTCAGCGTCCCTCGTAAGGGGCAGATCCTCCTCCCTCCCTCTGACTCTGCTCAACACCCTGTAGATGCCCTCCCAGACCCCCTCCTTATCCTGTTTCCGGCAAAACTCCTTCCAACTCTCAGTCTGTGCATCTTTCACTGCCTTTTCATACGTCTCTTTCGCTTCCAGGTACCTTCCAACCACGCGGTCTCTGCGATCAGGCGCAGCGTTACGAATCCTGCGTTTCCTCGTGGCGACCTCCTTCTTCAGCTGCCCGAGCTCATCATTCCACCACGACAAGGTGAATCTCTGTGTGTGTTTTTTAGTTGGCATAGTGTCTCTGCATGTCTGTGTTATGGCTTCCGTGTATCTGTCTATTACTTCTTCTATTTGTTGTGTGCTATGTATTGTGTCTATTGCTTGTACAGTCAATTGTCTGTCTGACATCAGCTGAGTCAGTTTCTCACGAAACTGAGCCCAGTTTGCCTTCCGTGTGTTAAACATGCGTGTGGTACGTATTATGTTTGTGCCTGTGGATTTCTGTTGTCTGATGCCAAAGGATATGCCGTTGTGGTCCGAGCTCGTCAGACCCTCATCAATCCTCCAGTCGCCCACTCGGTCCAGCAGGTCGTCGGAGCACGCTGTCACATCCACGTAGCTGGAATACCTTTTTCCCCCTCTGACAGTGTCGAATGTTGGGGTGTCTCCAGTGTTGAGTATATGTAAGCCCATTGCTTCCAGTACAGCAGACACATCCCTTCCACGCGGGTCTTCCGCGTCGCCACCCCACCACGGGCTTTTAGCGTTCGCGTCGCCGCCCAGGACCATCTTATCGGACCCCAACTCTCTCCCTATCCGCATAAGATGGTCCAGATAGGGCCCTACAGGCTTATCGGGCTCGAAGTAGAAGGACACTACAACCATCTCCCAGGCTTTGGTTCGGAGGGTGGTCACAAGTATGTTGTTGTTGCTGAGGCGTGTGTGTAGCTCGACGTCCAATGTATCGTCGAATACCACAACACACGCCTTGACAACACCACCCCCTTCTCCATCGCTCTGGTAGACCCTCACCCCGTTGTATGTCCTCATACTCCGCGCCCCACCTATGTAGGGCTCCTGCAGCAACGCTACGCCAACCTTACGCTTGGTGGCCTCGAGTAATAACTCCCTTGTGGCGATTTGGCTCCGCTGAAGGTTGGCCTGCAATACTCGGTACTGGAAGTACTCACCGGAGACAACCTCAGCAATACGACACCGCCGATCTAGCCAGAGCGTCCCACCTCTTTCTCTCAGCGCACTCTCTATCGAGGGCACTGTGCTCCGCGCTACCTCTCTTGGCCTTAGTGCAATTTATGCACTGAGGCGCTTCTCTCCGCAGCCACTTTTCGCAAGCGGTCCTCATATGAGGACCTGCGCAGTGACTGCATCGATCTACTTCCTCCCTACATACCTTCTTCGTATGCCCATACCCGAGGCAGCGGAAGCACTGCACCAGCGGACTATGGTCCTCCACTCTCACTCTGCATATGCCTATATGGGCATATCCTACATTCACGCCTCTCTTCCACACCTGTGGGCTAACTCTGACTACAAGATGGTTCTGCAGGGGGTTCCTTGCTCTCAGTCCATACACTACTTCTACCTTACTCTCTTCCTCCTTAAGGCCTCCAAGGATGGCCGCGTTCTGGTTCTTGAACGCGGTCTTGAAGTCGGCATTGTCGTTCTTCATCACATCCTTGAAGACCAGTAGGGGGTTTTTATTCTTCACATCTTCCACTACCAATCCCTCATTCTTTCTCAATCTTTCCTTCACCTTATTTCTTTCTTCCTCATTCACACAGCCGACGACTACCCTCCTATTTTTGACTTTCCTCGTTCTTTCTACCTTTACCCACCCATCCTTGGCATCTACCGTCTTTCTAATTTTCTCCATCAGTTCGTCTCCCGTGTCCTGTGTATCCTTGGAGGACACCACAACCGAATGCAGTGCCCTTGTCTCGGGGACTCGCTCAGCGACTCCTCTCGAGACAATGCCCGCATAGCTCACCGATTTGGTGACGGCTGTGGCGCTCTCCAAGAGCACATTCATTTTTTCTGTTCTCACATTATTGTCCTCTATCAATCCCTTCACCTCATCTATCTTCTTCATTATCTCTTTCACTCCCTCATTCATACTTTCCTCTATTGACCTATTTTTCTTTTCCAGGTACATCGGTGCGTCTTCTGCCTCTATCGTCGTGGTCACGGGTGGCTGGGGGGGATGTAAAGGGTCCTTCTCCAGCCCTCCACTAGTCCGTATTTTTCCCCGGGCAAGTTCTAATTCTAGCTCTAACACTTTTATTATTTGATACATCCTGTCCACAGCTGCCAAAGCACCTTCTTTCAGGTCTGTTTTAAAATTCCTTGAAGTATTAATGCAGTGCTTTGCCCGCTGTAGACAGGTCTTACCCTCCTCCGTCCTGGGTCTATTTTGAGGTAGTGGACTTTCTGGTTTTTCCTCTATAACTACTTTTTTATTTTTAGGTTTGGGTGCTGGTGGGTCATTATTTTGTTTTGGTGTTACGGGACTTGCTGTCTTCTCTACAGTAGTAACTTTTTTAGCCTTTGCTTTTAGGGTAATTTCGGGCTTGGGTTTCTCTTTTTTGGGTGGGGACGTTACATCATTTATTGCCATTGCTTGAAATTTATCTATGCTAGTTCGCACAGGGGGTAGTCTCGCTGGTTGCGATTGGGCTCTACCCTCATCAATCTCGTTCTCTTGTGGTGAGGATATAGTAAATGTGTCGCTGGCTCGCTTTTGGGGAGTGCGATACATGTTGGGGGACTGGTCAAGATTTTAATAAGTAAAATTTAAAATATCAATTGAAATAAAATTTTGGATTGGGATGAGATAAAAATAGAATAAAATAAGATCAATTCAATAGTAATTAATAAATAATATCAATTAATAAATGTCAGTAATAAAACGTCAATAATAACCTAATCTAGCAGTTACCCCAATAGGGGGTTAACTGACCTACCCTAATAGCCTAGAATCCGATAGTAAAAGTCAATTAAAATTCCTACACTAACAGTTTCCCAATAGGGGGATAACTGGCCTATTCTATCTAAGTAAATAATGTGTAGTGTAAGAGGTTCCCTAGGCGCACAATACAGTCAAAATTCTTAGCCTAGCAACTACACCAAAAATGGTGTAGTTGGTCCTTATTTACTAGTCTTATAACTAATCAGTAGCTCCAATAGGGGCTACTGGTCACTAATCTAAATAAAACAGCGTAATTACCTTAATCTAAATTCTATTTTTCAGGTCTCGGAGCGGTTCCAGCCAGCACAGCAGCTTCCAGCAGGTAAGTTATCTTCTTTTTCTTTTTTCAGATGCTGCAGGTGTTCCAGGTGTGCTGCACTTCCAGGTGGGGCGTCGTCACCCTCTACCGGAACCAGCGCCCGAAAACTACCCCTCTCTACGACGTGCAGAAGCCTTCAGGTGAGTTTTTTCCCGTTCCAGGTGTTCACCTCTTTCACAGGTCTTCGATGTTTACCTGCCTGCGTAGGGCTTCCGCTGCCAATGCCTGTGGCGAAAACCCCGACTCTCTACGATTTGCAGGAGCGGAGTTATTTAGCTTTTAAAATTTTCAAAATGGCGGCCAATTTCAGTCTTAAAAACTAGATGTTTAGCTGCTTCTTTGTATTCTTAGCTAGTTGGGCCGAGTTTGGGCTCTCTCTTTTTAAAGGTTTTTAAAGCTCTTTCTTATTTTCCAGGTCTAACCCCAGATCTGACCTTCAAAATCCGATGACCCCGATTGAGCTGGAATTCGGGGGGTGTGTAGCTGAGGTGACGCCCTATACTCCAAAGAAAGTCCTGTGTTCGTATCTCAACTATGGACTGAGATATAGGGGTTTCGGGTCAACCCGAAGAAGCCGATAGGCGTGAAAACCAGCCGGGAAAAGGGGGGATTAGAACCCCCCAAACTCCCCCATCATAATAAGCCCAAGGTACGGAAACCCTAGGAGCAAGGAAACCCCGGTCCGCTACCTAAAAGGCCAAGGGAGTTATTGACAATTTAAACCCGACTTTGACGTTTGTCGGCCATATTGGAAAATTTCAAACGGCCATATCCCGAGAACGAAAAGTCGTGGAGACAAACGGATTGCGGATTCCGGCAGCTGGGAAGATGAGCCACATTACACGCTAGGTAGGGACTTAAAAATAGGAAAAAATTTTGCGAAAAATTTTGGGTCAAAGTAGACCAGAAACGGATAGAGGAGAAGGAGCCAGGTCGAATAAACCCAGACACGACCCACCAGGACGCACCGTTCCTGAGATATCGGCCCCTAAAGTCCGACACTGACAGTTCTGGAACTGTCAGGAGCCGATAAAAACCCCTATATCTCAGTCCATAGTTGAGATACGAACACAGGACTTTCTTTGGAGTATAGGGCGTCACCTCAGCTACACACCCCCCGAATTCCAGCTCAATCGGGGTCATCGGATTTTGAAGGTCAGATCTGGGGGTTAGACCTGGAAAATAAGAAAGAGCTTTAAAAACCCTTTAAAAAGAGCCCAAACTCGGCCCAACTAGCTAAGAATACAAAGAAGCAGCTAAACATCTAGTTTTTAAGACTGAAATTGGCCGCCATTTTGAAAATTTTAAAAGCTAAATAACTCCGCTCCTGCAAATCGTAGAGAGTCGGGGTTTTCGCCACAGGCATTGGCAGCGGAAGCCCTACGCAGGCAGGTAAACATCGAAGACCTGTGAAAGAGGTGAACACCTGGAACGGGAAAAAACTCACCTGAAGGCTTCTGCACGTCGTAGAGAGGGTAGTTTTCGGGCGCTGGTTCCGGTAGAGGGTGACGACGCCCCACCTGGAAGTGCAGCACACCTGGAACACCTGCAGCATCTGAAAAAAGAAAAAGAAGATAACTTACCTGCTGGAAGCTGCTGTGCTGGCTGGAACCGCTCCGAGACCTGAAAAATAGAATTTAGATTAAGGTAATTACGCTGTTTTATTTAGATTAGTGACCAGTAGCCCCTATTGGAGCTACTGATTAGTTATAAGACTAGTAAATAAGGACCAACTACACATTTTTGGTGTAGTTGCTAGGCTAAGAATTTTGACTGTATTGTGCGCCTAGGGAACCTCTTACACTACACATTATTTACTTAGATAGAATAGGCCAGTTATCCCCCTATTGGGAAACTGTTAGTGTAGGAATTTTAATTGACTTTTACTATCGGATTCTAGGCTATTAGGGTAGGTCAGTTAACCCCCTATTGGGGTAACTGCTAGATTAGGTTATTATTGACGTTTTATTACTGACATTTATTAATTGATATTATTTATTAATTACTAATGAATTGATCTTATTTTATTCTATTTTATCTCATCCCAATCCAAAATTTTATTTCAATTGATATTTTAAATTTTACTTATTAAAATCTTGACCAGTCCCCCAACATGTATCGCACTCCCCAAAAGCGAGCCAGCGACACATTTACTATATCCTCACCACAAGAGAACGAGATTGATGAGGGTAGAGCCCAATCGCAACCAGCGAGACTACCCCCTGTGCGAACTAGCATAGATAAATTTCAAGCAATGGCAATAAATGATGTAACGTCCCCACCCAAAAAAGAGAAACCCAAGCCCGAAATTACCCTAAAAGCAAAGGCTAAAAAGTTACTACTGTAGAGAAGACAGCAAGTCCCGTAACACCAAAACAAAATAATGACCCACCAGCACCCAAACCTAAAAATAAAAAAGTAGTTATAGAGGAAAAACCAGAAAGTCCCCTACCTCAAAATAGACCCAGGACGGAGGAGGGTAAGACCTGTCTACAGCGGGCAAAGCACTGCATTAATACTTCAAGGAATTTTAAAACAGACCTGAAAGAAGGTGCTTTGGCAGCTGTGGACAGGATGTATCAAATAATAAAAGTGTTAGAGCTAGAATTAGAACTTGCCCGGGGAAAATTACGGACTAGTGGAGGGCTGGAGAAGGACCCTTTACATCCCCCCCAGCCACCCGTGACCACGACGATAGAGGCAGAAGACGCACCGATGTACCTGGAAAAGAAAAATAGGTCAATAGAGGAAAGTATGAATGAGGGAGTGAAAGAGATAATGAAGAAGATAGATGAGGTGAAGGGATTGATAGAGGACAATAATGTGAGAACAGAAAAAATGAATGTGCTCTTGGAGAGCGCCACAGCCGTCACCAAATCGGTGAGCTATGCGGGCATTGTCTCGAGAGGAGTCGCTGAGCGAGTCCCCGAGACAAGGGCACTGCATTCGGTTGTGGTGTCCTCCAAGGATACACAGGACACGGGAGACGAACTGATGGAGAAAATTAGAAAGACGGTAGATGCCAAGGATGGGTGGGTAAAGGTAGAAAGAACGAGGAAAGTCAAAAATAGGAGGGTAGTCGTCGGCTGTGTGAATGAGGAAGAAAGAAATAAGGTGAAGGAAAGATTGAGAAAGAATGAGGGATTGGTAGTGGAAGATGTGAAGAATAAAAACCCCCTACTGGTCTTCAAGGATGTGATGAAGAACGACAATGCCGACTTCAAGACCGCGTTCAAGAACCAGAACGCGGCCATCCTTGGAGGCCTTAAGGAGGAAGAGAGTAAGGTAGAAGTAGTGTATGGACTGAGAGCAAGGAACCCCCTGCAGAACCATCTTGTAGTCAGAGTTAGCCCACAGGTGTGGAAGAGAGGCGTGAATGTAGGATATGCCCATATAGGCATATGCAGAGTGAGAGTGGAGGACCATAGTCCGCTGGTGCAGTGCTTCCGCTGCCTCGGGTATGGGCATACGAAGAAGGTATGTAGGGAGGAAGTAGATCGATGCAGTCACTGCGCAGGTCCTCATATGAGGACCGCTTGCGAAAAGTGGCTGCGGAGAGAAGCGCCTCAGTGCATAAATTGCACTAAGGCCAAGAGAGGTAGCGCGGAGCACAGTGCCCTCGATAGAGAGTGCGCTGAGAGAAAGAGGTGGGACGCTCTGGCTAGATCGGCGGTGTCGTATTGCTGAGGTTGTCTCCGGTGAGTACTTCCAGTACCGAGTATTGCAGGCCAACCTTCAGCGGAGCCAAATCGCCACAAGGGAGTTATTACTCGAGGCCACCAAGCGTAAGGTTGGCGTAGCGTTGCTGCAGGAGCCCTACATAGGTGGGGCGCGGAGTATGAGGACATACAACGGGGTGAGGGTCTACCAGAGCGATGGAGAAGGGGGTGGTGTTGTCAAGGCGTGTGTTGTGGTATTCGACGATACATTGGACGTCGAGCTACACACACGCCTCAGCAACAACAACATACTTGTGACCACCCTCCGAACCAAAGCCTGGGAGATGGTTGTAGTGTCCTTCTACTTCGAGCCCGATAAGCCTGTAGGGCCCTATCTGGACCATCTTATGCGGATAGGGAGAGAGTTGGGGTCCGATAAGATGGTCCTGGGCGGCGACGCGAACGCTAAAAGCCCGTGGTGGGGTGGCGACGCGGAAGACCCGCGTGGAAGGGATGTGTCTGCTGTACTGGAAGCAATGGGCTTACATATACTCAACACTGGAGACACCCCAACATTCGACACTGTCAGAGGGGGAAAAAGGTATTCCAGCTACGTGGATGTGACAGCGTGCTCCGACGACCTGCTGGACCGAGTGGGCGACTGGAGGATTGATGAGGGTCTGACGAGCTCGGACCACAACGGCATATCCTTTGGCATCAGACAACAGAAATCCACAGGCACAAACATAATACGTACCACACGCATGTTTAACACACGGAAGGCAAACTGGGCTCAGTTTCGTGAGAAACTGACTCAGCTGATGTCAGACAGACAATTGACTGTACAAGCAATAGACACAATACATAGCACACAACAAATAGAAGAAGTAATAGACAGATACACGGAAGCCATAACACAGACATGCAGAGACACTATGCCAACTAAAAAACACACACAGAGATTCACCTTGTCGTGGTGGAATGATGAGCTCGGGCAGCTGAAGAAGGAGGTCGCCACGAGGAAACGCAGGATTCGTAACGCTGCGCCTGATCGCAGAGACCGCGTGGTTGGAAGGTACCTGGAAGCGAAAGAGACGTATGAAAAGGCAGTGAAAGATGCACAAACTGAGAGTTGGAAGGAGTTTTGCCGGAAACAGGATAGGGAGGGGGTCTGGGAGGGCATCTACAGGGTGTTGAGCAGAGTCAGAGGGAGGGAGGAGGATCTGCCCCTTACGAGGGACGCTGAAACCCTCGACGCCCAAAGCTCCGCAGAATGGCTGGCGGAGACCTTCTACCCCCGGGACCAGGAAAGTGATGAAAGAGAGGAACATCGGCGGACGCGCCGGCGGGCGGAGTCCTTGGACTCCGAACCGCCGACGGGTCCGGACGACCCTCCTTTCATCATGGAGGAGTTGAAGAGAGCCGTAAGGTCCTTCAACCCCAAAAAGGCCCCCGGGGCGGATGGACTCACGTCGGACATCTGCCAACGCGCTGTAGAATGTGACCCGGAATGGTTCAGTCGGCTCTATTACAGCCATATATATGGTCTTAACTATCTGGGGGTTAAGCCCCCCAACCTACTCTAGCAGCTTTGGCTAGCTGCTTATATCTATCGATTGCTTTTTTGCATACATTTGCTACGTGTGTGTTGAAGGTGAGGCCGGTGTCTATTATTAAACCTAGCACCTTTATATGGTCATGATACGCCAAACTAACACCCCCCATAGCGAGTCTAGGTATGTCGTACTTAAGTTTCCGTGTAACCAGTAATGCACAAGTTTTGTGGGGGGCGAACTTCAGCTTGTTCGACTCCCCCCACTTATTTATTGCCTCCAACACTCTGTTGGCCTTGAGCTCTATTTCGAGGGCGGTGTCCCCCTCGAACACTAGCACTACGTCGTCGGCGAATGCCTGACAAAACACATCCATCTCCTCTAACATCCATAGCAGGGGGTCCAACAAGAGGTCCCACAGGATCGGTCCACCTATGGACCCCTGCACGCACCCCTTGTTGGTCTCCCTGCTCACTTCCATTCCAGCGTATCTCACATTCACTTCTCTTTCACTCAGATAGCCGCTGATCAGCCGCCTCAGGTTCCCCGGACACCCAACCCCAGCCAGCCTAACCTTTATGGCCGGCCACCAAGCACTATCGAAGGCCCCCTCTATATCCAGCGAGACCACAACAGAAAGTTTTTTCTCCTCCCTCTGCTTTCTGATGTGGCCCACCAACCTATAGAGGGCGTCTTCGGTGCTCCTTTGGGGCATAAAGCCATACTGGTTAGGGCTGATCTTGGGCAGCAGGTAGAACCTAAGTCGGGCGACCAGCATCTTCTCGAAGATTTTGCCGAGAACAGGCAAGAGGCCGATCGGACGATAGGCTTTTGGTACCCGGTACGATTCCCTGCCCGGCTTCCTTAGCACCACCACAGTCGCCCGCTTCCACTGTTTGGGGAAGCAGGCGAGAGTGAGGCACCTATTCAGCAGAGCAAGGTTAGGTTAGGTTAGGTTAGGTTAGGTTAGGTTAGGTTAGGTTAGGTTAGGTTGAAAAAGCCAAGGGTTGTAATGCCTCGCTCAACGGCCGTTTTGGTCAAACTGCGGCCGGAGGCCACACTGAAGGGGGCGACTTACTGCTCCGTCTTGCAGAAGGCGGAGTCTAGAATTAAGCTGGAGGAGCTGGGTATTGGTCCTCTCCGGATTCGGCAGTCGGCGACCGGAGCAAGGCTTATTGAGATACCTGGCTCCTCAAGTCACGAAAAGGCGGACACCTTGGCGGCACGCCTTGCAGAGGTTCTGGAAGAGGAGGCGGAGATCTCTAGGCCCATGAGGTGTGCTGATTTTAAGCTCACGGGTCTCTCGGATTCTGCGACCGTGGAGAGTGTTAGATCCGCGGTCGCTAGGGAGTCTGACTGCCTCCCCGCCCAGGTCTGGGTGGGCGAAATACAGAGGGGTGCAATGGGGGCGGGCTTTGCCCGCATGAGCTGCCCAGTGACGGCTGCTAAAAAGCTGGTTGCTCTGGGCAGCATTGCTGTTGGGTGGAGCAAAGTCTCGCTCCACCTGGTCGATGCGCGCCCCAAGCATTGTTTCCGGTGCTTGGGTCTGGGGCACTTTGCCGCATTGTGCCCTCATCGAAGGACCGCAGCGGTATATGCTACCGCTGCGGCGAGCCCGGCCACATTGTGTCTGAGTGCAAGGCGGCGCGTCCAAAGTGTGCGGTCTGCTCCGATGCAAGCAGACCGGCGGACCACGTTATGGGGGGCAGAACATGCAACCCCCCAGTGACTCGGGGAATAGCTCCCTCCTCTCAATCTGGGAGGGGACAGGCGGCGCCTGAAGCTGAGATGTCAGAATAATGCCAAGACATCTCAGCTTCTTACAGGCCAACATCAACCACTCTGTTGCGGCCCAGGATCTATTCCTGCAAGCCGTAGCGGAGTGGGGTGTTGACGTGGCGGTGGTCTCAGAGCCCTATTATGTACCTCCCCAGCCGCATTGGGCTGGGGACGATCAGGGCTCCGTCGCCATAGTGGTGAGACCAGGCGCTGGACCCCCCCTCATACCCAGAATGAGGGGCCCCGGGTACGTGGTTGCGGTTTGGGGAGAGTACGCAGTAATAGGCGTGTACTTCTCCCCGAACCGAAATTTGGCGGCCCTGGAACAGTTCCTTGATGTTCTGGGGCCGCTCGTGAGGAGGCTAGCACCCCTCCCCGTTATCGTGGCGGGAGACTTCAACGCCAAGTCCTCGGCGTGGGGGTCTCCAGTCACGAACCCGAAGGGAAGGGAGGTGGAGGAGTGGGCGCTGGCCGCGGGGCTGTCCCTGCTCAATAAAGGGACAGTCCCGACGTGCGTGCGGCGAACGGGCTCGTCAGTGGTGGACCTAACGTTCGCCACTCCCGTCGTCGCACGTCGGGTGGAGGAGTGGAGGGTGGAAACGGAGGTGGAGACACTCTCGGACCATCGCTACATAAGGTTCGAGGTGTCTCCAGCCTCCGCATCGAGTTCGGCGTCGCAGTCCAGGGGGCGTAGCGTGTTCCCGCGTTGGGCACTCTCAAAGCTCAACCGGGAGCAGGCGGAGGAGGCGGCCATCGTCGGCCGCTGGAGCCTCCCGTCCTGCGAGGGAATGGGGGTGGAGGAAATGGCTGGCTGTTTCGGCAACGTGCTCTCTAGCGTGTGTCGAGCAGCCATGCCGAGAGTTTGGGGACCTCCCCCACCTCGACGGGCGGTGTATTGGTGGTCAGCGGAGTTGGCCGACCTTCGCACCGCCTGCAATGCGGCGCGTCGCGCCTACGTTCGCAGCAGGCGGTGTCGCCCCCAGGACGTGGAGCGGGATGGTCGGCTGTACAGGGTCTACTTGGCTAAACGAGAGATCCTGCAGCTGGCCATCAGTCGGGCCAAGGAGCGAGCGTGGCTGGAGCTGGTAGAGGGGATCGAGAACGATCCCTGGGGTCGACCGTATAAAAGGGCGCGAGACAAACTTCGCGCCCAGTCGGCCCCCTTGACGGAAGCGCTCCAGCCAGAGCTACTGGGGAACATCGTCCGGGAGTTGTTCCCGGACCCCCCGGTAGGCTTCACTCCGCCGCGGATGGCCCGACGGACGCCGAACTCGATGGTGGAGGGTGTTCCGCCACCTGTCACCGACGCGGAAATGGAGGCGGTTCTGTCCCGCCTCCGTAGCAAGAAGAAGGCGCCCGGTCCGGACGGGGTGCACGGGAGGATTCTGTCGATAGCTCTCGTGCATCTCGAAGACAGCCTTCGGGAGCTGTTTAACCGCTGTCTTCAGTGCGGCCAGTTCCCGAAGGCGTGGAAGGAGGGTCGGCTCGTCCTGCTGCCAAAGGACGGGCGACCACCGGACTGTGCGTCGGCGGTGCGGCCGATCGTACTGCTGAACGAGACGGGCAAGGCGTTTGAACGTATCTTAGCCTCCCGTCTTGTTCAGCATTTGGAGGAAGGCCCGGGGCCCGGACTGTCAGATTCGCAGTTCGGGTTTCGGGCCGGTCGGTCGACCGTCGACGCGATAGGGCGCCTCAAGTCGGTGACAGGTGAGGCGGAACGCGGGAGGGAGGTGGTGGTGGCGGTGTCGCTGGACATCGCCAACGCCTTCAACAGCCTTCCCCACAGCGTGATACGGGAGGCACTGAATTTCTTCGGTGTGCCTCCGTATATCGGGAGGCTGTTGAACGCGTATCTCTCCGATAGGGAGATCGTGTACGAGGACCGGTCGGGGTCCCTAGAGAGGCGGAGAGTCGAGTGCGGCGTCCCCCAGGGTTCGGTTCTGGGACCGAACCTTTGGGACGTCGGCTACGACTGGGTCCTGCGGAGCGGCCTTTTCCCCGGGATGAGTGTCATCTGCTATGCGGATGACACTTATGTCACGTCCCGGGGACGAACATACCAGGAGGCTGCGCGGCTGGCTGAGGAGGGGACAGCCCTCGTAGTCAGCCGCATAGAGCGGTTGGGGCTTCGGGTACGCTTGAACAAGACCGAAGCCCTGCTCTTCCGCGGACCCGGGAGGAAAGGGCCCCCGCCCGGAGCACGACTCCTTATCGGAGAGACGGAGGTCAGGGTGAGTCCAACCCTTAAGTGTCTCGGACTCACCCTGGACGGGAGGTGGACCTTCGGCCCCCATTTCCAACAACTGGGGCCGAAGGTCGTGAGGGTGGCGTCAGCGCTGGGCCGACTCCTGCCTAATATAGGAGGGCCCAGCGAAGCCTGCAGGCGGCTATACTCCGGGGTGTGTCGGAGTATAGCCTTGTACGGAGCCCCCATTTGGGCGGATTCCCTCACCGCTCGCAATAAGGCCCAGCTGCGAAGAGCGCAGCGGGTCATAGCGGTGAGGGTAATCAGGGGCTACCGTACAGTCTCCTGGGTGGCAGCCACTGCCCTGGCTGGAGATCCGCCGTGGGAGCTCCAGGCGTCGGTGCTCGCCGAGGTGCACCTCTTTGCGTCAGAGAGGAGGGCACAGAACGGCGAGTTTCCGACCTGGGAGGAGCTTTTGCGAGTGCGGAGGCTGGGGCAACAGTGGTTGCTGCGAAGGTGGGGTGAGGTTCTGGAGCAGTCGCCGTACGGCCAATATACGGCCGCGGCACTGCGTCCGGTCCTTGCGGCGTGGATGCGCCGCAAGCGAAAACCCCTCACCTTCCGCCTTGCACAGGTGCTCACCGGGCATGGATGCTTCGGTGCGTACCTGTGCAAGGTTGCCAGGAGGGAGCCAACGCCAGCCTGCCATGAATGTGGCGCTGCGGAGGACACGGCCCAGCACACCCTCGAGGTGTGCGACCGATGGGCCGTGCAGCGCCACGATCTCGTGGCAGTGCTTGGGCGGGACCTCTCGCTCTCGAGTGTGGTGCGCTGCATGCTCGAGAGCGATGAGGCCTGGCAGGCGGCGGTCTCTTTCTGCGAATCCGTCATATCGCAGAAAGAGGCCGCGGAGCGGGACAGAGAGATCGATACATCCTCTGTTCCGCTCCGCCGGCGTAGGACGGGAGTGCGGAGGCGTCGTTATGCGAACCTCCAAACTTCCGTCTAACGGGGCTCCGGGAGAGGATGGGAACCTCCCCGGCTTAGCTAGTCCCGGCGCCGAGGGGGACGCTTCAGGTTGTCGGAGCGGCCCCTAATTGTGGTGGAAGTCCGGTCCCTATAGAGGTAGACCGGCCGGTCGCGGGGGGTGTCCTGTGCTAGACAGATCCGGGACACTCCCCTTATAGCGGCTGATGGCAATCCGCAGGTTCAGTTTTAGTGGGTAAACCGGCGAGTCGCGCCGGGAGTCCCACATACCCCCGGGTCCCCCAACCCGGGAAGGGCGTAATGACCTTTCCCCTGCGAGATCAAAAAAAAAAAAAAAAAAAAAAAAAAAAAAAAAAAAAAAAAAAAAAAAGGTTAGGTTAGGTTGAACTCAAACTTTCCTAGGCGAAGCCCATGCTAACCGACGGAAGTTTGCGTTCACGGTGTCTACCGAAAGGTGTCGCTTTTGGTGATTTTTTGGCGTTGGAATTATCTCGGTACCTATCTTGGTTCCCGGGATAATTAATTTCTTGTCTGTTAAACTTTCTTTTACGGATTCCCATACATCGGTCGAGAAAGTCATCCACGTAAAACAGCATCGGTCGACGACTTTTGTCCTGGTGTTGTTGTGCGTGGGTGGCCCTCCCGGGATGGGAACATTTTTGTATATATTGGTTTAGGTTAGTTTTATTATTTAGGTGTGCTTCTTTTGTTATTTTGGTGTTGGTTCTATGTTTATAGTTTTCTTTAGTTAGGTTTTGTGTTTGGGCCATCTGCCTGAACATCTCTTTGAAGTCTTTCTTCATATCAGGGGTGTGCCCTGGGGCACCCCCAATTTTGCCGTTGGCAATATGCCAAAGGTTGTTGAGGAAGTTGGGGGGAAGAAGGAGGAGAGTAAAGGGGGTAGTGGAGGACGATCCGGACGAGGGCTTCGCCTCGAATTCGGAGACGCACTGAGTGGGGAGGAACGAAGTGGGAGCGTTAGTAGGCAGGGCTACACCCGAGCCGGAATAACGCTGGAGGAGGTCTTGGGGGACTGGTCTATGCAGTCCAACTCTGAGTCTGAAGCCTGTCGTGGAAAACGGTCATTTCCTTTTCGGGGGGAGGCTTCTGGCTCGGACACGGAGGACGTAGCTGAGGACTGTTTGGAGGGCCGGAAAAGTGTTGCCAAGCGCGGAAGGTCTCGCGGGGCTGCCACTGGAGCGCGCCAGGCACTAAGAGACCGGACGGAGGTAGCTCGGGAGGCCGAATTTGTCGCTGCACTCGATAAGAGGGTGTACATGAAGACGGTTTCGGATCCTGGAGAGCAGGAGATCCCTCCCGGCCCTCTAGATCTGGACGTTGACAGGTTAGGGGCACAGGACTTGATGCAGGCGGCGGAAGCGAACCTGCAGGAGATTTTGAATCTGGCTGGCAGATCCACCAACTTGAAAGGGGGATATGCCAGCAAGATCCGACGTGCAACGGGCACAGTTAAAACGGTGCTCGAGACACTGATGGCACGCACTGAGGCAGAGGAGACTCGCCGCCTCCGTGCAGATAATGGGAGACTGCAACGGGAGGTGGCAAACCTCCGGGAAGAGGTGCGCGCCTACAGGCGTGAATATGAGGAGGCGAAGAAGGCGGCGTCAAAAAAGCCGTCGGCGCAGTCTTCAAGCCCGATGTCAAACGAGCAGCTGGGCATCCTGCAGAGTAACATCGCCAGGTTGGTGGGCAACCTGGTGGATGGTCGTATGGCGGCTCTGGAGGATCGACTGCTGCCTCCTCGCGTGGTTCGCCCGCCGTTGGCTGCAGACAGGAGAACGGCTGCCCGCGAAGCTCGGTCCGATGCTACTGCTGCTGTTCGCGAGGTACCACCGGAGCGAGAGGGGTCGCCGGTTCTTGGAACACCTCGGGATCAAAGAGTCCCTAGAAAGGTTCCGGAAAGGAGCCGGGAGGAATTACCGGCGCTGCCGGTGCGCCCTGCGGCGAGGCCGACGCCTAATTCTGGGGCGTCTAAAGCCTCGAAGGAGGTTGCATGGACCAGCTTTGGACCCTCCAAGTCCAAAGCGCCCAAGACGCTGGCAGCGGTGCCAGCTCCTGCACCCTGCTCCTGCTAAAGCTCTTCCGGCCTCGGAGACCTGGATCGAGGTGGTGAGGCGCAAGGCACCTAAGAAGAAGGCGCAGGGGACAAAAGCCCCCCCTGCGCCCAAACAAAAGAAGGGCACCAAGCTGGTGGTCCCTAGCTCCTCCGCCGTAATCGTTAAGCTACGGCCGGAGGCAGCTGAACAGGGTGCCACATATGGCTCGGTGCTGGTGAGGGCCCAACAGAGCATCAATGTGGAGGAGCTCGGCATCGGGCCATTAAAAGTGCGCATGTCGGCGACCGGGTGCCGCCTCATAGAAGTGCCAGGGCGGAATAGTGCAGAGCAAGCGGATGCCCTGGCCCAAAAGATGGGGGAGCTGCTGTGCGGAGTAGCGGACGTGGTGAGGCCCGTCAAAACTACTTGTTTCCGTATGACGGGCCTCGACGAGACTGCGACGGTCGACAGACTCAGGACGGCCGTCGCTGCGGAGGGGAGCTGTACCAGGGAGCAAGTGTGGGTCGGAGATATTCACTTCGGCCCGCGCGGTGTAGGTTTTGCCCGGATGTCGTGCCCAATGGTAGCAGCTAAAAAGCTGATCCAGTTGGGTGCGATCCGGGTAGGCTGGAGCAAGGTACAGCTCCACCATGAAGGGATCCGTCCCAGGCACTGCTATAGGTGCCTGGGAAAAGGACACACGGCAGGACTGTTGCAGCTGCGAGAAGGACCGCAGCGGCCTGTGCTACCGCTGCGGACAGCCGGGACACAAAGCGTCCGGCTGTGACTCCACCATGCCTCACTGTGCAGTCTGCAGTGACGCCGGAATCAAGGCTGATCACGTGATGGGGGGCAGATTGTGTAACCCCCCGTCAACTCGTGGGAAATTTACCTTCCCCCCACGTTCATCGGGGAGAGGGTCGGTGGCGCCAGAGGCCGAGATGTCTGAATAATGCCAGGACATCTCGGCTTCTTACAGGGCAACGTGAACCACTCCGCCGCGGCTCAGGACCTCTTCCTGCAGTCGATGGCGGAGTGGTCAATCGATGTGGCGGTCGTGGCGGAGCCTTATTATGTCCCTCCCTGCCGCATTGGGCTAGGGACGACGTGGGCTCCGTCGCAATAGTGTCGAGGCCAGTGCTGGCCCCCCCCTCATACCCAGAATGAGGGGGGCTGGATATGTCATTGCCGTTCGGGGAGATGTGGTAATAGTTGGAGTCTACTTCTCCCCGAACCGCAACCTAGCCGCCCTAGAGCAATTTCTCGATGCTCTAGGGCCGTTGATTAGGAGGCTAGCCCCCCTCCCCGTGGTGGTGGCAGGGGACTTCAACGCCAAGTCCTCGGCGTGGGGTTCCCCTGTCACTGATCCGAAGGGGAGGGAAGTGGAGGAGTGGGCCTTAGCCTCGGGACTGTCCCTTCTCAATACGGGGACAGTCCTCACCTGCGTGCGGCGGACGGGCGGTTCAGTGGTGGACCTGTCGTTCGCCACTCCCGACGTCGCGCGCAGGGTGGCAGGGTGGAGGGTGGTAACGGAGGTGGAGACACTCTCGGACCATCGCTATATACGGTTCGAGATGTCTCCAGCCTCCGCATCGAGCTCGGCGTCGGTGTCCGGGGGACGTAGCAGGTTCCCGCGTTGGGCACTCACTAAGCTCAACCGGGAACTAGCGGAGGAGGCGGCCATCGTTGGCCGCTGGAGCCTCCCGTCGTTGGAAGGTTTGGGGGTGGACGAAGTGGCTGGCTGTCTCGGCGACGTACTCACTGACGTTTGCCGGGCAGCCATGCCAAGAGTTCGGGGTCCTCCCCCTCCTCGACGGGCGGTGTACTGGTGGTCGGCCGAGCTGGCCGACCTTGCCTGCGATGCGGCGCGCCGCGCCTATGTCCGCAGCAGGCGGCGCCGTCCCCAGGACGAGGAGCGTGATGGCCGGCTGTTCAGGGTCTACCATGCCAAACGGGAGATCCTGCAGCTGGCCATCAGCCGGGCCAAGGAGCGAGCGTGGCTGGAGCTGGTGGAGGGGATCGAGAACGATCCCTGGGGCCGACCATATAAGAGGGCGCGAGACAAACTTCGCGCCCAGTCGGCCCCACTGACGGAAACGCTCCAGCCGGAACTGCTGGGGAACATCGTCCGGGAGTTGTTCCCGGACCCCCCAGCAGGCTTCGCTCCGCCGCGAATGGCCCGACGGACGCCGGGCTCGATTGAGGAGGGTGTTCCGCCACCCGTCACCGACTTGGAGATGGAGGCGGTTCTGTCCCGCCTCCGTAGTAAGAGATGGGCGCCTGGTCCGGACGGGGTGCACGGGAGAGTCCTATCTATAGCTCTCGTGCACCTCGAAGACAGCCTTCGGGAGCTGTTCAACCGCTGTCTACAGGGCGGTCAGTTCCCGAAGGCGTGGAAGGAGGGTCGGCTCGTCCTGCTACCTAAGGGCGGGCGACCACCGGACTGTGCGTCGGCGGTGCGGCCGATCGTATTGCTGAACGAGGTGGGCAAGGCGTTTGAACGCGTAATAGCCTCCCGCCTCGTTCAACACTTGGAGGAGGGTCCTGGGCCCGGACTGTCAGACTCACAGTTCGGGTTCCGGGCCGGTCGGTCGACCATCGACGCAGTGAGGCGCCTGAAGTCGGTGACGGATGAAGCGGAACGCGGGAGGGAGGTGGTGGTGGCGGTGTCCTTGGACATCGCCAACGCCTTCAACAGCCTTCCCCACAGCGTAATACGCGAGGCACTGAACTATTTCAAAGTGCCTCCGTATCTCGGGAGGCTGTTGGATGCGTATCTCTCCGATAGGGAGATCGTGTTCGAGGATCGGTCGGGGTCCTTAGAGAGGCGGCAGGTCGAGTGCGGCGTCCCCCAGGGTTCGGTTCTGGGACCGAACCTCTGGGACGTCGGCTACGACTGGGTCCTGCGGAGCGGCATCCTCCCCGGAGCAGACGTCATCTGCTATGCAGATGACACTTACGTCACGTTCCGGGGAAGGACATATCAGGAGGCCGCGCGGCTGGCTGAGGAGGGGGTAGCCCTCGTTGTCAGCCGCATAGAGCGATTGGGGCTTCGGGTACGTCTAGACAAGACCGAAGCCCTGCTCTTCCGCGGACCCGGGAGGAAAGGACCCCCACCGGGTGCACGACTCCTTATCGGAGAGACGGAGGTCAGGGTGAGTCCAACCCTTAAGTGTCTCGGACTCACCCTGGACGGGAGGTGGACCTTCGGCCCCCATTTCCAACAGCTGGAGCCGAAGGTCGTGAGGGTGGCATCAGCGCTGGGCCGGCTCCTACCAAATGTGGGGGGGCCCAGCCAAGCCTGCAGGCGGCTGTACTCCGGAGTCTGTCGGAGTATGGCCCTGTACGGAGCCCCAATTTGGGCGGATGCCCTCACTGTGCGTAATGTGGCCCAGCTGCACAAAATGCAGCGGGTCATAGCGGTGAGGGTCATCAGGGGCTACCGTACAGTCTCCTGGGCGGCAGCTACTGCCCTGGCGGGGGAACCGCCTTGGGAGCTCACGGCAAGGGTCCTTGCCGAGACGAATCTCCTCGTGTCAGAGGGGAGGTCACGTGGTGAGGTCCCCCCGTGGGAGGAGCTAAGGCGGTTCCAAAGGTTGGGAGAGCAGTGGTTGCTGAGGAGGTGGGGTGAGGTCCTGGCGCAGTCGCCGTACGGCCAACATACGGCCGCGGCACTGCGACCAGTCCTTGCGGCGTGGATGCGCCGCAAGAGGAAACCCCTCACCTTCCGCCTTACACAGGTGCTCACCGGGCATGGATGCTTCGGTGCGTACTTGTGTAAGGTCGCCAGGAGAGAGCCTACGCTAGCCTGCCACCAGTGTGGCGCTGCGGAGGACACGGCCCAGCACACCCTCGAGGTGTGCGACCGATGGGCCGTGCAGCGCCACGATCTCGTGGCAGTGATTGGGCGGGACCTCTCGCTCTCGAGTGGGGTTCGCTGCATGTTCGAGAGCGATGAGGCCTGGCAGGCGGCGGTCTCTTTCTGCGAATCCGTAATTTCGCAGAAAGAGACCGCGGAGCGGGACAGAGAGATCGATCCATCCTCTATTCCGCTCCGCCGGCGTAGGACGGGAGTGCGGAGGCGTCGCTTTCCGAACCTCCAATCTTCCGTCTAACGGGGCTCCGGAAGAGGATGGGAACCTCCCCGGCTTAGCTAGTCCCGGCGCCGAGGGGGACGCTTCAGGTTGTCGGAGCGGCCCCTAATTGTGGTGGAAGTCCGGTCCCTATAGAGGTAGACCGGCCGGTCGCGGGGGGTGTCCTGTGCTAGACAGATCCGGGACATTCACCATTTAGCGGCTGATGGCAATCCGCAGGTTCAGTTTTAGTGGGTAAACCGGCGAGTCGCGCCGGGAGTCCCACATACCCCCGGGTCCCCCAACCCGGGAAGGGCGTAATGACCTTTCCCCTGCGAGATCAAAAAAAAAAAAAAAAAAAAAAAAAAAAAAAGGTTGGGGACGGGGCTCAGCCAGTTCGTCCTCGTTCGTGGCCCTGGGCAACGCTTGCGCCACCCCGTCTTTTGCGGGGTGAGGTACTCACGCGGCTGAAGGCTGGCGCTATCTCTTTCTTCTCTCTCTTTCACCACCTATTTTGTTTAGCTTTCTTGTTTTTGCATTCGTTTTATTTTGTTTTTCTATCTTTCACCATCTTTTCTTTCATCTCTATCTATCTTTCCTTTTGTTTTAACTCTTCTGATGGGGGAGCTCACCCCCGAAAAAAGAGACCGCGACCCGGGGTGTCGGTGTTTTAAGGATAGAAGGTCGCATTAGTGAAAATAATCTCCGGGTGGGTCCCAGCGATGGGGAATCCCACACCCCTGCTTCGGCGGGGGTCAGGTCCATGTATACGGAGGGACCAACTACTGCGAGGGTTGTTGAGGAGGAGGTCATAGTGTTGACGCAGAAGGAGACGGGCGCGATGGCGCAACCAGGTCCGATGCTGGCGCACCTTACCGCGCCGGCGGCGGAATTATTGACTGACGAAGACATTGACTTCAGTCAGCCGCAGCCCAACGGGGTTGAGCGGCTACTGAAGTTAATGCAGAAAAAGAAGAAGCGGGGCGACCAAGACTTACCGCGCGTGCTTCTCACGCGCGACGTGATCTTGCCGCCGCCCAAATTACCTGACAGAGACAGCGAGGACTATCTCTCGGACTCCAGCTGCATGACTGACATGTCGCTGGACTCCGAGGGATTGCCCGCACCCACCGGACGTACGACCCCCCTTAAGCGGCGGTTACACCCGGACGTGATAGAGGCGGCGCCGACCACCAGTCAAGGTGCGGTGCCGAAGGCCAAACGTGGACGCGGTCGTCCGCCGACCACCGGCCAATACGTTGGCCTGGCCAAGGCGCAGGCCGAACTTAATCGGACGAAGGAGGAGGCTCTTCGGCTTCAGGCAGAGAAAGAGGTTGCCGAGTCGATGAGGACTGCGAGGGAAGCGCGCGCATCCACCTGCGCAAGCCCTGCTGCAGCCACTGGAATAGACAGGTCGGAGCAAACCAACTATGCTCTGGCCAAAAGTGTAGAGGCCTCGTTGGAGACGATAACAATGGTCGCCACGAGGTCGCAAAATCTTAAGGGGACATTCCAACGGCACCTTAAAGAGGCGGTTGCCAATATCCGGGCAACTCTTGCCGAAATGAGGGGCCGCGGAGAATCAGAGGAGATAAGGGCCCTGGAGGCTCAAAATGAACGGCTCCAACAGCAGCTCGACACAATGCGCCGAGAACTGGAGGAGTTACGTCGTCAGGCGACCAAGTCCGCCACCCAAGACTTGCAGCAGATGTTGTCGGAGGCCTCGCGCTCTAATATAGAGACCTTCGGCAACATGCTGAATGCGAGGTTGGCCGGCATAGAAGACAGGCTCCTCCCGGAGCCAAGGAGGAGACTACCGCTGCGGCGGATAGTGCCGATGTTGGCACCACGCCAGCGACCGGAGGGACGAAGGCGCCGAAGCCCAAAAGAGCGACGGCGCCAACATACGCAGAGATGGCGGCACCGAGTGCACCGGCCCCTAAAGAGGCTCCGGCTGCACCGGCCCCGCCCAAGGCCAAAAAGAAAAAGGCCAAGAAGAAGCGGCCATCAATGGCCGCTCAAGAGGCGGCGCAAGGGGGGGAGAACACAAACCCCTCCCCCGCCGAGACCCCGTGGACCAAAGTAGATCCACGCAAGGCCAAGAAGACGAAGAAGGGGGCGGCTACTCCAGATAAAGTCGCCCCAAAAAGGAAGAAGAAAGCGAAGCTTCGCCCTCCCACGACTGCGGCGGTCACCCTCACCCTGGGGGCAAACGCTGCTGAAAGGGGGGTGACGTATGCGAAGGTGCTGGGTCAGGCTAGAGCGGCGATCGACCTGGGGAACTCGGCATCCCCAGGCTCGGCTTCCGCCTGGCCGAAACAGGAGCGCGCGTCCTCACCATTGCTGGTGAGGGTGCACAAGAAAAGGCGGACGCCTTCGCTGCTAGGCTGAGGTCCGTTCTGCCCCCGGACGACGTAAAAGTCGCCCGCCCGGTCCTGTGCGCGGAGATCCGCGTGGCCGGGCTGGACGACTCAATAGCGGCCGCCGACGTCATCCAGGCGGTCGCGAAGGAGGGAGGGTGCTCGGCTGAAGACATTCGGTCGGGCCAATTGTCGGTAGGGCCACGCGGGGACGCGTCATTGTGGATGCGTATCCCGGTCGCGGCCGCCAAGAGGCTTACCAGCTCAGGGCGGCTGCAAGTTGGCTGGGTGTCGGCGAGAGTGGCGCTGCTGGCCGCGAGGCCTAAGCGCTGCTTCCGCTGCCAGGACACCGGCCACGTGGCGGCGAAGTGCCAGTGCCCGGTAGACCGCAGCCGGAGCTGTTTCCGCTGCGGGAAACCGGGGCACAAGGCGGCCGAGTGCAGGGAAGCGCCCAACTGCTTCCTGTGCGAGGCTGCTGGCAGGGCGGAGAAGGCGCATGTGCTGGGAGGAAGCGGCTGTGTCGCTAAGCCGCCTCCCGGCGCGAAGAGAAAGGCGCCAACCAAGAAGGCCCGGGTTAAGAAGCCCAAGGCCAACGGCGCAAGGGCGGTTCCGTCCGCCCCCGCCATGGAGTTGGACGCCTAGGCTCGTGGGCGGTGATCGGGGGATCGCCGCCCGCACTATGGGCCCCGAGAGGAAAGCTCCCCAATGCCCGGGGAGATCTCGGAGAGGCAAGCGGCGGCATAACACCAGGCCGCCGCATTAGAAGGGAGCCGGATGCGGCACGCGCTGGGGGGTCGTGGAAGAATGCTCTCGCGTTTCCCACGGCCCCTCCATTGGCGCTGAAGATGGGCATCGGGGGGTTTTAGACGGTAAACCCCGGCGCACTCCATCTTGCGCCGGGGGAGTCCGTCATACCCCTGCTGCCCTCCCCCGGGGCGGCGGGGGATACGTAACGTATTTCCCCCCGTCAAAAAAAAAAAAAAAAAAAAAAAAGGTTAGGTTGGGGACGATCCCCCCGACGGTTGCCCGCCTTGTCGTGGCGGTGGGGCTCTAGTAGCCGTGGATGGTGGACCACGGTGAAGCAAAGAGGCAACCAGGGCCGGCTGGGCAGGAGGCCAGGCCGGCCCGAGGAGGGGCGCTCCCGGCGGACTGGAGGAGCCGGTCCGCTGCGGACGCGCCTGGTGGTGGGACCGCAGAAGAAGAGGAGTGCCGGTATTACGGTGCGCCGTACTCCCTATCTTCTGCGGCCGTGGAGGATCGCAGGGGGAGAGGGTGGTGGTGTTGTGCCGCTATCCCTACCCCCCTGCGAGCTGGCGGGGCCGTTCCGCGAGGTAACGGCATCGGTGGGGCCGCAGAGGAAGAGGCAAGTTCGGTATTACGGTGCGCCACTTGCCCTATCCTCTGCGGCCGAGGTGTGAGGAGTAAGGCTCCCTCCAGGGCCCGGCTCAAGAGGCCGCAAGCCCAAGGCGCAAGGGCGGCTCAACCCGCCCCCGCCGCCATGGAGGTCGTAGCCTAGGTCCGTGGGCGGTGATCGGGGGATCGCCGCCCACACTATGGGCCCCGAGAGGAAAGCTCCCCAATGTCCGGGGAGCTCTCGGAGAGGTAGCGGCGGCACGTCATCAGCCGCCGCAGTGGGAGAGAGCCGGATGCGGCACGCGCTGCGGGGTCGTGGAAGAATGCCTTGCGATTCCCACGGCCCCGCGAACGGCGCTGAAGGTGGGCATCGGGGGGTTTTAGACGGTAAACTCCGGCGCACTCCATCTCGCGCCGAGGGGGCCCGTCATACCCCTGCCGCCCTCCCCCGGGGGCGGCGGGGGATACGTAACGTATTTCCCCCCGTAAAAAAAAAAAAAAAAAAAAAAAAAAAAAAAAAAAAAGGTTGGGGACGATGGGGCTCACCCAGTTCGTCCTCGTTCGTGGCCCTGGGCAACGCTTGGGTGCGCCACTCCGTCTTTTGCGGGGTGAGGTACCCACGCGGCTGAAGGCTGGCGCTATCTCTTTTCTTCACTATCTTTCACCACCTATTTTGTTTAACTTTCTTGTTTTTGCATTAGTGTTTATTTTGTTTTTCTATCTTTCACCACCTTTTCTTTCATCTCCAACTATCTTTCCTTTTTATTTAACTCTTCTGATGGGGGAGCTCACCCCCGAAAAAAGAGACCGCGACCCGGGGAGTCGGAGTTTAACGGAATGGAAGATCGCATTAGTCAAAATAATCTCCGGGTGGGTCCCAGCGATGGGGAATCCCACACCCCTGCTTCGGCGGGGGTCAGGCCCGTGTATACGGAGGGGCCAACTACTGCGAGGGTAGAGGAGGAGGTCATAGCGATGACGCAAAAGGAGTCGGGCGCGATGGCGCGAACGGGTCCGAAACTGGCGCACCTTACCGCGCCAGCGTCGGAGCCCCTAACGGACGAAGAAGTGGACTTCTCACAGCCGGTCCCTGATGGCAGGCGCCGGCTGCTCGAGTTGCTCCGAAAAAAGGCTCTGAGGGGCGACACGAAGGGAATGCCGCGCGTGATGCTCACGCGCGCGCTGCTCCCCGAGCGCCCACCCACTGGACATGACAGCGAGGACTTCCTCTCGGACTCCAGTGATATGTCTGGCATATCGCTGGACTCCGAGGGGCTGCCCGCAATCCCCCCGGAAAGGACAGGCCTGAAGAGGCGAAATTCGGAAGATGATCTAGCACCTCCCATTAGCAAGGAAGCGGTGCTAAAAATGAAGAGGGGACGTGGCCGGCCACCATCAACCGGCCAATACGTCGGCCTAGCTCGGGCCCAAGCAGAGCTAAATAGAGAGAAGGCGGAAAGCCTCCGGCTTCAGGCCGAGGCCGAGATCGCCGAAACGGCAAGGGTAGCGAGACAGGCGAGAGCGCCCATCTGCTCTGGCCCCACCGCACCCGCAGAAGAAGCGTCGGAGCTGACGAGTGCAGCCCTGACCAAGAGGGTCGAGGCTTCGTTGGAGTCCATCAATATGGTCGCCAGGAAGTCCTCGAACCTCAAAGGGACCTACCAGAGGTACCTTAAAGAGGCGGTAGCGTGTATAAGAGCGGCGGTAGACGAGATGAAGGACCGCTCCGCTACCGAGGAAATGAAGAGGCTGGAAGCCCAAAACGCGCGGCTCGAAGCTCAAGTCGCCAAAATGCGTCAAGAGATCGACGAGCTGCGCCGGCAGACGGCAAAACCTGCGGAAAGTGACATGCGCCAGCTGTTGTCGGAGGTCTCTCGTACCAACATAGAGACCTTCGGCAACATGCTGAACGCCAGGCTGGCCGGTCTGGAGGACAGACTCCTGCCGGAGCCCAGAAGACGACCCCCGCTGGCGGCGGACAGTGCCATTGTTGGCACCACGCCAGCGCCGGCGGCACAAAAGGCAAAGGCACCGAAGCCGAAAAAGGCAACGGCACCCACTAACGCGACAGTGACGGCGCAGGTTGCGGCGGCCCCAAAAGAGGCACTGCCTGCACCAGCCCCGCCGAAGGCCACAAAGGCCAAGAAGAAGAAAACTAAGCGACCATCGATGGCCGCTCAGGAGGTGGCGCAAGGGGGGGCGAACAACGACCCCTCCCCCGCCGAGGCCCCGTGGACCACTGTAGGTCCACGCAAGGCCAATAAAAAGAAGAAGGGGGCGGCTACTCCATCTAAAGCCGCCTCCAAGAAGAAGAAGGCGAGGCTTCGCGCCCCAGCCACCGCGGCGGTTACCCTCACCATTGAGGAGAAGGCTGCGGAGCAGGGGGTGACATACGCCCAGCTTCTGAAAGAAGCCCGGGCGAAAGTCGATCTCGGGGAGTTTGGTATCCCGAGGCTCGGCTTCCGCCTGGCGGAAACAGGCGCGCGCGTGCTTACTATCGCAGGTAAGGAGGCGCAAGCGAAGGCAGACGCCTTCGCAGCAAAGTTGAGGGCTGTTCTAAGCCCGGAAATGGTGAGAGTCGGCCGCCCGGTCAAATGCGCGGAGATGCGCGTCGCCGGGCTGGACGACTCAGTGACGGCCGCCCAAGTCATCCTGGCGGCCTCACAGGAAGGAGGATGCCCGACCAGCTCTATCAGGTCGGGTAAAATTGTGGTGGGACCGAGGGGGGACGCGTCCTTATGGATGAGCGTCCCCGTCGAGGCCGCTAAAAAGCTGCTCAGCTCTGGGCGGCTTCGCGTGGGCTGGGTCTCGGCAAAGGTGGCGCTGCTGGCCGCGAGGCCAAAGCGGTGCTACCGATGCCAGGACACCGGCCACGTCGCGGCGAAATGCCAGTCCTCGGTGGACCGCAGCCGGAGTTGTTTCCGGTGCGGGAAGCCGGGGCACAAGGCGGCAGAGTGCGGAGCGGATCCGCTCTGCTCGCTCTGTGAGGCCACTGGCAAACAGGAAGTGGCTCACGTGCTGGGGAGCGGCGGCTGTGTCTTTGCAAAGCCGCCCCCCGGCGAGAAAAGGAAGCGAAAGGCTCCCTCCAGGGCCCGGCTCAAAAAGCCGCAAGCCCAAGGCGCAAGGGTGGTTCAACCTGCCCCCGCCGTAATGGAGGTTGAAGCGTAGGCCCGTGGGTGGTGATCGGGGGATCACCGCCCACAGCATGGGCCCCGAGATGACAAGCTCCCCAATGCCCGGGGAGCTCTCGGAGAAGGAGCCGGTTGCGGCTATTAGAAGTGGGCCGGTTGCGGCACGCGCTGCGGGGTCGTGGAAGAATGCTTTGCGATTCCCACGGCCCCGTTAAAGGCGCTGAAGAAGGGCATCGGGGGGTTTTAGACGGTAAACCCCGGCGCACTCCATCTCGTGCCGGGGGAGTCCGTCATACCCCTGCCGCCCTCCCCCGGGGGCGGTGGGGGATACGTAACGTATTTCCCCCCGTAAAAAAAAAAAAAAAAAAAAAAAAAAAAAAAAAAAAAAAAGGTTGGGGACGATCCCCCCGACGGTTGCCCGCCTTGTCGTGGCGGTGGGGCTCAGTAGCCGTGGATGGTGGACCACGGCGAAGCAAAGAGGCAACCAGGGCCGGCTGGGCAGGAGGCCAGGCCGGCCCGAGGAGGGGCGCTCCCGGCGGACTGGAGGAGCCGGTCCGCTGCGGACGCGCCTGGCGGTGGGGCCGCAGAAGAAGAGGAGTGCCGGTATTACGGTGCGCCGTACTCCCTATCTTCTGCGGCCGTGGAGGCTCGCAGTGGGAGAGGGTGGTGGTTTTGTGCCGCTATCCCTACCCCCCTGCGAGCTGGCGGGGCCGTTCCGCATAGAAACGGTATCGGTGGGGCCGCAGAGGAAGAGGCAAGTTCGGTATTGCGGTGCGCCGCTTGCCCTATCCTCTGCGGCCGAGGTGGGAAGAGAGAGGCTCCCTCTGGGGCCCGGCGCAGGGCGCCCGGGGCCGCAGGCGCAAGGGCGGAGCAACCCGCCCCCCCGCCACGGAGGTCGAAGCCTAGGCCCGTGGCCGGCGATCGGGGGATCGCCGGTCACAGTAAGGGCCCCGAGTGAAAAGCTCCCCAATGCCCGGGGAGCTCTCGGAGAGGAAGCGGCGGCACAACAACAGGCCGCCGCAAGGAAGAGAGCCGGCTGCGGCACGCGCTGCGGGGTCGTGGAAGAATGCAATGCGATTCCCACGGCCCCGCGAACGGCGCTGAAGGTGGGCATCGGGGGGTTTTAGACGGTAAACCCCGGCGCACTCCATCTCGCGCCGGGGGAGCCCGTCATACCCCTGCCGCCCTCCCCCGGGGGCGGCGGGGGATACGTAACGTATTTCCCCCCGTTAAAAAAAAAAAAAAAAAAAAAAAAAAAAAAAAAAAAAAAAAAAAAGGTTGGGGACGATGGGGACGATACCGGTTCCTCCACGTTGGTGTCCCTGGGCAACGCCTGGGTGCGCCACTCCGCTTTTTACACGGGGTGAGGCACTCAGGCGGCTGAACGCCGGTCTATCTCTATCTTTTCACCACCTTTTTATAGTTTACTCTTCTTTTTTTGCATTGTTTTATTATTTCGTCTATCTTTCAACACCTTTTCTTTCTATCTTTTTCTCCTTTATTTACTCTTCTGTGCGTGTGTGTTAGGTTTGCGTGTTAGGTTTTTGTTTGAATGGTGATGGATGGGCTTTTACGGCCCCTAATCCAGGGTTTGTGGTGCCCGGCCGTGGGATGCGTGGCGAGCAGGCGGCTCGTCCCAAGGGCACTGGGGCAGAATCACCCCTGATTGATCGGGCCAGAAATCAGCCCACAATTGACGAACATGGAGGTCCGTAATGTAAAAAATTGTCCCCGGGCGGGTCCCGACAATGTCGGGGAATCCCGCACCTCTCCGAAAGGGGAGGTCTGGCCCACGTATACGGGGGGTGCCACCATTACGAGTGGGAGTGTGGAGGCCGTTGCGACGGCGAGTAAAGGTGAAGGCGCGACAACACGCGCGGATCCGGAGCCGGTGCCCCTAACCGCACCGGCGGCGGACCAATTATTGACGGACGAAGACGTCGATTTTTCACAGCCTGTGGAAAACGGCAGGGAGCGGCTCCTGAGGCTTCTTCACAGGAAGAAGCTACGAGGAGACACGGAGGGGCTCGCGCGCGTTCAGCGCGAACGTGAGCTGATCCTCCCTCCCTCTATAAAGACTGAGGCAATGGCGGCGGGAAATTCCAGTGGAGCCGAACCGCGCATACCACGCGTTACGCTCACGCGCGCGCTGATTCCCGCACGCCCAAACACCGGATTAGACAGCGACGACTACCTCTCGGACTCCAGTGATATGTCTGGCATGTCACTGGACTCCGAGGGGCTGCCCGTCATACCCGATAGAGACGCACCTCGTAAGAGGAAAACTAATGATGACGATGTACCGTCCTTAAGTAAAGGGGCGGTACCAAAAACCAAACGTGGACGCGGTAGGCCGCCTACGACCGGCCAGTATGTTGGCCTGGCCAAGGCACAGGCCGACCTGAATAGGGAAAGAGAGGAGGCTCTTCGGCTCCAAGCGGAAGCCGAAGTAGCAGAAACGGCGAGGACAGTGAGGGAGACACGCGCGTCTTTCTGCGCGAGTCCCGCCAAAATCGGAGAGTCTGAAACGGAGCAGTCGAGCGCTGCCCTGGCTAAAACAGTCGAGACAGCACTGGAGGCGATCATAATGGTCGCCACTAAGTCATCAAACCTTAAGGGCACCTTCCAAAGGTGCCTCAAGGACTCAGTAGCGGCCATCAAATCGGCTGTGGCCGAGATGAGGGACCGCTCTACGACCGAGGAGTTAGCGAGACTGGAGGCCCAGAACGCGCGGCTCCAAGAGCGAGTGGCCAAAATGGGCCAGGAGCTGGAAGAGTTGCGCAGACGGGCCGACAACGCCCGCCCACAAGAGCAGGACATGCGTCAGCTATTGTCGGAGGCCTCTCGTTCGAACATAGAGACCTTCGGCAATATGCTGAACGCCAGGCTGGCAGGTTTGGAGGACCGTCTCCTACCGGAGCCCCGGAGGCGTCCACCGCTGGCGGCAGATGCTGCAAACAGTGTCAGCGCTCCGCCGGCGAACACCGGAAATAAAAAGGCGCTGAAGCCCAAACAGGCGACGGCGCCCTCACACGTAGAAATGGCGGCAACAACTGCAGCGGCCCCCCAAGTGGCACCGCTGGCAGCGGCCCAGCCAAAGGCTAAAAAGCCAGACAAGAAGAAGAAGCGGCCATCAATGGCCGCTCAGGAGGCGGCTCAAGGGGCAGGCAACACGGACCCCTCCCCCGCCGAGGCCCCGTGGACCACCGTTGGGCCACGCAAGGCCAGGAAGGAGAAGGGGGCGGCTAAAACACCCAAGGCCGCCCCAAAGAGCAAGAAGAGAAAGGCAAGACTTCGCCCCCCCACAACGGCGGCAATCACCCTCACTCTTGAGGCTGGCGCCGTTGAGGGAGGGGCAACATACGAGAAGATCTTGCGCGAGGCCAGGTCGAAGATCGATCTAGGGGAACTGAACATCCCCAAACTCGGCTTCCGCCTGGCCAAGACGGGCGCGCGCATCCTATCGGTTGACGGAGAGGGGGCAAGTGAGAAGGCTGACGCTCTGGCCACGAGGCTTCGGGCGGCCCTTGGCCCCGATATTGTGAAGATCGCCCGCCCGGTGAAATGTGCGGAAATGCGCATCACCGGGCTGGATGACGCGACGACGGCCGCCGATGTCATCGAGGCGGCCGCAAAAGAAGGAGATTGCCCGACCACCAACATCCGGTCGGGCAAAATTGTCGTGGGCCCAAGGGGTACGAGAAGCCTCTGGCTCAGCGTTCCGATGGCAGCCGCCAAAAAGCTTACCAGCTCTGGGCGGCTGCAGATAGGTTGGGTCGTTGCAGGGGTGACACTGCTGGCCGCGAGGCCCAAGCGGTGTTACCGCTGTCTCGACACCGGCCACCTGGCGGTGCAGTGCAAGTCCTCGGTGGACCTCAGTCGGAATTGTTTCCGCTGCGGGAAGCCGGGGCACAAAGCACCAGAGTGCGACGCGGCTCCGAATTGCCCGGCCTGCGAGGCCGTAAGCAAGCCGAAGGAGCACGTGCTGGGGAGCAGCGGCTGTATTACAGCACCCAAGCCGCCC
This sequence comes from Phengaris alcon alcon, assembly GCA_037179445.1. Lineage (NCBI taxonomy): Eukaryota > Metazoa > Arthropoda > Insecta > Lepidoptera > Lycaenidae > Phengaris > Phengaris alcon. The sequence continues at coordinate 224,442 of JAYRCH010000074.1, forward strand.
CCCGGCACGAATAAGAAGAGGAAGGCTCCTTCCAAGGCCCGGCTTAAAAAGCCCAAGGCCGGCGCAAGGGTGGTTCCACCCGCCCCCGCCACTATGGAAGTAGAAGCCTAGACCCGTGGGCGGTGATCGGGGGATCGCCGCTCACACTATGGGTCCCGAGCGCAAAGCTCCCCTGTGCCCGGGGAGCTCTCGGTGAAGGCAGGCGGCGGCATTCCACCTAGCCGCCGCAACAGAGGAGGGCCGGTCGCGGCACGCGCTGCGGGGTCGTGGAGCTATGCTCACGCGATTCCCACGGCCTCGCATTGGCGCAGAAGAAGGGCATCGGGGGGTTTTAGTCGGTAAACCCCGGTGCACTCCATCTCGCACCGGGGGAGTCCGACATACCCCTGCTGCCCTCCCCCGGGGGCAGCGGGGGATTCGTAACGAATTTCCCCCCGCAAAAAAAAAAAAAAAAAAAAAAAAAAAAAAAAAAAAAAAAGGTTGGGGACGATACCGGTTCCTCCACGTTGGTGTCCCTGGGCAACGCCTGGGTGCGCCACTCCGCTTTTTACACGGGGTGAGGTACTCAGGCGGCTGAACGCCGGTCTTTCTCTATCTTTTCACCACCTTTTTATAGTTTACTCTTCTTTCTGCATTATTTTATTTATTTCGTCTATCTTTCAACACCTTTTCTTTCTATCTTTTCTCTTTTATTTACTCTTCTGTGCGTGTGTGTTAGGTTTTGCGTGTTAGGTTTTTGTTTGAATGGTGATGGATGGGCTTTTACGGCCCCTAATCCTTGGATTGTGGTGCCCGGCCTTGGGATGCGTGGCGAACGGGCGGTTTCGTCGTGAGGGCACTGGGGCAGAATCCCCCCTACTGGATCGGGTCAGACTCAGCCCACAAGTGACAGCTATGGAAAGTCGTACTTTGAAAACTATTCCCCGGGTGGGTCCCAGCGAAGCTGGGGAATCCCACACTCCCGCTCCGGCGGGGGGTCGGCCCTTGTATACGGGGGGGCCACAAAATACGATGGCGGAGGAGGAGAAGGCGGGAGAGAGGAAGGAGGGATGCGCGATGGCGCAGAAAGGGCCGAGCTCGGTGCCCCTAACCGCACTGGGAACGGAACCTTTAACGGATGAGGATGTGGATTTCTCGCAGCCGCAGCCTAACGGCGTGCAGCGGCTGCTGAGACTCCTTCAAAGGAAAAAGGCAAGGGGCGACACAGAGGGACTGGCGCGCGTTCAGTTTGAGCGCGAGCTAAGACTCCCGTCCTCCGAAGATGACGGATTGGACAAGGCGCGCGTGCCGCGTGTATTGCTGCACGATGTTATGGCACCGCCGCCCAAAGGACCAGACGCTATGAGAGATAGTGATGACTATCTCTCAGACTCCTCGGTCTACAGCACCATGTCGCTGGAGTCCGGGGAGTCCATCACCGGATTAGACAGACCTCGTAAGAGGAAACCCGATTTCGACGCCGTACCGTCCCTCAGTAAAGGGGTGGTACCAAAACCTAAACGTGGACGTGGCCGGCCGCCGACGACAGGCCAGTACGTTGGCTTGGCGAAGGCTCAGGCTGACCTGAACAGAGCTAAAGAAGAGGCGCTTCGACTTCAGGCCGAGGTCGAAGTGGCAGAGATGACGCGAACGACAAGGGAGACGCGGACATCACCCCGCGCAACCCCTGTCACAACCGGAGGTATCGAGTCGGAGCAGTCGAGCGCTGCCCTGGCCAAAACAGTGGAGACCTCACTGGAGGCCATCACAATGGTCGCCGTGAGGTCCTCCAACCTTAAAGGCACATTCCAAAAGTGCCTTAAGGAATCGGTGGCGGCCATCAAATCGGCTGTTGCTGAGATGAGAAGCCGCTCCACTACAGAAGATCTGGCGAGGCTGGAGGCCCAGAACGCACGCCTCCAAGAAGAAATGGCGAGAATGGGCCGCGAACTCGAAGAGTTGCGCAGACGGGCTATCAACACCCGTCCCGTACAAGACGACATGCGTGAGCTGTTGGCGGAGGTCTCCCGATCTAACATAGAGACCTTCGGCAACATGCTCAACGCCAGGCTGGCCGGACTTGAGGACAGACTCTTGCCGGAGCCGAGGAGGAGACCTCCGCTGGCGGCAGACGCTGCTAACACATGTATCAGCGCCCCGCCGGCGGCTACTGGAAGTAAAAAGGCACCGAAACCCAAAAAGGCCACGGCGCCCTCATACGCAGAGATGGCGGCAACAAGTGCAGCGGCCCCCCAAGTGGCACCGCTTGCACCGGCCCAGCCAAAGGCTAAAACGCCAAAAAAGAAGAAGCGGCCATCGATGGCCGCTCAGGAGGCGGCGCAAGGGGGGGTGAACACCAACCCCTCCCCCGCCGAGACCCCGTGGATCGCCGTAGGTCCACAAAAGGTCAAGAAGAAAGGGACGGCCAAACCATCCACAACCGCCCCCAAAAACAAAAAGAAGAAGGCAAGGCTCCGCCCCCCTAAAACGGCGGCAGTAACCCTCACCTTAGAGGCGGGGGCTACGGAAAGAGGAGTCACATACGCTAAAGTGCTTAGCGAGGCCAGAGCGAAAATCGACCTGGGGGAACTCAATATCCCCAGGCTCGGGTTCCGCCTGGTACAAACGGGTGCTCGCCTCCTTTCCATCGAAGGAGAGGGGGCCACGGAGAAGGCCGACGCATTTGCCGCCAGGCTCCGTGCGGTCCTGCGCCCCGAGGATGTGAAAGTCTCCCGCCCGGTGGAAATGCGAGTCACCGGGCTGGACGACGCGACAACGGCTGCCGAGGTCATCGAGGCGGCCGCTAGAGAAGGGAATTGCCCGGCTACCAACATCAGGTCGGGCAAAATCGTTGTGGGTCCCAGAGGCAACCGAAGCCTCTGGCTCAGTGTACCGACCGCAGCCGCCAAAGGGCTCACCAGCTCCGGACGGCTGCAGATCGGCTGGGTCACAGCAAAGGTAGCATTGCTGGCCGCTAGGCCTAGGCGGTGCTACCGATGCCTAGACACTGGCCATCTCGCAGTGAAATGCCCGTGCCCGGTGGACCTCAGCCGGAACTGCTTCCGCTGTGGGAAACCGGGTCATAAGGCGCTCGAGTGCACAGCGACTCCAAACTGCGTGGCATGTGAGGCTGCTGGCAAGGAGCAGAAGGAGCACGTGCTGGGGAGTAGCGGCTGCATAACTGCATAATAGCAGCAAAGAAGCCGCCTCCCGGCACTAAGAGGAAGGCTCCCACAAAAAAGGCCCGGCAGAAGCCCAAGGCCAAAGGCGCAAGGGCGGAAACATCCGCCCCCGCCATGGAAGTGGTTGAGTCCTAGACCCGTGGGTGGCGATCGGGGGATTGTCACCCACACTATGGGTCCCGAGAGAAAAGCTCCCCAATGCCCGGGGAGCTCTCGGTAAGGCAGGCGGCGGCACTTCATCTAGCCGCCGCAACAGTAGAGGGCCGGACGCGGCACGCGCTGCGGGGTCGTGGAGCTATGCTCACGCGATTCCCACGACCCCGTATTGGCGCCGAAGGAGGGCATCGCCAGGTTTTAGTGGGTAGACTCTGTGCCAACTACACCCAGGCACAGAGGAGTCCCACATAACCCCGCGATGACCCCCCCCGATCATCGCGGGGTATACGTAACGTATTTCCCGGCGTAAAAAAAAAAAAAAAAAAAAAAAAAAAAAAAAAAAAAAAAAAAAGGTTAGGTTAGGTTAGGTTGGGGCGGGGCTCAGCCAGTTCGTCCTCGTTCGTGGCCCTGGGCAACGCTTGGGTGCGCCACTCCGTCTTTTGCGGGGTGAGGTACCCACGCGGCTGAAGGCAGGCGCTATCTCTTTTCTTCACTATCTTTCACCACCTATTTTGTTTAGCTTTCTTGTTTTTGCATTTTGTTTTATTTTATTTTTCTATCTTTCACCACCTTTTCTTTCATCTCTAACTATCTTTCCTTTTAATTTAACTCTTTTGATGGGGGAGCTCACCCCCGAAAAAAGAGACCGCGACCCGGGGAGTCGGTGTTTAACGGAATGGAAGGTCGCAACAATAAAAGTATTCTCCGGGTGGGTCCCGGCAATGCCGGGGAATCCCACACTCTGTCTTCGGACAGAGTCAGACCCATGTATACGGAGGGGTCAATTGCTGCGAGGTCGGATGAGGAGACCGTGGTTAAGACGGTAGAAAAGGAGCGAGGCGCGATGGCGCAACCAGGCCCGAAGCTGGCGCACATTACCGCGCCGGAGACGGGCCTCCTGACCGACGAAGACGTTGACTTCAGTCAGCCGCAGCCCAACGGGGTTGAGCGGCTACTGAAGTTAATGCAGAAAAAGAAGATGCGGGGCGACCCAGACTTACCGCGCGTGCTTCTCACGCGCGACGTGATACTGCCGTCGCCCACAATACCTGACAGAGACAGCGAGGACTATCTCTCGGACTCCAGCTGCATGTCTTCCATGTCGCTGGACTCCGAGGGATTGCCCGCACCCACCGGACGTACGACCCCCCTTAAGCGGCGGTTACACCCGGACGTGACAGAGGCGGCGCCGAACACCAGCAAAGGTGCGGTGCCGAAGGCCAAACGTGGACGCGGCCGCCCGCCGACCACCGGCCAATACGTTGGCTTGGCCAAGGCGCAGGCCGAACTTAATCGGACGAAGGAGGAGGCTCTTCGGCTTCAGGCAGAGAAAGAGGTTGCCGAGTCGATGAGGACTGCGAGGGAAGCGCGCGCGTCCATCTGCGCGAGCCCTGCTGCAGTCACCGAAGGAGACAATGCGGAGCGGACAAACGCCGCTTTGACAAAAAGTATTGAGACTTCGCTGGAGGCCGTAACCATGGTCGCCACGAAGTCTCAGAACTTGAAAGGCACTTTTCAACGGTGCCTCAAGGAGGCGGTCGCTAGCATTAGGGCGGCCGTCACCGAATTGAGGGGCCGTTCAATGACGGAGGAGATGGCGAGGATGGAGGCTCAAAACGCACGCCTCCAGAAACAGCTGGCTGACATGCGCCAGGAGATAGAAGAGCTGCGCCGGCAGGCATCCCGCCCCGCCGAGCAAGATCTGCGACAACTACTAGACGAGGTGTCGCGTAAAAATGTGGAGACGTTCGGCACAATGCTGAACGCTAGGCTGGCCGGATTAGAGGACCGACTCTTGCCGGCCCCTCTGATACGGCCGCCACTGGCGGCAGACAGCGTCAGTGCCCCAACATCGGCACCGACGAAGAAGGCGCCGAAGCCCAAAAGGGCGACGGCGCCCACATACGCAGAGATGGCGGCACCGAATGTACCGGCCCCTAAAGAGGCTCCGGCTGCTCTGGCCCCGCTCAAGGCCAAGAAGAAGAAGCGGCCATCAATGGCCGCTAAGGAAGCGGTGCAAGGGGGGGAGCACACCGATCCCTCCCCCGCCGAGGCCCCGTGGACCAAGGTAGGTCCACGTAAGGTCAAGAGGACGAAGAAGGGGGCGGCTACTCCAGCTAAAGTCGCCCCAAAAAAGAAGAAGAAGAGAGCGAAGCTTCGCCCTCCCACGACTGCGGCGATCACCCTCACCCTGGGGGCGAGCGCTGCTGAAAGGGGGGTGACTTACGCCAAGGTTTTGGGACAGGCTAGAGCGGCGATCGACCTGGCGGAGCTAGGGATCCCCAGGCTTGGCTTCCGCCTGGCCGAGACCGGAGCGCGCGTCCTCACCATTGCTGGTGAGGGGGCGCAGGAAAAAGCGGACGCCTTCGCCCAGAGGCTGAGGTCCGTCCTCCCATCGGAAGACGTAAAAGTCGCCCGCCCGGTACTGTGCGCGGAGATCCGCGTTGCCGGGCTGGACGACTCAATAGCGGCCGCCGACGTCATCCAGGCGGTCGCGAAGGAGGGAGAGTGCTCGGCCGACGACATTCGGTCGGGCCAACTGACGGTGGGGCCACGCGGGGACGCGTCGGTGTGGATGCGTGTCCCGGTCGCGGCCGCCAAGAAGCTCATGAGCTCAGGGCGGCTGCGAGTTGGCTGGGTGTCGGCGAGAGTGGCGCTGCTGGCCGCGAGGCCTAAGCGCTGCTTCCGCTGCCAGGACACCGGCCACGTGGCGGCGAAGTGCCAGTGCCCGGTAGACCGCAGCCGGAGCTGTTTCCGCTGCGGGAAACCGGGGCACAAGGCGGCCGAGTGCAGGGAAGCGCCCAACTGCTTCCTGTGCGAGGCCGTCGGCAAAGAGGAGAAGGGGCACGTGCTGGGCAGTAGCGGCTGCGTTGGAGCTGCTAAAAAGCCGGTCCCCAAGAAGAGCAAGGCTCCAACAAAGAAGGCTCGGCATAAAAAGCCCAAGGCCAACGGCGCAAGGGCGGTTCCGTCCGCCCCCGCCATGGAGTTGGACGCCTAGGCCCGTGGGCGGTGATCGGGGGATCGCCGCCCGCACTATGGGCCCCGAGAGAAAAGCTCCCCAATGCCCGGGGAGCTCTCGGAGAGGCAAGCGGCGGCATAACAACAGGCCGCCGCATTAGAAGGGAGCCGGATGCGGCACGCGCTGGGGGGTCGTGGAAGAATGTTCGCGTTTCCCACGGCCCCTCCACTGGCGCTGAAGATGGGCATCGGGGTGTTTTAGTCGGTACACCCCGGTGCACTCCATCTCGCACCGGGGGAGTCCGACATACCCCTGCTGCCCTCCCCCGGGGGCGGCGGGGGATTCGTAATTGAATTTCACCCCGTCAAAAAAAAAAAATAAAAAATAAAAAAAATAAAAATAAAAAAAAAAAAAAAAAAAAAGGTTAGGTTGGGGCGGGGACGATACCGGTTCCTCCACGTTGGTGTCCCTGGGCAACGCCTGGGTGCGCCACTCCGCTCTCTACACGGGGTGAGGTACTCAGGCGGCTGAACGCCGGTCTTTCACTGTCTTTCACCACCTTTTTATAGTTTACTCTTCTTTTGCTTTATTTTATTTATTTTGTCTATCTTTCAACACCTTTCTTTCTATATTTCCCCCTTTTATTTATTCTTCTGTGCGTGTGTGTTAGGTTTTGCGTGCTAGGTTTTTGTTTTGAATGGTCATGAATGGGCTTATACGGCCCCTAATCCTTGGATTGTGGTGCCCGGCCTTGGGATGCGTGGCGAACAGGTGGTTTCGTCGTGAGGGCACTGGGGCAGAATCCCCCCTACTGGATCGGGTCAGACTCAGCCCACAATTGACAACTATGGAGTGCAATTCGGAGAAAAAAACTCCCCGGGTGGGTCCTCTTCGGAGGGAATCCCACACCCCCGCTTCGGCGGGGGGCTGCCCCATGTATACGGGGGGGGCACCAATTGCAGTTGAGGAGGAGGAGAGGAGGATAGAGAGGGAGAACGACCTTAGCAATGATACACAGGATAATGTTACGCGTGACGATCTGGCAATGACGACAGCAAGTGAGGGAGAGGATGGATCGCGAGCGGCGACGCCCGTGTCCACCGGCTCAGCGAGTAGGTTTTTCCGAAAGCATCCCGGAAGTGGAACGGAGGAAGAGAGCGGCAATGACACCGCGGCCTCTCGAAGCCAGGACAGAGAAAGTGATAGGGAGATAAAGAGGGACAGGTTCTTGCGTAAGAGGCGCGGAATCGAGGACAGTCCTGAGAAAGAGAAAGGAGCAGACCGCAAGCCCGCTTCAAAACGCGGCAGAGGCAGGCCCCCCACTACAGGGCATTATGTCGGCTTGGCTAAGGCCCAACAGGACCTTCTTGACACCAAACAGAAGGCTCTGGAGGTTGAAGCCGAGCGACAAATTCTTGAGTCGGCAAAGAGGATTCCGCAGCTACGGTTACACCGGCTGTCGGATCCCTCTGATTCCTCGGATGTGACGATGGTGGAAGACGAGGAGATCACGGCCGCAAAGCTGAGCGCGGTGATAACGGAGAGTCTGGGGGCCATTAACAACGTGGCCCAAAAATCAAAAAATTTAAAAGGGACATCAGTCGCAGCCCTAAAGAAAGCGACCACCGCCATACAGGAGGCGTGCTCTGCACTCCTCAGTCGTTCGACTTCGGCGGAAACGAGGGCCCTGGAACTGGCGAACACACGCCTCTCTAGGGACCTCGCCGAAATTAAAATGGAGTTGGAGACCGTCAAGTGCAAGCTAGCTGACGTTCAACCACAGACCGTCCCCACAAACAGGGAGCTGAACGTGGAAGAGCTCCTACAGCGAGCAGTGCGCGAGGCGGTATCTGTTACGAGTGCACGGATGGATGCGCGGCTGGAGAGTTTGGAGGCCCGGCTTCTACCAGAGCCCCGCCTGCGGCCTCCCCTAGCCTCGGACAGAAAGAAGGACAGAGTGGCCCCTGCCCTAACACCTGCAGGGCCAACACAAAAAGAGAAGGAAAAGAGGACGCCCCCGCCGGAGCCGTCGGTGACAACGCTTATGCCTCCGACGAACCCCGGCCCGGCGCCCAAAAAGGCCAAGAAGAAGGCGCGAAAGACTGCCGCAGCCACTGAAGCGGCAACGGTGAGAAGCGACGCTGCAACAACAACAGCAGCGTCGCCACCCGCTACCACTTCAGAGTGGACAGAGGTGGTGAAGAAAGGGAAGGTAGCCAAAAAGAAGAATGGGGAAGAAAAGAAGGCTCCTAAAAAGAAAAAGAAGAGGGCAAACCAACTCCGCGCTCCAAAATCTGCGGCCGTAGTGCTCACGCTGCAGCCGGACGCGGCACAAAGAGGCGTCTCTTACAAAGACGTCCTTGTAAAAGCGAAGCAGCGCCTTGACCTAGCTGCACTTGACATCCCGGCGGTGAAATTTAAGTTGGCCGTAACCGGTGCTCGTATGCTTGAGGTCTCGGGTTCGGCCTGCAAAGAGAAAGCCGATGCCCTCGCGGGCAAACTGAGGGAAGTACTCGGGGAGGAAGAAGTCCGCATATCTCGGCCACAAAAGTGCGCCGAGTTACGGATCACAGGACTCGACGACTCTGCCTCGGCGGTGGAGATCGCAACAGCCATCGCAAGACCTGGTGGCTGCAATGTCGAAGACGTCAAGGTCGGCGAAATCCGCCTGGATAGGAGCGGCCGCGGTACGGCTTGGGTCAAATGTCCGGTCGAGGCCGCCAAGCAAGTGACGGCCGAAAATACGAAGGTGTACGTCGGGTGGACTGTGGTGCGTGTGACGCTATTGACGGCGCGCATCATGCGGTGTTATCGCTGCCATGAAGTGGGTCACACGCGGGCTACTTGTACTTCCGAAACTGACCGTGGTGAACTCTGTTTCCGCTGCGGTCAGCCTGGCCATCCGTCGCGACAGTGTGGAAACCCACCTCACTGTGCAGTTTGCGCAGCGAACGGAAAACCAGCGGACCACAGCGTGGGGAGCAAACCCTGCGGGAAGCCCGCCCCAAAGAAGAGGAACGTCTCTAAAAAGAGTCAAGTGCCTAAGAAAGCCGCCACATCATCTACGGTGGCTTCCGGCGCTGGAGCGGTCCCCATGGAGGCCCAATAACGGCCACCCAACGCTTTCTTCAGGGCAACCTGAACCACTGCGCTCAGGCGCAGGATCTGTGGGTTCAGGAGATTCTGCAGGGGGAAATCGATGTCGCCGTTGTTGCTGAGCCGTATCGCGTTCTGGCCAGGAGTGACTGGATCGGGGACGCCGACTCGTCGGTCGCCCTAGTCTTCGGCCCCAAAATCGTGCCTCCATCCTCAAGGAACACGACTAGGGGCCACGGATTCGTCGTTGCTACTTTGGGGGCCCTCACTGTGGTGGGGGTCTATTTCTCCCCTAATAGGACGATCGCCGATTTCGAGGCGTTCCTGCTCCGGCTGACTGCCTTCGTTGAAGGAGCATCTCGTCCTGTAGTCGTCGCCGGGGACTTCAATGCGAAGTCAACGCTGTGGGGTTCCCCGGTGGCGAATGCAAGAGGTCGTGTGGTCGAGGACTGGTTGGTCACTACTGGCTTAGTTTTGGCAAATCGCGGTGCTGTCAGCACATGTGTCCGGCGTCAGGGCGAATCAATAGTGGACTTGACTTTGGTCAGCCCGACTATCGCCACACGCATCACCGAGTGGCAAGTCTTGAGTCGTACTGAGACTCTATCGGATCACCAGTACATCCGCTTCGTCGTTTCCGCTCACACATCGGAGCCGGGCCGCACAACTTCACCTAACGGCGGTCCGAGGTGGTCCCTAAAGAAGATGGATCGAGATCTGCTCGAGGAAGCAGCGATTGCCGCGTCGTGGGCGCCTCTTCCTTCGGAAGACATTGAAGAGTGCACAGAATGGCTAAATGAGGCGGCACGCAACATCTGTGACGCCTCAATGCCCCGAGTAGGACCGTTCAAACCTCGGCGCCAAACATATTGGTGGCGCCCAGAACTAGAGCGGATTCGTAAAGAGTGCGTGGTAGCTCGACGCCGCTACCTGCGTTACCGCAGAAGGCGGAATAGGGATGAGGAAGAGGAGGAAGGGATTTACGACGGCTATCGTGCGACGCGCCTCAACCTGCGCGACGCTATTCGAACAGCTAAGAAAGATTCGTGGGACGAGTTCCTGGAAACCCTTGAGCAGGACCCATGGGGCAAGCCATATAAGTGGGTAAGGCAGAAACTTCGCCCTGCTGCCCCACCGCTCACCCAGAACCTGCAACCAGAACTCCGCAGCTCCATAATGTCGGCCCTGTTTCCATCTAGGGCCGAGTGGTCCCCGCCATCAATGGCACCACAAACTGCAGAGTCAGAGGACGAGGAGGACGTGCCGCCCATAACGGCAGGAGAATTGGCAGCAGCGGTCAATAAAATGGGCCTTAAGAACACGGCCCCTGGTCTTGATGGCGTCCCCGGACGGGTCTGGGTGCTCGCTATGAAGCAGATGGAAGCGCGTGTGCTCACCGCTTTGACCAGTTGTCTGGTCCAGGGTAGAGTACCGCGGCGCTGGAAGACCGGCAAGCTCGTGCTACTCAGAAAAAACGGGCGACCAGAGGACCAACCGTCGGCCTACCGCCCTATTGTGTTGCTCGACGAGATCTGTAAGACGCTGGAGCGGATCATCGTGGCGCGTCTCAATAGCCATCTAGAGCGCGTCGGCCCAGCTTTGAGTGAAAACCAGTACGGGTTCCGCTCGTGTCGGTCAACCATAGACGCGGTGGCGCGACTTCGGTCGATAACAGATGAAGAGATCTCCCGGGGTGGGGTGGTTCTGGCTGTCTCGCTGGACATCACAAACGCCTTCAACTCCCTGCCCTGGGCAACAATAAAAGAGGGACTCCGGTACCACCGCGTGCCGAGGTATCTACGCAATACCATCTGCGACTACCTATCGGCACGCTCGGTGCAATACCCCACGGATAGCGACTGGGAAGAGCAGGAAGTGGTCTGCGGCGTCCCGCAGGGTTCGGCTCTTGGTCCGACCCTGTGGGACATTGGATTTGACTTTGTGCTTCGCGGTGCCAACCTACCTGGCGTAGAGCTCATCGCCTATGCAGACGACACCCTTGTCGTTTGTCGTGGCAAGACGCACCGCGAAACAACAATACTTGCGACGGCAGCAGTCGCACTAGTAGTCCGGAGGATTCAAGCTCTGGGCCTGACGGTGGCTCTCCATAAATCCGAGGCCCTATCATTCCACGGGCCGAGGAACTCGCCTCCGCCCGGTCTGGGAGTCATTGTGAGCGGAACAAGAATTGACGTGGCGTCCTCGATGACGTACCTCGGACTGGTCCTCGACGGCCAATGGACCTTTAAAGATCATTTTCGCCGCCTGACCGAGAAGATCAGCAGGTCAGCGGGAGCCTTGGCTTCGCTCCTCCCGAACCTCGGGGGGCCGAGCCTGACTTGTCGGCGCTTATACATGGGCGTTATTCGCTCCATGGCAATGTACGGCGCGCCGATCTGGGCCGAAGATCTGTCGCCCACGAATCGGCTTGCCCTAGGGAGGCCCCAAAGAATGATGGCAACGCGGGCAGTGCGTGGATACCGCACCATCTCAAAGGATGCGGCATGCCTGCTCGCCGGAAGCGTCCCATGGGACCTGGACGCTCGAGCCCTCGCCGACGTTTACTGGCGTGGCGCTGAGATCCGCGCTGGGGGCAGCAACCCCTTACCAGACGCCGTACGTCGGTGGAGGGACCAGGCAAAGGAGAGGACCATAGAACTGTGGCAGGAGAGGCTCCAAGAACCGCAAGTAAGCGTCAACCTGGTGCTGGCCATCCGCCCAGTTCTGATAGAGTGGCTTAATAGAAAGACCGGCGCGCTCTCCTTCCGACTCACACAGGTGCTCACTGGGCACGGCTGCTTTGGTCAGTACCTGTGCGAGGTCGCGAACAGAGAGGACAACACGCGATGTCATCACTGTGACAATGACAGGGACGGCGTGTCCCTCATGGATTCGACAACGTGCGGCACTCACAGCCGCCATCGGAACAGACATCTCGCTGCCAGCACTATTTCGTGCAATGGTGAGCAGCGAGCAAGAGTGGACAGCGGTGGAGGACTTCGCTCACGAAGTCATCTCCGCGAAAGAAGAGGCCGAGCGCATAAGAGAGAGGGAGGCGCTCGACCCTCGTCGAAGAAGCCGGCCAAGACGAAGACAGGTCAACCAAGATGACCACAATGTCCCGCCTTAGCTGGGAACTCGGGGTGGCGGTGTGGGGATGCCGTCGCCCATTGCACCGAGTCCCCGAGAGGGTCGCGATGCACAGTGTACTCTTCGTGCATCGCGACACCAGAGTGTTAGGCCTATGCAAGCCCTGAGAGGGCCTCTGTTCGGCCTCAGGAGCCCACAAGTGGTGCTCCGAAGAAGAAGGGCCTGCTCACACCATGCAGGCGCACGCTCGCCGAGTCGCGGAGCAAGCTCACGCGTCCCCGTGACCCGGCAAATAGCGGTACGTGGAAGAGTACCGACGGGTTTTAGTGGGTAGGGCTGCGGCCATTTCACCACCTTGTCGGCCGCAGCGAGTCCCACATACCCTCTGGGAGGTCCCCGCCTCCCTTGGGATGCGTAAATGCATTCCCCGTCGCAAAAAAAAAAAAAAAAAAAAAAAAAGGTTAGGTTGGGGCTGCCAACGTCCATACCACGTTGAATACACCGGTTCTCGTCCGATCACCGAAGTTAAGCAACATCGGGCGCGGTTAGTACTTGGATGGGTGACCGCCTGGGAATACCGCGTGATGTTGGCTTTTTAAAACCCCCCGACGGTTGCCCGCCTTGTCGTGGCGGTGGGGCTCTAGTAGCCGTGGATGGTGGACCACGGTGAAGCAAAGAGGCAACCAGGGCCGGCTGGGCAGGAGGCCAGGCCGGCCCGAGGAGGGGCGCTCCCGGCGGACTGGAGGAGCCGGTCCGCTGCGGACGCGCCTGGTGGTGGGGCCGCAGAAGAAGAGGAGTGCCGGTATTACGGTGCGCCGTACTCCCTATCCTCTGCGGCCGTGGAGGATCGTAGGGGGAGAGGGTGGTGGTTTTATGCCGCTATCCCTACCCCCCTGCGAGCTGGCGGGGCCGTTCCGCTTGGTAACGGCATCGGTGGGGCCGCAGAGGAAGAGGCAAGTTCGGTATTACGGTGCGCCGCTTGCCCTATCCTCTGCGGCCGAGGTGAGGAGAAAGGCTCCCTCCAGGGCCCGGCGCAAGGCGCCCAAGGCCACAGGCGCAAGGGCGGAGCAACCCGCCCCCGCCATGGAGGTCGAAGCCTAGGCCCGTGGCCGGCGATCGGGGGATCGCCGGTCACAGTAAGGGCCCCGAGATGAAAAGCTCCCCAATGCCCGGGGAGCTCTCGGAGAGGTAGCGGCGGCACAACACCAGGCCGCCGCAAAGAAGAGAGCCGGTTGCGGCACGCGCTGCGGGGTCGTGGAAGAATGCAATGCGATTCCCACGGCCCCGCGAACGGCGCTGAAGGTGGGCATCGGGGGGTTTTAGACGGTAAACCCCGGCGCACTCCATCTCGCGCCGGGGGAGCCCGTCATACCCCTGCCGCCCTCCCCCGGGGGCGGCGGGGGATACGTAACGTATTTCCCCCCGTTAAAAAAAAAAAAAAAAAAAAAAAAAAAAAAAAAAAAAAAAAGGTTAGGTTGGGGCTGGGGACGATACCGGTTCCTCCACGTTGGTGTCCCTGGGCAACGCCTGAGTGCGCCACTCCGCTTTTTACACGGGGTGAGGTACTCAGGCGGCTGAACGCCGGTCTTTCTCTATCTTTTCACCACCTTTTTATAGTTTACTCTTCGTTTTTGCATTGTTTTATTTATTTCTCTATCTTTCAACACCTTTTCTTTCTATCTTTTCTCTTTTATTTATTCTTCTGTGCGTGCGTGTTAGGTTTAGCGTGTTTGGTTTTTGTTCTGAATGGTGATGAATGGGCTTTTACAGCCCCTAATCCAAGGTTTGTGGTGCCCGGCCATGGGATGCATGGCGAGCAGGCGGTCTCGTCCCGAGGGCACTGGGGCAGAATCACCCCTGATTGATCGGGCCAGAAATCAGCCCACAACTGACGAACATGGAGGTCCGCAATGAGAAAAATAGTCCCCGGGCGGGTCCCGACTATGTCGGGGAATCCCGCACCTCTCCAAAGAAGGGAGAGGTCTGGCCCAAGTATACGGGGGGTGCCACCATTGCAAGTGGGAGTGGTGAGGCCGTGGCGACGGCGAGTGGAAGTGAAGGCGCAACAACATGCGCGAGTCCGGAGCTGGTGCCCCTAACCGCACCGGCGGCGGACCAATTATTGACAGACGAGGATGTCGATTTTTCGCAGCCTGTGGAGAACGGCAGGGAGCGGCTTCTTAGGCTGCTTCACCGGAAGAAACTTCGAGGTGACACGGAGGGGCTCGCGCGCGTTCAGCACAAGCGTGAGTTGATCCTCCCTCCCTCCATAAAGACAGAGACAGTAGCGGCGGGGAATTCCAGCGCAGCCGCACCGCGCGTACCGCTCGTGTTGCTTACGCGCGCGCGGATCCCTGATCGCCTAACCGGACTTGACAGCGACGACTACCTCTCGGACTCCAGTGATATGTCTTGCATGTCACTGGACTCCGAGGGGTTGCCCGTCATTCCCGATCGTGACGCACCTCGAAAGAGGAAAACCGATGATGACGATGTGCCGTCCCTTAGCAAAGGGGCGGTACCTAAGGCTAAAAAAGGACGTGGCCGGCCACCATCTACCGGCCAATACGTCGGCCTAGCGAAGGCCCAAGCCGAATATAACCGCCAGAAAGAAGAGAGCCTCCGTTTAGAGGCAGAGAGGGAAATCGCCGAGACAGCACGGGCGGCAAGGGAAATACGAGCCTCCCCCCGCCCAAGCCTTACACCTGGCGAAGGCGAGCAGGAGAGTACGAGCGCGGCACTAAACGCGAGCGTAGAAAGGTCACTGGAGACCATCACTATGGTCGCCAGTAAGTCCAACAATTTGAAGGGGACTTACCAGCGGTTCCTAAAGGAGGCGGTCGCCAACATTAAGGTGGCCGTCAACGAGATAAGGAACCGCTCCCAAAACGACGAACTGCGGGCTCTGGAAGCACACAACCACAAGCTTCAACAGCAAATTGACGCTATGCGGCGAGAGCTGGAGGAGCTACGGAGGCAAGCGTCCAAGCCTACCGCTGACGACTTGGAGAAGCTGTTGTCGGAGGTCTCGCGCTCAAACATCGAGACCTTCGGCAACATGCTGAATGCTAGGTTGGCTGGGTTGGAGGATAGACTCCTTCCCGAGCCTAGAAGAAGACCGCCGCTGGCGGCGGACAGCACGGACGTTCCCGTCGGTGCTCCATCAACGACAGCACCGGCGAAAAAGACGCCGAAGCCCAAAAAGGCAACGGCGCCCACCTATGCGGAAGTGACGGCACCGGTTGCAGCGGCCCCAAAAGAGGCACCGCCTGCACCGGCCCCGCCAAAAAAGAAGAAAAAGCGGCCCACAATGGCCGCAAGAGAAGCGGCACAGGGTGGGGAGAACATCAACCCCTCCCCCGCCGAGGCCCCGTGGACCACCGTCGGTCCACGCAAGGCTGGAAAGAAGAAAGGGGCGGTTAAAACACCCAAGGCCGCCCCAAGGAAGAAGAAGGCAAGGCTTCGCCCCCCCACAACGGCGGCAATCACTCTCACTCTAGAGACGGGTGCTGCGGAGAAGGGGGCGACCTACGAGAAGGTCCTGCGCGAGGCCAGGTCGAAGATCGATCTAGGGGAGCTAAACATCCCCAGACTCGGCTTCCGCCTGGCCCAGACGGGTGCGCGCGTCCTGTCGGTTGAGGGAGAGGGGGCTGCCGAAAAGGCGGACGCTTTGGCCACGAGGCTCCGAGCGACCCTTAGCCCCGACATCGTGAAGATCGCCCGCCCGGTGAAATGTGCGGAAATGCGCGTCACCGGGCTGGATGACGCGACGACGGCCGCCGATGTCATCGAGGCGGCCGCTAAAGAAGGAGATTGCCCGGCCACCAATATCCGGTCGGGCAGAATTGTCGTGGGCCCAAGAGGTGCGAGAAGCCTCTGGCTCAGTGTTCCGATGTCAGCCGCCAAAAAGCTAACCAGCTCTGGGCGGCTGCAGGTAGGCTGGGTCGTTGCAGGGGTGACACTGCTGGCTGCGAGGCCCAAGCGGTGTTACCGCTGTCTCGACACCGGCCACCTGGCGGTGCAGTGCAAGTCCTCGGTGGACCTCAGTCGGAATTGTTTCCGCTGCGGAAAGCCGGGGCACAGGGCACCAGAGTGCGAGGCTGCTCCGAATTGCCCGGCCTGTGAGGCCGTAAGCAAGCCGAAGGAGCACGTGCTGGGGAGCAGCGGCTGTATTACAGCACCCAAGCCGCCCCCCGGCACGAATAAGAAGAGGAAGGCTCCTTCCAAGGCCCGGCTTAAAAAGCCCAAGGCCGGCGCAAGGGCGGTTCCACCCGCCCCCGCCACTATGGAAGTGGAGGCCTAGACCCGTGGGCGGTGATCGGGGGATCGCCGCTCACACTATGGGTCCCGAGCGCAAAGCTCCCCTATGCCCGGGGAGCTCTCGGTGAAGGCAGGCGGCGGCATTCTATCTAGCCGCCGCAACAGAGGAGGGCCGGTCGCGGCACGCGCTGCGGGGTCGTGGAGCTATGCTTAGCGATTCCCACGACCTCGCATTGGCGCAGAAGAAGGGCATCGGGGGGTTTTAGTCGGTAAACCCCGGTGCACTCCATCTCGCACCGGGGGAGTCCGACATACCCCTGCTGCCTTCCCCCGGGGGCAGCGGGGGATTCGTAACGAATTTCCCCCCGCAAAAAAAAAAAAAAAAAAAAAAAAAAAAAAAAAAAGGTTAGGTTGGGGCTCAGCCAGTTCGTCCTCGTTCGTGGCCCTGGGCAACGCTTGGGTGCGCCACCTCGTCTTTTGCGGGGTGAGGTACTCACGCGGCTGAAGGCTGGCGCTATCTTTTTCTTGTCTATCTTTCACCACCTATTTTGTTTAACTTTCTTGTTTTTGCACTAGTTTTATTTTGTTTATTCTATCTTTTCACCACCTTTTCTTTCTTCTCCTACTATCTTTTCCGTTTTTGTTAACTCTTTGATGGGTGAGCTACACCCGAAAACAAGCCCGCGACCCGGGGTGTCGGAGTTCTAAGGTATGGAAGATCGCAATTTGAAAAATATTCCCCGGGTGGGTCCCAGCGATGCTGGGGAATCCCACCCTCCTGCTTCGGCGGGAGGCAGCTCCATGTATACGGGGGGGGCACAAACTGCGATGAGGGAAGAGGCGGTCGTTCAAACGACGGAGAAGGAAAGGAGCATGACGATGCGAGCAAGTCCGGGTCTGGCGCACATTACCGCGTCGGGAACGGACATATTAACAGACGAGGACGTAGACTTCTCGCAGCCGGTCCCTGATGGCAGGAAACGGTTGCTCGAGCTTCTACGTAAAAAGGCCTTACGAGGGGATAAGGAGGGAATGCCGCGCGTGATGCTCACGCGCGCGCTGATCCCCGAACCCCCATCAACTGACTGTGACAGCGAGGACTGCTACTCGGACTCCAGCTGCTTGTCGCTGGATTCCGAGGGGTTGCCCGCAATACCCGGAAAAGACATGCCTCGAAAGAGGAAACAGGATGAAGACAATGTACCGCCCCTCAGTAAAGGGGCGGTACCAAAACCTAAG
This sequence comes from Phengaris alcon alcon, assembly GCA_037179445.1. NCBI lineage: Eukaryota > Metazoa > Arthropoda > Insecta > Lepidoptera > Lycaenidae > Phengaris > Phengaris alcon. Next base: position 242,403 of record JAYRCH010000074.1, read on the forward strand.
CGTGGACGCGGCCGGCCGCCAACGACCGGCCAGTACGTTGGCCTGGCCAAGGCCCAGGCCGACTTGAATAGGGAGAAAGAGGAGGCCCTTCGACTTCAGGCTGAAGCAGAAGTGGCTCAATCAGCTAGAACAGCACGGGAGGCGCGTTCATCTGCCCCTGCTAGCCCAGTTGAGATAGAGAAAATATCGGAGCGGACAAGCGCTGCCCTGACTAAGAGCTTGGAGGCTTCGCTGGAGACTATAAGTATGGTCGCCGCGAAGTCCTCCAATTTAAAGGGAACATACCAGCGGTTCCTCAAGGAGGCGGTCGCCAACATAAAGGCGACCACTGCCGAGCTGAGGGGCCGTTGTGTCTCGGAGGAGATAAAGGTCTTGGAGGCGCAAAATGACCGCCTTCTGAGACAAGTGGAAAATATGCGTCGGGAGCTGGATGAGCTCCGACGTCAAGTAGCTCGACCACCAGAGCAAGACCTGCAGAAGCTGTTGTCGGAGGTTTCGCGATCCAACATTGAAACCTTCGGCAACATGCTGAATGCAAGGCTCGCCGGACTGGAGGACAGACTCCTTCCGGAGCCCAGGAGAAGACCCCCGCTGGCGGCGGATAGTGTCATTGTAGACACCACGCCAGCGGAGGACGCAACAAAGGCACCGAAGCCCAAAAGGGCGACGGCACCCTCATACGCGACAATGACGGCACAAAATGCGGTGGCCCCAAAAAAGGCACCACCTGCACCAGCCCCGCCTAAGGCCCCCAAGGTCAAGGCCAGAGAGAAGACGAAGAAGCGGCCATCAATGGCCGCCCAGGAAGCGGCACAAGGGGGGGCGAACACCAGCCCCTCCGCCGCCGAGGCCCCGTGGACCAAAGTTGGGCCACGCAAGGCCAGGAAGGAGGAGGGGGCGGCTAAAACACCCAAGGCCGCCCCAAAGAGGAAGAAGAGGAAGGCAAGGCTTCGCCCCCCCACATCCGCGGCCGTCACCCTCACCCTTGAGGCGGGGGCTGCGGAGAGGGGGGTGTCATACGAAAAGCTGCTCCGTGAGGCCCGGGCGAAGATCGACCTCGGGGAGATCGGTATCCCCAGGCTCGGCTTCCGCCTGGCCCAAACGGGTGCGCGCGTCCTGACCATTGAAGGAGAGGACGCGAATATGAAGGCAGACGCGCTTGCTGCACGAATGCGAGCGGTCCTCAACACGGAAAGCGTTAAAATCGCCCGCCCGGTGAAACGTGTCGAAATGCGCATCACCGGGCTGGACGACGCAACAACAGCCGCCGACATAACCGAGGCGGCTGCAAATGAAGGGGGTTGCCCGGCTACCAATATCCAGTCGGGCAAAGTCGTTGTGGGCCCAAGGGGAACCAGATCCCTATGGCTTAAAGTCCCGGTAGCGGCCGCCAAGAAACTTCTGAGCTCTGGGCGGCTGCAGATTGGCTGGGTCGTGGCTAAGGTAACACTGCTGGCCGCGCGGCCTAGGCGGTGTTACCGGTGCCTCGACAACGGCCACCTGGCCGTAAACTGCAAGTGCTCGGTGGACCTCAGCCGGACATGTTTCCGCTGTGGGAAGCCGGGCCACAAGGCAGCTGAATGCGGGGCAGAACCGAACTGCCCCGCGTGCGAGGCTGTCGAAAAGCCGAAGGGGCACGTGCTGGGGGCTGCTGGCTGCATCACAGCTGCCAAAAAGCCGCCCCCAGGCAAGAAAAAGGGAAAGGCTCCCTCAAGGGCCCGGCATAAAAAGCCGCAAGCTCAAGGCGCAAGGGCGGCTCAACCCGCCCCCGCCATGGAGGTCGAAGCCTAGGCCCGTGGCCGGCGATCGGGGGATTGCCGGTCACAGTAAGGGCCCCGAGATGAAAAGCTCCCCAATGCCCGGGGAGCTCTCGGAGAGGTAGCGGCGGCGCAACACCAGGCCGCCGCAAAGAAGAGAGCCGGTTGCGGCACGCGCTGCGGGGTCGTGGAAGAATGCAATGCGATTCCCACGGCCCCGCGAACGGCGCTGAAGGTGGGCATCGGGGGTCTTGCGCAGCGTATAATCGAGTGGCAGGTGGTCTCCACTGTGGAAACCCTCTCGGACCACAGATATATACGCTTTGACGTATCTGCTCTTGCGTCAGAGCTGGGCCGCACAACAACACCTCGTGCTGGCCCAAAGTGGTCCCTGAACAGAATGGACAAGGACATGCTGCTCGAGGCCGCAATCGTCGCATCCTGGGCACCTCTTCCCTCTGAAGACGTCGAAGAGTGTGCAGACTGGCTAAATGAGGCAATGCAAAACGTTTGCGATGCCTCGATGCCCCGCGTCGGACCCTACAAGCCGCGTCGCCAGACATACTGGTGGCGCCCTGAAATACAAATACTGCGGCGGGAATGTGTGGCGGCTCGTCGTCGCTTTACCAGATATCGGCGAAGACGAAACAGAGAACAGGAAGAAGAGGACGACATCTACGAGGCATACCGTTTGGCGCGCCACGCCCTGCGAGACAGCATAAGGCAAGCTAAAGCCGAAGCCTGGGAAGAGTGGCTCGCGACTCTGGATCGAGATCCGTGGGGCAGGCCCTACAAATGGGTGAGGCAAAAGCTTCGCCCAGTCGCCCCGCCTCTCACCCAGAATCTCGACGCAGAGTTGCGCCAAACCATTGTAACAACCCTATTTCCACACAGGGCTGACTGGTCTCCTCCTACAATGGCTCCGCCTACAGAGGACCTTGATGAAGGTGAAGAGGTGCCTCCAGTGTCACCCGCGGAGCTGGCAGCAGCTGTAATTAAGATGGGCCTCAAGAACACGGCCCCCGGCCTAGATGGTGTGCCGGGGCGAGCATGGGCACTGGCTATGAAACAACTTGAGCCGCGGGTACTCGCCGCTTTGACCAGCTGCTTGGTCCAGGGCAGAGTACCCCGTCGATGGAAAACGGGGAAGTTGGTTCTGCTGCGTAAGAACGGGCGACCAGCAGAACAACCGTCGGCCTACAGACCCATCGTTCTGTTAGATGAGGTCTGTAAAATCCTGGAGCGTATAATCGCGGCGCGCATCACACAACACCTCGATCGCGTCGGGCCGAACCTAAGCGGCAACCAGTTCGGCTTTCGTGCTGGACGATCGACGATCGGAGCGATCGCGTACCTGCGCGACATAGTCGAGGAGACCACGGCTCAGGGTGGGGTAGTTCTGGCGGTGTCATTAGACATCTCCAACGCTTTTAACTCCTTGCCCTGGGCGACAATCAAAGAAGGCTTAAGATACCACGGAGTGCCAAAGTATCTACGTGAGGTCATCGGCGACTACCTCTCTGCTCGCTCGGTGCAATACCCGACGCAAAACGGATGGGAGGAGCAGGAGGTCGTGTGCGGTGTCCCTCAGGGGTCGGCTCTCGGGCCACTCTTGTGGGACATCGGGTACGACTGGGTGCTCCGTGGTGCCTTTCTCCCTGGAACAGACGCGGCCTGTTACGCCGACGACACGCTAGCCGTCGCGCGTGGACAAACCCACAGAGCAGCGGTAGTACGCGCGACTGCAGTGGTCGCACAGATTGTGCATAGAATTCGTGCGTTGGGCCTAACAGTAGCCCTAGAGAAGTCGGAGGCCATTATCTTCCACGGGCCGAGGAACGCACCCCCACCAGGGACGAGCATCATGGTGGGTGGCACCAGAATAGAGGTCAGACCAACTATGACCTACCTCGGCCTCGTGCTTGACAGCCGCTGGTCGTTCAAGGACCATTTCCAGAAGCTGTCCGTAAAGACCACGAAAGCTGCTGGAGCGTTGGCAGGGCTCCTCCCAAACCTTGGGGGTCCGAGCCTCGGTTGTCGCCGTCTTTACCTGGGAGTAGTACAATCTATGGCGATGTACGGCGCACCGATCTGGGCAGCAAATCTGCAGAATGAAAACCGCATGGTGCTCGGGAGAATACAGCGGATCCTAGCCATCCGAGTCGTGCGTGGCTACCGCACCGTTTCTAGGGATGCGGCGTGCGCACTGGCGGGCAGTTTGCCCTGGGATCTGGAGGCCGCATCACTGGCCGAAGTGTTCTGGCATTGTCAGACAGAACGAGACGCGGGACACAACCCACCACCCGACATCATCCGGGGGTGGCGTAACAGCGCCAGAGAACGGGCGCTCGAACTTTGGACTGAGAGACTGGAACAACCGCAAGTCAGCGTCAATCTACTGACAGCCATTCGACCTGTTTTGGCGGAGTGGGTCGGCAGAAAGACCGGCGCGCTGTCCTTCCATCTCACACAGGTGCTGACCGGGCATGGTTGCTTTGGCCGATACCTGTGTGAGATAGTAAAACGAGAGGAGACCACGGCATGTCATCACTGCAACGATGGAAATGACACGGCCGAACACACGATCATGACATGTCCCGCATGGGACACACAACGCTCGGAATTGACAAACAATATCGGACAAGACATCACGCTCCCAGCAATATTTCGCACGTTGCTGGAGAACGAACAGAAGTGGCAAGCGGTGGAGACCTTCGCTCAACAAGTGGTCTCTGCCAAAGAGGAGGCTGAGCGCGTTAGAGAGCAGGAGACGCTCGACCCCCGACGTAGGCCGAGACGAAGACGTAGGATCCAACATGATCCCAACGTCCCGCCTTAGCTGGGGAGCTCGGAGCGGCGGCGTGGGGACGCCGTCGTTCATTGCACCGAGTCCCCGAGCCGGTTGCGATGCGCATCGTACTCCTGTGCATCGCGAATCGAGAGAGGATGGCCTAGGCAAGCCCCAAAGGGGCCTCTGTTCGGCCTAGGGGGTAAACACAAAACAAACCCCCCAAGACGGACCTGCTAGCCCACACAGCAGGCGAGCCGTCGGCGGAGTCGCGGATGTTTTATAAATAGTCCCCGTGGCTCCGTCAATGGCGGTAATGACGGAGTACCGCCGAGTTTTTAGTGGGTAGAGGCTGTTTCCACTTACCATCTTTCGGAAGCAGCGAGTCCCACATACCCGCGGCAGGAATCCCCATCCCCCGCGGGATGCGGAAGAGCATTTTCTCGGCGTAAAAAAAAAAAAAAAAAAAAAAAAAAAAAAAAAAAAAAAAAAAAAAAAAAAAAGTTAGGTTAGGTTAGGTTAGGTTAGGTTAGGTTAGGTTAGGTTGTGTCCTGTCGGGGCTCAGCCAGTTCGTCCTCGTTCGTGGCCCTGGGCAACGCTTGGGTGCGCCACCCCGTCTTTTGCGGGGTGAGGTACCCACGCGGCTGAAGGCTGGCGCTATCTTTTCTTCTCTATCTTTCACCATCTATTTTGTTTAACTTTCTTGTTTTTGCATTAGTTTTATTTTGTTTTTCTATCTTTCACCACCTTTTCTTTCATCTCCAACTATCTTTCCTTTTTATTTAACTCTTCTGATGGGGAGCTCACCCCCGAAAAAAGAGACCGCGACCCGGGGTGTCGGAGTAAACGGAATGGAAGGTCGCAACAATCAAAGTATTCTCCGGGTGGGTCCCGGCAATGCCGGGGAATCCCACACTCTGTCTTCGGACAGAGTCAGACCCATGTATACGGAGGGGTCAATTGCTGCGAGGTCGGATGAGGAGACCGTGGTTAAGACGGTAGAAAAGGAGCGAGGCGCGATGGCGCAACCAGGCCCGAAGCTGGCGCACATTACCGCGCCGGAGACGGGCCTCCTGACCGACGAAGACGTTGACTTCAGTCAGCCGCAGCCCAACGGGGTTGAGCGGCTACTGAAGTTAATGCAGAAAAAGAAGATGCGGGGCGACCCAGACTTACCGCGCGTGCTTCTCACGCGCGACGTGATACTGCCGTCGCCCACAATACCTGACAGAGACAGCGAGGACTATCTCTCGGACTCCAGCTGCATGTCTTCCATGTCGCTGGACTCCGAGGGATTGCCCGCACCCACCGGACGTACGACCCCCCTTAAGCGGCGGTTACACCCGGACGTGACAGAGGCGGCGCCGAACACCAGCAAAGGTGCGGTGCCGAAGGCCAAACGTGGACGCGGCCGCCCGCCGACCACCGGCCAATACGTTGGCTTGGCCAAGGCGCAGGCCGAACTTAATCGGACGAAGGAGGAGGCTCTTCGGCTTCAGGCAGAGAAAGAGGTTGCCGAGTCGATGAGGACTGCGAGGGAAGCGCGCGCGTCCATCTGCGCGAGCCCTGCTGCAGTCACCGAAGGAGACAATGCGGAGCGGACAAACGCCGCTTTGACAAAAAGTATTGAGACTTCGCTGGAGGCCGTAACCATGGTCGCCACGAAGTCTCAGAACTTGAAAGGCACTTTTCAACGGTGCCTCAAGGAGGCGGTCGCTAGCATTAGGGCGGCCGTCACCGAATTGAGGGGCCGTTCAATGACGGAGGAGATGGCGAGGATGGAGGCTCAAAACGCACGCCTCCAGAAACAGCTGGCTGACATGCGCCAGGAGATAGAAGAGCTGCGCCGGCAGGCATCACGCCCCGCCGAGCAAGATCTGCGACAACTACTAGACGAGGTGTCGCGTAAAAATGTGGAGACGTTCGGCACAATGCTGAACGCTAGGCTGGCCGGATTAGAGGACCGACTCTTGCCGGCCCCTCTGATACGGCCACCACTGGCGGCAGACAGCGTCAGTGCCCCAACATCGGCACCGACGAAGAAGGCGCCGAAGCCCAAAAGGGCGACGGCGCCCACATACGCAGAGATGGCGGCACCGAATGGACCGGCCCCTAAAGAGGCTCCGGCTGCTCTGGCCCCGCTCAAGGCCAAGAAGAAGAAGCGGCCATCAATGGCCGCTAAGGAAGCGGCGCAAGGGGGGGAGCACACCGATCCCTCCCCCGCCGAGGCCCCGTGGACCAAGGTAGGTCCACGTAAGGTCAAGAGGACGAAGAAGGGGGCGGCTACTCCAGCTAAAGTCGCCCCAAAAAAGAAGAAGAAGAGAGCGAAGCTTCGCCCTCCCACGACTGCGGCGATCACCCTCACCCTGGGGGCGAGCGCTGCTGAAAGGGGGGTGACTTACGCCAAGGTTTTGGGACAGGCTAGAGCGGCGATCGACCTGGCGGAGCTAGGGATCCCCAGGCTTGGCTTCCGCCTGGCCGAGACCGGAGCGCGCGTCCTCACCATTGCTGGTGAGGGGGCGCAGGAAAAAGCGGACGCCTTCGCCCAGAGGCTGAGGTCCGTCCTCCCATCGGAAGACGTAAAAGTCGCCCGCCCGGTACTGTGCGCGGAGATCCGCGTTGCCGGGCTGGACGACTCAATAGCGGCCGCCGACGTCATCCAGGCGGTCGCGAAGGAGGGAGAGTGCTCGGCCGACGACATTCGGTCGGGCCAACTGACGGTGGGGCCACGCGGGGACGCGTCGGTGTGGATGCGTGTCCCGGTCGCGGCCGCCAAGAAGCTCATGAGCTCAGGGCGGCTGCGAGTTGGCTGGGTGTCGGCGAGAGTGGCGCTGCTGGCCGCGAGGCCTAAGCGCTGCTTCCGCTGCCAGGACACCGGCCACGTGGCGGCGAAGTGCCAGTGCCCGGTAGACCGCAGCCGGAGCTGTTTCCGCTGCGGGAAACCGGGGCACAAGGCGGCCGAGTGCAGGGAAGCGCCCAACTGCTTCCTGTGCGAGGCCGTCGGCAAAGAGGAGAAGGGGCACGTGCTGGGCAGTAGCGGCTGCGTTGGAGCTGCTAAAAAGCCGGTCCCCAAGAAGAGCAAGGCTCCAACAAAGAAGGCCCGGCATAAAAAGCCCAAGGCCAACGGCGCAAGGGCGGTTCCGTCCGCCCCCGCCATGGAGTTGGACGCCTAGGCCCGTGGGCGGTGATCGGGGGATCGCCGCCCGCACTATGGGCCCCGAGAGAAAAGCTCCCCAATGCCCGGGGAGCTCTCGGAGAGGCAAGCGGCGGCATAACAACAGGCCGCCGCATTAGAAGGGAGCCGGATGCGGCACGCGCTGGGGGGTCGTGGAAGAATGTTCGCGTTTCCCACGGCCCCTCCACTGGCGCTGAAGATGGGCATCGGGGTGTTTTAGTCGGTACACCCCGGTGCACTCCATCTCGCACCGGGGGAGTCCGACATACCCCTGCTGCCCTCCCCCGGGGGCGGCGGGGGATTCGTAATTGAATTTCACCCCGTCAAAAAAAAAAAAAAAAAAAAAAAAAAAAAAAAAAAAAAAAAAAAAAAAAAAAAAAAAAAAAGGTTGTGTCCTGTCGGGGCTCAGCCAGTTCGTCCTCGTTCGTGGCCCTGGGCAACGCTTGGGTGCGCCACCCCGTCTTTTGCGGGGTGAGGTACTCACGCGGCTGAAGGCTGGCGCTATCTCTTTTCTTCACTGTTTTTCACCACCTATTTTGTTTAGCTTTCTTGTTTTTGCATTAGTTTTATTTTTGTTTTTCTATCTTTCATCACCTTTTCTTTCATCTCCGACTGTCTTTTCCTTTTTTGTTTAACTCTTTGATGGGTGAGCTACACCCGAAAACAAGCCCGCGACCCGGGGTGTCGTAGTTTTGAGGATGGATAGTCGCACTGTGAAAAGTTTCTCCGGGCGGGTCCCGACAACAGTCGGGGAATCCCGCACTGTGTCCGAAGAGTCTTCGGGCACAGTCTGGCCCACGTATACGGAGGGTGCCAACAATGCGAGTGGGAGTGTGGAGGCCGTTCCGACGGCGAGTGGATCGGAGAAAGGCGCGACTGCGCGCTCGAGTTCGAAGCCGGTGCCCCTTACCGCGCCGGCGGCGGACTTACTCACGGACGAGGAAGTAGATTTTAGTCAGCCGCAACCTAACGGGTATGAGCGGATGCTAAAACTACTACAAAAGAAGAAGATACGGGGCGACGCAGATCTGCCGCGCGTGCTTCTCACGCGCGATGTGATCATGCCGCCGCCAAAACAAGGACTTGACTTCCCTGACAGAGACAGCGAGGACTATCTCTCGGACTCCAGTTGCATGACGGACATGTCGCTGGACTCCGAGGGATTGCCCGCACCCACCGGACGTACGACCCCCCTAAAGAGGCGGTTACACCCGGACGAAGACGTAGTGGCGCCGTGTACCAGCAAAGGTGCGGTGCCTAAGGCCAAGAGAGGACGCGGCCGGCCTCCAACTACCGGCCAGTACGTCGGCTTGGCCAGGGCTCAGGCGGAGCTCAATAGAGAGAAGGCGGAGAGTCTCCGACTCGAAGCGGAGAAGGAGGTAGTCGAGAAGGTGCGGACGGCGAGAGAGACGCGAGTTTCCCTCCGCGCCGGTCCCGCGCCGACTGAAACACCAGAACAGACGAACGCAGCCTACACGGCAAGCATAGAGAGGTCCTTGGAGACCATAACAATGGTTGCATCCAGGTCCTCCAATTTGAAAGGGACTTTTCAGCGGTTCCTCAAGGAGGCGGTCAACAACATCCGAACGGCCGTCACCGAATTGAGGGGCCGCTGCGAAACAGACGAGCTGCGGGCCCTGGAAGCGCAGAATGCGCGGCTTCAGCAGCAGATCGACGCCATGCGTCGAGAGATGGAGGAATTGCGGCGCCAGTCAACCGGGCCCGCTACCCAAGACATGCAGCAGCTGTTGTCGGAGGTCTCGCGCTCCAATATCGAGACCTTCGGCAACATGCTGAACGCAAGGCTCGCCGGTCTGGAAGACAGACTCCTGCCGGAGCCCAGAAGACGACCCCCGCTGGCGGCGGACGGTTCCAGTGTTGACACCACGCCAGCGCAGACGGCTCAAAAGTCGAAAGCGCCGAAGCCGAAAAAGGCAAAGGCGCCCACTTATGCGACAGTGACGGCACAGGTTGCGGCGGCCCCAAAAGAGGCACCGCCTGCACCTGCCCCGTCAAAGGCCCCAAAGGCCAGGAAGAAGACGAAAAGGAAGCGGCCATCAATGGCCGCTCAGGAGTCGGCGCAAGGGGGGGAGATCAACAACCCCTCCCCCGCCGAGGCCCCGTGGACCACTGTCCAGCGTAAGGCCAAGAAGAAGAAGGGGACGGCTACTCCATCCAAAGCCGCCCCTAAGAAGAAGAAAGCGAAGCTGCGTGCCCCCGTCACTGCGGCCGTTACCCTCACTCTAGAGGAAAAGGCTGCGGAGAGGGGGATTACGTACGCCACGCTGTTGAAGGAGGCCAGAGCGAAAGTCGATCTTGGGGAGTTTGACATCCCCAAGCTCGGATTCCGCCTTGCAGAAACTGGCGCGCGCGTGCTCACCATCGACGGTGAGCGGGCGCAGGAGAAGGCGGACGCCTTTGCTGCTAAGCTTAGGACCGTCCTTAGCCCAGAAGTTGTGAGAGTCGGCCGCCCGGTCAAATGCGCGGAAATGCGCATCACCGGGCTGGACGACTCTGTGACGGCCGCCCAAGTCATCCTGGCGGCGTCACAGGAAGGAGGATGCCCGACCAGCTCCATCAGGTCGGGCAAAGTTGTGATGGGACCGAGAGGAGACGCATCCTTGTGGATGAGCGTCCCCGTCGCGGCCGCTAAAAAGCTGCTCAGCTCTGGGCGGCTTCGCGTGGGCTGGGTCTCGGCGAAGGTGGCGCTGCTGGCCGCGAGGCCTAAGCGGTGCTACCGATGCCAGGACACCGGCCACGTCGCGGCGAAATGCCAGTCCTCGGTGGACCGTAGCCGGAGCTGTTTCCGGTGCGGGAAGCCGGGGCACAAGGCGGCAGATTGCGGAGCTGATCCGCACTGCTCGCTGTGTGAGGCCACTGGCAAAATGGAGGTGGCACACGTGCTGGGGAGCGGCGGCTGCGTTTTCGCAAAGCCGCCCCCTGACACGAAAGGGAAGCGAAAGGCTCCCTCCAGGGCCCGGCTCAAGAGGCCGCAAGCCCAAGGCGCAAGGGTGGTTCAACCTGCCCCCGCCGTAATGGAGGTTGAAGCGTAGGCCCGTGGGTGGTGATCGGGGGATCACCGCCCACAGCATGGGCCCCGAGATGACAAGCTCCCCAATGCCCGGGGAGCTCTCGGAGAAGGAGCCGGTTGCGGCTATTGGAAGTGGGCCGGTTGCGGCACGCGCTGCGGGGTCGTGGAAGAATGCTTTGCGATTTCCACGGCCCGTCAAAGGCGCTGAAGAAGGGCATCGGGGGGTTTTAGACGGTAAACCCCGGCGCACTCCATCTCGCGCCGGGGGAGTCCGTCATACCCCTGCCGCCCTCCCCCGGGGGCGGCGGGGGATACGTAACGTATTTCCCCCCGTCAAAAAAAAAAAAAAAAAAAAAAAAAAAAAAAAAAAAAAAAAAAAAGGTTGTGTCCTGTCCCCCCGACGGTTGCCCGCCTCCCCCCGACGGTTGCCCGCCTTGTCGTGGCGGTGGGGCTCAGTAGCCGTGGATGGTGGACCACGGCGAAGCAAAGAGGCAACCAGGGCCGGCTGGGCAGGAGGCCAGGCCGGCCCGAGGAGGGGCGCTCCCGGCGGACTGGAGGAGCCGGTCCGCTGCGGACGCGCCTGGTGGTGGGGCCGCAGAAGAAGAGGAGTGCCGGTATTACGGTGCGCCGTACTCCCTATCTTCTGCGGCCGTGGAGGGTCGCCGGGGGAGAGGGTGGTGGTTTTGTGCCGCTATCCCTGCCCCCCTGCGAGCCGGCGGGGCCGTTCCGCATGAAAACGGCATCGGTGGGGCCGCAGAGGAAGAGGCAAGTTCGGTATTACGGTGCGCCGCTTGCCCTATCCTCTGCGGCCGAGGTGTGAGGAGTAAGGCTCCCTCCAGGGCCCGGCTCAAGAGGCCGCAAGCCCAAGGCGCAAGGGCGGCTCAACCCGCCCCCGCCGCCATGGAGGTCGTAGCCTAGGTCCGTGGGCGGTGATCGGGGGATCGCCGCCCACACTATGGGCCCCGAGAGGAAAGCTCCCCAATGTCCGGGGAGCTCTCGGAGAGGTAGCGGCGGCACGTCATCAGCCGCCGCAGTGGGAGAGAGCCGGATGCGGCACGCGCTGCGGGGTCGTGGAAGAATGCCTTGCGATTCCCACGGCCCCGCGAACGGCGCTGAAGGAGGGCATCGAGAGGTTTTAGTGAGTAAACTCCGGCGCACTCCATCTCGCGCCGGGGGAGTCTCACATAACCCTGTTGCCCTCCCCCGGGGGCAGCAGGGTATACGAAAAGTATTTCCTCTCGTAAAAAAAAAAAAAAAAAAAAAAAAAAAAAAAAAAAAAAAAAAAGGTTGTGTCCTGTGCTGAGCTCAAATTTTCTTAGGCGAAGCCTATGCCAGCCAGCGGATCTTTGTGCTCAGGGTGTCTACCGAAAGGTGTCATTTGGGGCGATTTTTTGGCGTTTGAATTATCTCGGTACCTCTTCTGGTTGCCGAGATAATCAAATTTTGGTGTCTTAGACTATCTCTTGTTTTTTCCCATACATCGGTCGAGAAAGTCATCCACGTGGAACAGCATCGGTCGACGACTTTTGTCCTGGTGTTGTTGTGCGTGGGTGGCCCTCCCGGGGTGGGATCACTTTTGTATATATTGGTTTGGGTTACTTCTATTATTTAGGTGAACTTTTATTTTATTTTTGGTGTTGGTTTTAGGTATATAATTTTATTTAGTTAGGATTTTCTGTTCGGGCTGTTTGCCGGTACATTTTATTGGTGTCGGAATTCATATCAGGGGTGTGCCTTGGGGCACCCCCGAAATTTGCTCTCGGCAAAATGCCGAAAGGTATTGAGGAAGTTGGGGGGGAGGGGAATGAGAGTGAAGGGGGGAATAGGAAGTCTTCCAGACGAGGGCTTGCACTTGAGTTCGGGGATGTTTTGAGTGGTGGGGAGGGGAAAAATAGTGGGGTGGAGAAAGAGAGGAGCAGTCGCCAAGGGGGCTGTTGCCGGAATCTCTTTCGGAGAGATGAGGAAGGATTTAGTGATGGGAGTAGGAATTCGGGGCAGAAGTCGGGTTATGGTAGGGCGGGCGTAACCCTGGCGGAGTTACTCGGGACAGAGTCTGTCCCCTCAATGTCAGAGTCGGAGGTAAACGCTAATAAGCGTCTCTTTTCGGAACTCTCCGACACTGACATGGAGGAGGTTAGTGCTGGGGCCGACAACGTGCTGAAGGCCCAACTGGCCAAGAGAGGGAGATTGCGCAGCTCGGCGGGCAGGCTTTCTGCTGCTCGTCAAGAGCGGAGGGAGAGGACGGAGGAGGCTAGAGAGGCGGAATTTGTTGCCTCCCTAGATAAGGGAGTTTATCGGAAGGAGGCCACGGTGAATCCTGCGCCACCGGGACCTCTCGATATGGACGTGGAGGTGATGGGTCCGGAGGACTTGATGCAAGCCGCCGAGGAGAATCTCGGGGAGATTCTCGGAATTGCGGCCAAGTCCACTAATCTCAAAGGCGGGTACGCCCAGAAAATAAGGCGTGCCACCCTGGCGGTGAGGACAATAATAGACGCGCTTGCAGCGCGAACTGTTGTGGAGGAGACTCGCCGCCTCACGGCGGATAATGGGAGACTTCGCCGTGAGTTGGGGAATCTCCGAGAAGAAGTTCGCGCCTACAAGCGTGACTTTGAGGAGGCTCGGTCCGAGGTGGCGAGGGATAGGCGCTCTCCGATGTCCAGCGAGCAGCTGGGCATCCTGGAGAGTAATATAGCCAGGTTGGTGGGCAACTTGGTGGACGGTCGAATGGCGGCATTGGAAGACCGGCTGCTGCCTCCAGTTGTGGTTCGCCCACCCTTGGCAGGCGATAAAAATAAAGCGGCCCGCGTAACGAAGCCCGCCAATGAGAAGGTTCCTGCACCCACTCCTGCGCTAGTAGAAGCTCCGGTGCGAGACGTCTCACCGTTGCTCTCGTCTTCGTTGGCGATTCGTCGTCGGGTCCGGGAAGAGTTCCCGGCGCTTCCAGTGCGTCCTGAGGTTCGCCCTGCCCCCGCTCCTGCTACAAAGAAGAGCAAGAGGAAGGGACCTGAACCAGTGGAGCGGACCAACGTTGCCCCTTCCACCTCGAAGGAGATGCCTGTGGTGGCAGCGTATACGTCTGGGGGTTCCACAGCGGAATGGACCGAAGTCATCCGCCGTAAGGCCCCCAAGAAGAAGGCTCCGTCTAAGCCTCCAGCAGCAGCGGCCGCAACCCCGAAAAAGCCAAGGGTTGTAATGCCTCGCTCAACGGCCGTTTTGGTCAAACTGCGGCCGGAGGCCACATTGAAGGGGGCGACTTACTGCTCCGTCTTGCAGAAGGCGGAGTCTAGAATTAAGCTGGAGGAGCTGGGTATTGGTCCTCTCCGGATTCGGCAGTCGGCGACCGGAGCAAGGCTTATTGAGATACCTGGCTCCTCAAGTCACGAAAAGGCGGACACCTTGGCGGCACGCCTTGCAGAGGTTCTGGAAGAGGAGGCGGAGATCTCTAGGCCCATGAGGTGTGCTGATTTTAAGCTCACGGGTCTCTCGGATTCTGCGACCGTGGAGAGTGTTAGATCCGCGGTCGCTAGGGAGTCTGACTGCCTCCCCGCCCAGGTCTGGGTGGGCGAAATACAGAGGGGTGCAATGGGGGCGGGCTTTGCCCGCATGAGCTGCCCAGTGACGGCTGCTAAAAAGCTGGTTGCTCTGGGCAGCATTGCTGTTGGGTGGAGCAAAGTCTCGCTCCACCTGGTCGATGCGCGCCCCAAGCATTGTTTCCGGTGCTTGGGTCTGGGGCACTTTGCCGCATTGTGCCCCTCATCGAAGGACCGCAGCGGTATATGCTACCGCTGCGGCGAGCCCGGCCACATTGTGTCTGAGTGCAAGGCGGCGCGTCCAAAGTGTGCGGTCTGCTCCGATGCAAGCAGACCGGCGGACCACGTTATGGGGGGCAGAACATGCAACCCCCCAGTGACTCGGGGAAAAGTTCCCTCCTCTCAATCTGGGAGGGGACAGGCGGCGCCTGAAGCTGAGATGTCAGAATAATGCCAGGACATCTCAGCTTCTTACAGGCCAACATCAACCACTCTGTTGCGGCCCAGGATCTATTCCTGCAAGCCGTAGCGGAGTGGGGTGTTGACGTGGCGGTGGTCTCAGAGCCCTATTATGTACCTCCCCAGCCGCATTGGGCTGGGGACGATCAGGGCTCCGTCGCCATAGTGGTGAGACCAGGCGCTGGACCCCCCCTCATACCCAGAATGAGGGGCCCCGGGTACGTGGTTGCGGTTTGGGGAGAGTACGCAGTAATAGGCGTGTACTTCTCCCCGAACCGAAATTTGGCGGCCCTGGAACAGTTCCTTGATGTTCTGGGGCCGCTCGTGAGGAGGCTAGCACCCCTCCCCGTTATCGTGGCGGGAGACTTCAACGCCAAGTCCTCGGCGTGGGGGTCTCCAGTCACGAACCCGAAGGGAAGGGAGGTGGAGGAGTGGGCGCTGGCCGCGGGGCTGTCCCTGCTCAATAAAGGGACAGTCCCGACGTGCGTGCGGCGAACGGGCTCGTCAGTGGTGGACCTAACGTTCGCCACTCCCGTCGTCGCACGTCGGCTGGAGGAGTGGAGGGTGGAAACGGAGGTGGAGACACTCTCGGACCATCGCTACATAAGGTTCGAGGTGTCTCCAGCCTCCGCATCGAGTTCGGCGTCGCAGTCCAGGGGGCGTAGCGTGTTCCCGCGTTGGGCACTCTCAAAGCTCAACCGGGAGCTGGCGGAGGAGGCGGCCATCGTCGGCCGCTGGAGCCTCCCGTCCTGCGAGGGAATGGGGGTGGAGGAAATGGCTGGCTGTTTCGGCAACGTGCTCTCTAGCGTGTGTCGAGCAGCCATGCCGAGAGTTTGGGGACCTCCCCCACCTCGACGGGCGGTGTATTGGTGGTCAGCGGAGTTGGCCGACCTTCGCACCGCCTGCAATGCGGCGCGTCGCGCCTACGTTCGCAGCAGGCGGTGTCGCCCCCAGGACGTGGAGCGGGATGGTCGGCTGTACAGGGTCTACTTGGCTAAACGAGAGATCCTGCAGCTGGCCATCAGTCGGGCCAAGGAGCGAGCGTGGCTGGAGCTGGTAGAGGGGATCGAGAACGATCCCTGGGGTCGACCGTATAAAAGGGCGCGAGACAAACTTCGCGCCCAGTCGGCCCCCTTGACGGAAGCGCTCCAGCCAGAGCTACTGGGGAACATCGTCCGGGAGTTGTTCCCGGACCCCCCGGTAGGCTTCACTCCGCCGCGGATGGCCCGACGGACGCCGAACTCGATGGTGGAGGGTGTTCCGCTACCTGTCACCGACGCGGAAATGGAGGCGGTTCTGTCCCGCCTCCGTAGCAAGAAGAAGGCGCCCGGTCCGGACGGGGTGCACGGGAGGATTCTGTCGATAGCTCTCGTGCATCTCGAAGACAGCCTTCGGGAGCTGTTTAACCGCTGTCTTCAGTGCGGCCAGTTCCCGAAGGCGTGGAAGGAGGGTCGGCTCGTCCTGCTGCCAAAGGACGGGCGACCACCGGACTGTGCGTCGGCGGTGCGGCCGATCGTACTGCTGAACGAGACGGGCAAGGCGTTTGAACGTATCTTAGCCTCCCGTCTTGTTCAGCATTTGGAGGAAGGCCCGGGGCCCGGACTGTCAGATTCGCAGTTCGGGTTTCGGGCCGGTCGGTCGACCGTCGACGCGATAGGGCGCCTCAAGTCGGTGACAGGTGAGGCGGAACGCGGGAGGGAGGTGGTGGTGGCGGTGTCGCTGGACATCGCCAACGCCTTCAACAGCCTTCCCCACAGCGTGATACGGGAGGCACTGAATTTCTTCGGTGTGCCTCCGTATATCGGGAGGCTGTTGAACGCGTATCTCTCCGATAGGGAGATCGTGTACGAGGACCGGTCGGGGTCCCTAGAGAGGCGGAGAGTCGAGTGCGGCGTCCCCCAGGGTTCGGTTCTGGGACCGAACCTTTGGGACGTCGGCTACGACTGGGTCCTGCGGAGCGGCCTTTTCCCCGGGATGAGTGTCATCTGCTATGCGGATGACACTTATGTCACGTCCCGGGGACGAACATACCAGGAGGCTGCGCGGCTGGCTGAGGAGGGGACAGCCCTCGTAGTCAGCCGCATAGAGCGGTTGGGGCTTCGGGTACGCTTGAACAAGACCGAAGCCCTGCTCTTCCGCGGACCCGGGAGGAAAGGGCCCCCGCCCGGAGCACGACTCCTTATCGGAGAGACGGAGGTCAGGGTGAGTCCAACCCTTAAGTGTCTCGGACTCACCCTGGACGGGAGGTGGACCTTCGGCCCCCATTTCCAACAACTGGGGCCGAAGGTCGTGAGGGTGGCGTCAGCGCTGGGCCGACTCCTGCCTAATATAGGAGGGCCCAGCGAAGCCTGCAGGCGGCTATACTCCGGGGTGTGTCGGAGTATAGCCTTGTACGGAGCCCCCATTTGGGCGGATTCCCTCACCGCTCGCAATAAGGCCCAGCTGCGAAGAGCGCAGCGGGTCATAGCGGTGAGGGTAATCAGGGGCTACCGTACAGTCTCCTGGGTGGCAGCCACTGCCCTGGCTGGAGATCCGCCGTGGGAGCTCCAGGCGTCGGTGCTCGCCGAGGTGCACCTCTTTGCGTCAGAGAGGAGGGCACAGAACGGCGAGTTTCCGACCTGGGAGGAGCTTTTGCGAGTGCGGAGGCTGGGGCAACAGTGGTTGCTGCGAAGGTGGGGTGAGGTTCTGGAGCAGTCGCCGTACGGCCAATATACGGCCGCGGCACTGCGTCCGGTCCTTGCGGCGTGGATGCGCCGCAAGCGAAAACCCCTCACCTTCCGCCTTGCACAGGTGCTCACCGGGCATGGATGCTTCGGTGCGTACCTGTGCAAGGTTGCCAGGAGGGAGCCAACGCCAGCCTGCCATGAATGTGGCGCTGCGGAGGACACGGCCCAGCACACCCTCGAGGTGTGCGACCGATGGGCCGTGCAGCGCCACGATCTCGTGGCAGTGCTTGGGCGGGACCTCTCGCTCTCGAGTGTGGTGCGCTGCATGCTCGAGAGCGATGAGGCCTGGCAGGCGGCGGTCTCTTTCTGCGAATCCGTCATATCGCAGAAAGAGGCCGCGGAGCGGGACAGAGAGATCGATACATCCTCTGTTCCGCTCCGCCGGCGTAGGACGGGAGTGCGGAGGCGTCGTTATGCGAACCTCCAAACTTCCGTCTAACGGGGCTCCGGGAGAGGATGGGAACCTCCCCGGCTTAGCTAGTCCCGGCGCCGAGGGGGACGCTTCAGGTTGTCGGAGCGGCCCCTAATTGTGGTGGAAGTCCGGTCCCTATAGAGGTAGACCGGCCGGTCGCGGGGGGTGTCCTGTGCTAGACAGATCCGGGACACTCCCCTTATAGCGGCTGATGGCAATCCGCAGGTTCAGTTTTAGTGGGTAAACCGGCGAGTCGCGCCGGGAGTCCCACATACCCCCGGGTCCCCCAACCCGGGAAGGGCGTAATGACCTTTCCCCTGCGAGATCAAAAAAAAAAAAAAAAAAAAAAAAAAAAAAAAAAAAAAGGTTGTGTCCTGTGCTGGGGGCGATACCGGTTCCTCCACGTTGGTGTCCCTGGGCAACGCCTGGGTGCGCCACTCCGCTTTTTACACGGAGTGAGGTACTCAGGCGGCTGAACGCCGGTCTTTCTCTATCTTTCACCACCTTTTTATAGTTTACTCTTATTTTGCTTTGTTTTATTTATTTCCTCTATCTTTCAACGCCTTTTCTTTCTATCTTTTCTGTTTTTATGTGTTCTTCTGTGCGTGTGTGCTAGGTTTTGCGTGATAGGTTTTTGTTCTGAATGGTGATGAATGGGCTTCTACGGCCCCTAATCCAAGGTTTGTGGTGCCCGGCCATGGGATGCGTGGCGAGCAGGCGGCTCGTCCCGAGGGCACTGGGGCAGAATCACCCCTAATTGATCGGGCCAGACATCAGTCCACAAGTGACAGCTATGGAAAGTCGTAATTTGAAAACAAGTCCCCGGGTGGGTCCCAGCGAAGCTGGGGAATCCCACACTCCCGCTCCGGCGGGGGGTCGGCCCTCGTATACGGGGGGGCCACAAAATACGATGGCGGATGAGGAGAAGGCGGGAGAGAGGAAGGAGGTAGGCTTGATGGCGCAGAGCAGGCCGAGCTCGGTGCCCCTAACCGCACCGGGAACGGAACCTTTAACGGACGAAGATGTGGATTTTTCCCAGCCGCAGTCCAACGGCGTGCAACGGCTTTTGAGACTTTTGCAAAGGAAAAAGGAGAGGGGTGATACGGAGGGGCTCGCTCGCGTGCAGTATGAGCGCGAGCTTAGACTCCCATCCCCGGAAGATACAGACGTGATGGACACGGCGCGCGTACCACGCGTGTTGCTGCGTGATATAATGCAGCCCAAAGGATCAGGCTCTATGAGGGATAGTGACGACTACCTCTCCGACTCCTCGGTCTACAGCGCTATGTCGCTGGAGTCTGGGGAGTCTACTACCGGACTAGACAGACCTCGCAAGAGAAAACCCGAATGTGACGCGGTACCGTCCTTCAGTAAAGGGGCGGTACCTAAACCCAAAAAAGGACGCGGCAGGCCGCCGACAACAGGCCAGTATGTTGGCTTGGCGAAGGCGCAGGCCGAGTTAAATAGAGAGAAGGAGGCGGCCATCCGGCTTGAGGCCGAGGCAGAGGTGGCCGAATTGGCTAGGTCCGCGAGGGAGACGCGAGCGTCACTCGGCGCGGGCACTATCGTGACAGAGGAGGAAAAGTCAGAGCGAACAACCATGGCTCTGACACAGAGTGTTGAGACTTCGTTGGCGACAATCACTATGGTCGCCACGAGGTCCCAAAACCTAAAAGGGACATTTCAGCGGTTCCTCAAAGAGGCGGTCGCCAATATCAAAACGGCCGTCGCAGAGATGAGGGGCCGCTCACAAAGTGACGAAATGCGGGCACTGGAAGCACAGAACCAGCAGCTCCAACGGCAGATCGACGCCATGCGTCGGGAGCTAGTAGAGCTACGGCGGCAAGCGGCCAAGCCCGCTACCGATGACCTGCAGAAGCTGTTGTCGGAGGTCTCGCGTTCCAACATCGAGACCTTCGGCAACATGCTGAACGCGAGGCTCGCAGGCCTGGAAGACAGGCTCCTACCAGAACCGAGGAGGAGACCTCCGCTGGCGGCAGACGCCACACCAGCTGCAAGCGTCGAGGCTTTTATAGAGGCAGAGGTGCCGAAGCCTTGTGAGAGGAAGGAAAAGGCCAAAGAGAAGAAAAAGGCGGCAGCGGACGCAGTGGCGCCGATTCAGGCTTCCACTGTATCCGCGGCACCCAAAAAAGGTAAGAAGAAGAAAAAGTCGCTGGCCGCAAAAGAGGCCGAGCAGGCGAGGGCAACTCCAACTGCCCCACCTACGACAGACGTCCCGCGGACCACAGTCGGGTCACAAGGGCGTAAGCAAATAGAGAAGAAGAAGGGAGCCGTCAAAACGGCAGCCCATAAGAAAAAGAAGAAGGCAAAACTGAAGCCTCCCAAAACGGCGGCGATCACCCTCACCATGGAGGCGGGGGTGATAGAAGAAAAGAAGGCGACATACGCCTCCATTCTTGCGGAGGCGAGAAATAAGATATGCCTGGCGGAACTTGGCATCTCTAAGGTCGACTTCCGCCTGGCGCAGACAGGCGCCCGGGTGCTCGAAATTTCGGGAGAGGGTGCCCAAGAGAAGGCGGACGCCCTGGCCTCAAGGATGAGGGCGGTCTTAGATGCGAGACTGGTGAAAATCGGTCGCCCGGTGAAACGCGCTGAAATGCTGGTCACCGGGCTGGACGACTCAACGTCGGCCGCCGATACTATTGAGGCGGTCGCAAGAGAAGGAAGTTGCCCGGCCACCGACATCCGGTCGGGCAAAGTCATAGTAGGACGAAAGGGCGTGAGATGCCTCTGGCTACACGCACCTGTAGCAGCCGTGAAAAAGATCACTAGCGCTGGACGGCTACAAGTGGGCTGGGTCTTGGCGAGGGTAGTGCTGCTGGCCGCGAGGCCAAAGCGGTGCTACCGTTGCCTGGACACCGGTCACTTGGCGGTGAACTGCTCGTGCCCAGTGGATCTCAGTGGTAGATGTTTCCACTGTGGTGCACTGGGGCACAAGGCGCCCGAATGCACGGCGCCACCCAATTGCCTCGTGTGCGAGGCGATGGGGAAAGATGAGAATGGTCATGTGCTGGGGAGCAGCGGCTGCGTAACAGCTAAGTCGCCCCCTGGCACCAAAAAGGGAACGGCTCCCTCAAAGGCTCGGCCGCGTAGGCCAAGGGCTCAAGGCGCAAGGGCGGTTCCACCCGCCCCCGCCATGGAAGTGACGGACGCCTAGACCCGTGGGCGGTGATCGGGGGATCGCCGCTCACACTATGGGTCCCGAGACGACAAGCTCCCCAATGCCCGGGGAGCTCTCGGCGAGGCAAAGCGGCGGCACAACAGCAAGCCGCCGCCAAGAAGCGGGCCGGACGCGGCACGCGCTGCGGCGTCGTGGAGCTATGCTCACGCGATTCCCACGACCCCGCATTGGCGCAGAAGGAGGGCATCGCCAGGTTTTAGTGGGTAGACTCTGTGCCAACTACACCCAGGCACAGAGGAGTCCCACATAACCCCGCGATGTCCCCCCGAACATCGCGGGGTATACGTAACGTATTTCCTGGCGTAAAAAAAAAAAAAAAAAAAAAAAAAAAAAAAGGTTGTGTCCTGTGCTAGACAGATCCGGGACACTCCCCATTTAGCGGCTGATGGCAATCCGCAGGTTCAGTTTTAGTGGGTAAACCGGCGAGTCGCGCCGGGAGTCCCACATACCCCCGGGTCCCCCAACCCGGGAAGGGCGTAATGACCTTTCCCCTGCGAGATCAAAAAAAAAAAAAAAAAAAAAAAAAAAAGGTTAGGTTAGGTTAGGTTAGGTTAGGTTAGGTTAGGTTCCCCCCGACGGTTGCCCGCCTTGTCGTGGCGGTGGGGCTTAGTAACCGTGGTTGAGGACCCACGGTGAAGCAAAGAGGCAACCAGGGCCGGCTGGGCAGGAGGCCAAGCCGGCCCGAGGAGGGGCGCTCCCGGCGGACTGGAGGAGCCAGTCCGCTGCGGACGCGCCTGGAGGTGGGACCGCAGAAGAAGAGGAGTGCCGGTATTACGGTGCGCCGTACTCCCTATCTTCTGCGGCCGTGGAGGATCGCAGGGGGAGAGGGTGGTGGTGTTGTGCCGCTATCCCTACCCCCCTGCGAGCTGGCGGGGCCGTTCCGCACGGAAACGGCATCGGTGGGGCCGCAGGGGAAGAGGCAAGTTTGGTATTACGGTGCGCCGCTTGCCCTATCCTCTGCGGCCGAGGTGTAGTTGGCCTCCACCAGTACTGTAGCAGACTCGGGGGGAGTCTGCTACAGTACTGGTGGAGGCGGAGGAGGGAGGCGCACTTACCATCAGGTGCGCCTGCCGCCGGCGGGGTCGCGGATGTGTGTATCGTTCCCGTGGCCCCGTCACAAGGCGGCGTGGAGGAAGGTGGGGGGGGGTTTTAGTGGGTAAACCGTGGGTCTCATTAGCCTATACGGGAGTCCCACATCACCACTCGGGTGCCCCCTGCGCCCGGGTGGTATGCGTAATGCATTTCCCCCTCCGGAAACAAAAAAAAAAAAAAAAAAAAAAAAAAAAAAAAGGTTAGGTTAGGTTGAACTCAAATTTTCCTAGGCGAAGCCTATGCTAGTCGACGGATCTTTGTGTTCATGGAGTCCAGTGAAAGCTGTGTCTTGAGCGAATTTTTTGGTAAAAGAAACATCTCGGTGCGCCATCTGGTTGCCGAGATATTCCTCTTTTAGTTGTTAACTTCTAACTTTAACGAGTTCCCATACATCGGTAGAGAAAGTCATCCACGTAGATCAGCATCGGTCGACTACATTTGTCCCGGTGTTGTTGTGCGTGGGTGGCTCTCCCGGGGTGGGAACATTTTTGTACATATAGTTTTAGGTTAGTTAAGTCATTTAGGTGTATTTTTGTTCTTATTCTGGTGGAGGTTTTTCGTATATAATTTTATTTACTTAGGATTTTGTGTTCGGGCTGCTTACCGGTACATTTTATTGGAGTCGGACTTCATATCAGGGGTGTACCTTGGGGCACCCCCGAAATTTGTTTTCGGCAATATGCCGAAAGGTGTTGAGGAAGGTGGGGGGGAGGGGAATGAGAGTGAAGGGGGGAATAGGAAGTCTTCCGGACGAGGGCTTACGCTTGAGTTCGGGGATGTTTTGAGTGGTGGGGGGGGGAAAAGTAGTACGGTGGAGAAAGAGAGGAGAGGTCGCCAGGGGGGCTATGGCCTGGATCATTTTCGGAGAGATGAGGAAGGAGTTGGTGATGGGAGTAGGAATTCAGGGCAGAAGTCGGGCTATGGTCGGGCGGGCGTAACCCTTGCGGAGCTACTCGGGACAGAGTCTGTCCCCTCAATGTCAGAGTCGGAGGTAAATGCTAATAAGCGTCTCTTTTCGGAACTCTCCGACTCTGACATGGAGGAGGTTAGTGTTGGGGCCGACAACGTGTTGAAGGCCCAATTGGCTAAGAGAGGAAGATTGCGCAGCTCTGCGGGCAGGCTTTCTGCTGCTCGTCAAGAGCGGAGGGAGAGGACGGAGGAGGCTAGAGAGGCGGAATTTGTTGCCTCCCTAGAAAAGGGAGTTTATCGGAAGGAGTCCACAGTGAATCCTGTGCCACCGGGACCTCTCGATATGGACGTGGAGGTGATGGGTCCGGAGGACTTGATGCAAGCGGCCGAGGAGAATCTTGGGGAGATTCTCGGCATTGCGGCCAAGTCCTCCAATCTCAAAGGCGGGTACGCTCATAAAATAAGGCGTGCCACCTTAGCGGTGAGGACCATAATAGACGCGCTTGCATCGCGAACTATTGTGGAGGAAACTCGTCGCCTCACGGCGGATAATGGGAGACTTCGCCGTGAGTTGGGGAATCTCCGAGAGGAAGTTCGCGCATACAAGCGCGACTTCGAAGTTAGTAGGTCCGAGGCCGCGAAAGAGAGGCGCTCTCCGATGTCCAGCGAACAGCTGGGCATATTGGAGAGCAACATTGCCCGGCTGGTGGGCAACTTAGTTGATGGGCAGTTGGCGGCACTAGAGGACCGTTTGCCGCCACCAGTTATGGTCCGCCCGCCCCTGGCAGCTGACAGAAAAAAGGCAGCTCACGAAAAAGGGACTGCTAATGAGGGATCCAAACCAGAGACGGTTGTCGAGGTGCCAGCGCGGGACGTCTCACCGGTATTGTCGTGTGTTGGGAATCGCCGCTCGACTAGGAAGGAGTTTCCAGCACTCCCGGTGCGTCCTGAAGTGCGCCCGGCCCCTGCTCCGGCTAAACCAAAAAAGGGAAAGGGTCCGAAACCGGCGGAGTGGTCGAGCTTTGGTCCATCCGCCTCGAAAAAGGCGTCTACTGCATTGGTGGGCGCCTCGAAAGAGGCACCTACAGCGGCGGGTGCATCAAAGGAGTCCTCTGAGGGTTGGACCGAGGTCGTCCGCAGAAAGGCCTCTTCGAAGAAGGCGGCGCCAAAGCCGCCAGCTAAGACGGTAGTGAAAGGGCCCAAAGTGTCGATGCCCCGCTCCACGGCTGTTGTCGTTAAATTGAAGCCGGAAGCGGCAGCAAGGGGTTCGACATATTGCTCCGCTCTGCAAAAGGCGGAGATGTCAATAAAGCTGGAGGAGTTGGGCATCGGCCCACTCCGCATTAGGCAGGCGGCTACCGGAGCCAGATTAATCGAAATACCTGGCTCCGCTAGTCACGATAAAGCGGACGCACTGGCAGCTCGTCTGGCTGAGGTCCTCGCGGAGGAGGCAGAAATTTCAAGGCCCGTGAAAAGTGCAGACTTTAAGATCACGGGCCTTTCGGATGCTGCGACTACGGAATCTGTCAAGTCCGCGGTCGCTAGAGAGGGGGAATGTCTCCCCGCCCAGGTCTGGGTGGGCGAGATACATCGGGGTGCAATGGGGGCAGGCTTTGCCCGAATGAGCTGCCCAGTGACGGCGGCCAAGAAACTGGTGGCGCTGGGCACCATTGCTGTTGGGTGGAGCAAAGTCTCGCTCCACCTGGTAGATGCGCGTCCCAGGCACTGTTTCAGGTGCTTGGGAATGGGGCACTTCGCCGCGTTGTGCCCATCTTCGAAGGACCGCAGCGACCTATGCTACCGCTGCGGCGAGCCCGGCCACACCGCGTCCGGGTGCAAGGCTGCGCGTCCAAAGTGTGCGGTCTGCTCCGATGCGAGCAGACCGGCGGACCACGTTATGGGGGGCAGAACATGCAACCCCCCAGTGACTCGGGGAAAAGTTCCCTCCTCTCAATCTGGGAGGGGACAGGCGGCGCCTGAAGCTGAGATGTCAGAGTAATGCCAGCACATCTCAGTTTCTTACAGGCCAACATCAACCACTCCGTTGCGGCCCAGGATCTATTCCTGCAAGCCGTAGCGGAGTGGGGTGTTGACGTGGCGGTGGTCTCGGAGCCCTACTATGTCCCTCCCCAGCCGCATTGGGCTGGGGACGATCAGGGCTCCGTCGCCATAGTGGTGAGGCCAGGCGCTGGACCCCCCCTCATACCCAGAATGAGGGGCCCCGGGTACGTGGTTGCGGTTTGGGGAGAGTACGCAGTAATAGGCGTGTACTTCTCCCCGAACCGAAATTTGGCGGCCCTGGAACAGTTTCTTGATGTTCTGGGGCCGCTCGTGAGGAGGCTAGCTCCCCTCCCCGTTATCGTGGCGGGAGACTTCAACGCCAAGTCCTCGGCGTGGGGGTCTCCAGTCACGAACCCGAAGGGAAGGGAGGTGGAGGAGTGGGCGCTGGCCGCGGGGCTGTCCCTGCTTAATAGAGGGACAGTCCCGACGTGCGTGCGGCGAACGGGCTCGTCAGTGGTGGACCTAACGTTCGCCACTCCCGTCGTCGCACGTCGGGTGGAGCGGTGGAGGGTGGAAACGGAGGTGGAGACACTCTCGGACCATCGCTACATAAGGTTCGAGGTGTCTCCAGCCTCCGCATCGAGTTCGGTGTCGCAGCCCAGGGGGCGTAGCGGGTTCCCGCGTTGGGCACTCTCAAAGCTCAACCGGGAACTGGCGGAGGAGGCGGCCATCGTCGGCCGCTGGAGCCTCCCGTCCTGCGAGGGAATGGGGGTGGAGGAAATGGCTGGCTGTTTCGGCAACGTGCTCTCTAGCGTGTGTCGAGCAGCCATGCCGAGAGTTTGGGGCCCTCCCCCACCTCGACGGGCGGTGTATTGGTGGTCGGCGGAGTTGGCCGACCTTCGCACCGCCTGCAATGCGGCGCGTCGCGCCTACGTTCGTAGCAGGCGGTGCCGCCCCCAGGACGTGGAGCGGGATGGTCGGCTGTACAGGGTCTACATGGCGAAAAGAGAGATCCTGCAGCTGGCCATCAGTCGGGCCAAGGAGCGAGCGTGGCTGGAGCTGGTAGAGGGGATCGAGAACGATCCCTGGGGCCGACCGTATAAAAGGGCGCGAGACAAACTTCGCGCCCAGTCGGCCCCCCCTTGACGGAAGCGCTCCAGCCAGAGCTACTGGGGAACATCGTCCGGGAGTTGTTCCCGGACCCCCCGGTAGGCTTCGCTCCGCCGCGGATGGCCCGACGGACGCCGAACTCGATGGTAGAGGGTGTTCCGCCACCTGTCACCGACGCGGAAATGGAGGCGGTTCTGTCCCGCCTCCGTAGCAAGAAGAAGGCGCCCGGTCCGGACGGGGTGCACGGGAGGGTTCTGTCGATAGCTCTCGTGCATCTCGAAGACAGCCTTCGGGAGCTGTTTAACCGCTGCCTTCAGTGCGGCCAGTTCCCGAAGGCGTGGAAGGAGGGTCGGCTCGTCCTGCTACCAAAGGACGGGCGACCACCGGACTGTGCGACGGCGGTGCGGCCGATCGTACTGCTGAACGAGACGGGCAAGGCTTTTGAACGCATCCTGGCCTCCCGTCTTGTTCAGCATTTGGAGGAAGGCCCGGGGCCCGGACTGTCAGATTCGCAGTTCGGGTTTCGGGCCGGTCGGTCAACCGTTGACGCGATAGGGCGCCTCAAGTCGGTGACAGGTGAGGCGGAACGCGGGAGGGAGGTGGTGGTGGCGGTGTCGCTGGACATCGCCTTCAACAGCCTTCCCCACAGCGTGATACGGGAGGCACTGAATTTCTTCAGTGTGCCTCCGTATATCGGGAGGCTGTTGAACGCGTATCTCTCCGATAGGGAGATCGTGTACGAGGACCGGTCGGGGTCCCTAGAGAGGCGGAGAGTCGAGTGCGGCGTCCCGCAGGGTTCGGTTCTGGGACCGAACCTGTGGGACGTCGGCTACGACTGGGTCCTGCGGAGCGGCCTTCTCCCCGGGATGAGTGTCATCTGCTATGCGGATGACACCTATGTCACGTCCCGGGGAAGAACATACCAGGAGGCTGCGCGGCTGGCTGAGGTGGGAGTATCCCTCGTAGTCAGCCGCATAGAGCGGTTGGGGCTTCGGGTACGCCTGAACAAGACCGAAGCCCTGCTCTTCCGCGGACCCGGGAGGAAAGGGCCCCCGCCCGGAGCACGACTCCTTATCGGAGAGACGGAGGTCAGGGTGAGTCCAACCCTTAAGTGTCTCGGACTCACCCTGGACGGGAGGTGGACCTTCGGTCCCCATTTCCAACAACTGGGGCCGAAGGTCGTGAGGGTGGCGTCAGCGCTGGGCCGACTCCTGCCTAATATAGGAGGGCCCAGCGAAGCCTGCAGGCGGCTATACTCCGGGGTGTGTCGGAGTATAGCCTTGTACGGAGCCCCCATTTGGGCGGACTCCCTCACCGCTCGCAATAAGGCCCAGCTGCGAAGAGCGCAGCGGGTCATAGCGGTGACGGTAATCAGGGGCTACCGTACAGTCTCCTGGGTGGCGGCCACTGCCCTGGCTGGAGATCCGCCGTGGGAGCTCCGGGCGTGGGTGCTCGCCGAGGTGCACCTCTTCGCGTCAGAGAGGAGGGCACAGAATGGCGAGTTTCCGACGTGGGAGGAGCTCTTGCGAGTGCGGAGGCTGGGGCAACAGTGGTTGCTGCGAAGGTGGGGTGAGGTTCTGGAGCAGTCGCCGTACGGCCAATATACGGCCGCGGCACTGCGTCCGGTCCTTGCGGCGTGGATGCGCCGCAAGCGAAAACCCCTCACCTTCCGCCTTACACAGGTGCTCACCGGGCATGGATGCTTCGGTGCGTACCTGTGTAAGGTCGCCAGGAGGGAGCCAACCTCAGCCTGCCATGAATGTGGCGCTGCGGAGGACACGGCCCAGCACACCCTAGAGGTGTGCGATCGATGGGCCGTGCAGCGCCACGATCTCGTGGCAGTGCTTGGGCGGGACCTCTCGCTCTCGAGTGTGGTGCGCTGCATGCTCGAGAGCGATGAGGCCTGGCAGGCGGCGGTCTCTTTCTGCGAAGCCGTCATTTCGCAGAAAGAGGCCGCGGAGCGGGACAGAGAGATCGACCAATCCTCTGTTCCGCTCCGCCGGCGTAGGACGGGAGTGCGGAGGCGTCGCTTTGCGAACCTCCAAACCTTCCGTCTAACGGGGCTCCGGGAGAGGATGGGAACCTCCCCGGCTTAGCTAGTCCCGGCGCCGAGGGGGACGCTTCAGGTTGTCGGAGCGGCCCCTAATTGTGGTGGAAGTCCGGTCCCTTTAGAGGTAGACCGGCCGGTCGCGGGGGGTGTCCTGTGCTAGACAGATCCGGGACATTCCCCATTTAGCGGCTGATGGCAATCCGCAGGTTCAGTTTTAGTGGGTAAACCGGCGAGTCGCGCCGGGAGTCCCACATACCCCCGGGTTCCCCAACCCGGGAAGGGCGTAATGACCTTTCCCCTGCGAGATCAAAAAAAAAAAAAAAAAAAAAAAAAAAAAAAAAAAAAAAAAAAGGTTCCCCCGGCTCCCCCCCGACGGTTGCCCGCCTTGTCGTGGCGGTGGGGCTCTAGTAGCCGTGGATGGTGGACCACGGTGAAGCAAAGAGGCAACCAGGGCCGGCTGGGCAGGAGGCCAGGCCGGCCCGAGGAGGGGCGCTCCCGGCGGACTGGAGGAGCCGGTCCGCTGCGGACGCGCCTGGTGGTGGGGCCGCAGAAGAAGAGGAGTGCCGGTATTACGGTGCGCCGTACTCCCTATCTTCTGCGGCCGTAGAGGATCGCAGGGGGAGAGGGTGGTGGTTTTACGCCGCTATCCCTACCCCCCTGCGAGCTGGCGGGGCCGTTCCGCTTGGTAACGGCATCGGTGGGGCCGCAGAGGAAGAGGCAAGTTCGGTATTACGGTGCGCCGCTTGCCCTATCCTCTGCGGCCGAGGTGAGGAGAAAGGCTCCCTCCAGGGCCCGGCGCAAGGCGCCCAAGGCGCAAGGGCGGCTCAACCCGCCCCCGCCGCCATGGAGGTCGTAGCCTAGGTCCGTGGGCGGTGATCGGGGGATCGCCGCCCACACTATGGGCCCCGAGAGGAAAGCTCCCCAATGTCCGGGGAGCTCTCGGAGAGGTAGCGGCGGCACGTCATCAGCCGCCGCAGTGGGAGAGAGCCGGATGCGGCACGCGCTGCGGGGTCGTGGAAGAATGCCTTGCGATTCCCACGGCCCCGCGAACGGCGCTGAAGGTGGGCATCGGGGGGTTTTAGACGGTAAACTCCGGCGCACTCCATCTCGCGCCGGGGGAGCCCGTCATACCCCTGCCGCCCTCCCCCGGGGGCGGCGGGGGATACGTAACGTATTTCCCCCCGTAAAAAAAAAAAAAAAAAAAAAAAAAAAAAAAAAAAAAAAAAAAAAAAAAGGTTCCCCCGGCTCGTGTGCTGTCGGAAATCTACTACCGCACAGCGGAGGTGAAAAAACGTGGAGAACGGGTGCCACAAGAACAGGCAGCCCGATGGCGCCGCCAGGCGCGGATCATAATAATGCGCACCTGGCAGGACCAAATGGCGTCCCCAACTGCTGGCCACAGGGTAGTGGCAGCAATCCGGCCGATACTGATAGAATGGGTGGCACACTGCAAGGGCGTCCTGACATATCGGGTGGTGCAGATGTTGACAGGACACGGGTGCTTCGGCCACTATCTGCACCACACGGCTAGAAGGGAACAAACGCCCCAGTGCCACCATTGCCCGGACGACGACGATACGGCGCAGCACACGCTCGTGGCTTGCCCAGCCTGGACCGAGCAGCGAGCGGAGCTATGCGCCGTCCTCGGATTTGACCTAACCCTCCCGGCCATACTTTCATCTATGGTCCGGTCGAGAGAAGCTTGGGAAGCAGTGACCACCTTCTGCGAATCTGTTATGTCGCAGAAAGAGGCTGCAGAGAGGGAACGGGAGGCAAATGAAGCCGCCGATCCCATAAGAAGGAGGCGTGGAGGGCGCAGGCGCGCACAACACGAGCGCCAACTCCCGCCCTAAAAGGGCTCGGGTGACGGATTGGGGAATCCGTCGCCCATTGCACGAGCCCTCTCCGGTTGCAGAGCGTCCGGTGCCTCGGACTGCTCTCTCGGAAACAGCGGCAACCGTCGCTGACAGGTAGCCGCGAGGAGCTTTTGCTGCTAAGCAAATGCCGCTAACTGGGCCGCTGCTGTTATCGCCTCAGGCGGGTCCGGCGGCCCAGCAGCATAGCGGAGGAGGAGGCACCGATGGGTTTTAGTGGGTAACCCCGGGTGCGCTCCTCACCCCGCACCTGGGCGAGTCCCACATACCCCGGCGGTCCCCCCAGTCCGCTGGGGATTCATAAAGAATTTCCCATCGTAAAAAAAAAAAAAAAAAAAAAAAAAAAAAAAAAAAAAAAAAAAAAGGTTAGGTTCCCCCCCCCGACGGTTGCCCGCCTTGTCGTGGCGGTGGGGCTTAGTAGCCGTGGATGGTGGACCACGGCGAAGCAAAGAGGCAACCAGGGCCGGCTGGGCAGGAGGCCAGGCCGGCCCGAGGAGGGGCGCTCCCGGCGGACTGGAGGAGCCGGTCCGCTGCGGACGCGCCTGGCGGTGGGGCCGCAGAAGAAGAGGAGTGCCGGTATTACGGTGCGCCGTACTCCCTATCTTCTGCGGCCGTGG
The DNA here is from genome assembly GCA_037179445.1 of Phengaris alcon alcon. Lineage (NCBI taxonomy): Eukaryota > Metazoa > Arthropoda > Insecta > Lepidoptera > Lycaenidae > Phengaris > Phengaris alcon. The sequence goes on from JAYRCH010000074.1 coordinate 273,139, forward strand.
AGGCTCGCAGGGGGAGAGGGTGGTGGTTTTGTGTCGCTATCCCTACCCCCCTGCGAGCTGGCGGGGCCGTTCCGCATGAAACGGTATCGGTGGGGCCGCAGAGGAAGAGGCAAGTTCGGTATTGCGGTGCGCCGCTTGCCCTATCCTCTGCGGCCGAGGTGGGAAGTGAGAGGCTCCCTCTGGGGCCCGGCGCAGGGCGCCCGGGGCCGCAGGCGCAAGGGCGGAGCAACCCGCCCCCGCCACGGAGGTCGAAGCCTAGGCCCGTGGCCGGCGATCGGGGGATCGCCGGTCACAGTAAGGGCCCCGAGAGGAAAAGCTCCCCAATGCCCGGGGAGCTCTCGGAGAGGTAGCGGCGGCGCACACCAGGCCGCCGCAAAGAAGAGAGCCGGTTGCGGCACGCGCTGCGGGGTCGTGGAAGAATGCTTTGCGATTCCCACGGCCCCGCGAACGGCGCTGAAGGTGGGCATCGGGGGGTTTTAGACGGTAAACCCCGGCGCACTCCATCTCGCGCCGGGGGAGCCCGTCATACCCCTGCCGCCCTCCCCCGGGGGCGGCGGGGGATACGTAACGTATTTCCCCCCGTTAAAAAAAAAAAAAAAAAAAAAAAAAAAAAAAAAAAAAAAAGGTTAGGTTCCCCCCGACGGTTGCCCGCCTTGTCGTGGCGGTGGGGCTCTAGTAGCCGTGGATGGTGGACCACGGTGAAGCAAAGAGGCAACCAGGGCCGGCTGGGCAGGAGGCCAGGCCGGCCCGAGGAGGGGCGCTCCCGGCGGACTGGAGGAGCCGGTCCGCTGCGGACGCGCCTGGTGGTGGGGCCGCAGAAGAAGAGGAGTGCCGGTATTACGGTGCGCCGTACTCCCTATCTTCTGCGGCCGTGGAGGATCGCAGGGGGAGAGGGTGGTGGTTTTGTGCCGCTATCCCTACCCCCCTGCGAGCTGGCGGGGCCGTTCCGCTTAGAAACGGTATCGGTGGGGCCACAGAGGAAGAGGCAAGTTCGGTATTGCGGTGCGCCGCTTGCCCTATCCTCTGCGGCCGAGGTGGGAAGAGAGAGGCTCCCTCTGGGGCCCGGCGCAGGGCGCCCGGGGCCGCAGGCGCAAGGGCGGAGCAACCCGCCCCCCCGCCACGGAGGTCGAAGCCTAGGCCCGTGGCCGGCGATCGGGGGATCGCCGGTCACAGTAAGGGCCCCGAGTGAAAAGCTCCCCAATGCCCGGGGAGCTCTCGGAGAGGAAGCGGCGGCACAACAACAGGCCGCCGCAAGGAAGAGAGCCGGCTGCGGCACGCGCTGCGGGGTCGTGGAAGAATGCAATGCGATTCCCACGGCCCCGCGAACGGCGCTGAAGGTGGGCATCGGGGGGTTTTAGACGGTAAACCCCGGCGCACTCCATCTCGCGCCGGGGGAGCCCGTCATACCCCTGCCGCCCTCCCCCGGGGGCGGCGGGGGATACGTAACGTATTTCCCCCCGTAAAAAAAAAAAAAAAAAAAAAAAAAGGTTAGGTTAGGTTAGGTTAGGTTCCCCCCGACGGTTGCCCGCCTTGTCGTGGCGGTGGGGCTCTAGTAGCCGTGGATGGTGGACCACGGTGAAGCAAAGAGGCAACCAGGGCCGGCTGGGCAGGAGGCCAGGCCGGCCCGAGGAGGGGCGCTCCCGGCGGACTGGAGGAGCCGGTCCGCTGCGGACGCGCCTGGTGGTGGGGCCGCAGAAGAAGAGGAGTGCCGGTATTACGGTGCGCCGTACTCCCTATCTTCTGCGGCCGTGGCGGATCGCAGGGTGAGAGGGTGGTGGTTTTACGCCGCTATCCCTACCCCCCTGCGAGCTGGCGGGGCCGTTCCGCTTGGTAACGGCATCGGTGGGGCCGCAGAGGAAGAGGCAAGTACGGTATTACGGTGCGCCGCTTGCCCTATCCTCTGCGGCCGAGGTGAGGAGAAAGGCTCCCTCCAGGGCCCGGCGCAAGGCGCCCAAGGCCCAAGGCGCAAGGGCGGCTCAACCCGCCCCCGCCGCCATGGAGGTCGTAGCCTAGGTCCGTGGGCGGTGATCGGGGGATCGCCGCCCACACTATGGGCCCCGAGAGGAAAGCTCCCCAATGTCCGGGGAGCTCTCGGAGAGGTAGCGGCGGCACGTCATCAGCCGCCGCAGTGGGAGAGAGCCGGATGCGGCACGCGCTGCGGGGTCGTGGAAGAATGCCTTGCGATTCCCACGGCCCCGCGAACGGCGCTGAAGGTGGGCATCGGGGGGTTTTAGACGGTAAACTCCGGCGCACTCCATCTCGCGCCGGGGGAGCCCGTCATACCCCTGCCGCCCTCCCCCGGGGGCGGCGGGGGATACGTAACGTATTTCCCCCCGTAAAAAAAAAAAAAAAAAAAAAAAAGGTTAGGTTAGGTTGGGGCGGGGCTCAGCCAGTTCGTCCTTGTTCGTGGCCCTGGGCAACGCTTGGGTGCGCCACTCCGTCTTTTGCGGGGTGAGGTACCCACGCGGCTGAAGGCTGGCGCTATCTCTTTTCTTCACTATCTTTCACCACCTATTTTGTTTAGCTTTCTTGTTTTTGCATTTTGTTTTATTTTGTTTTTTCTATCTTTCACCACCTTTTTCTTTCATCTCTAACTATCTTTCCTTTTAATTTAACTCTTCTGATGGGGGAGCTCACCCCCGAAAAAAGAGACCGCGACCCGGGGAGTCGGTGTTCAACGGAATGGAAGGTCGCAACAACAAAAGTATTCTCCGGGTGGGTCCCGGCAATGCCGGGGAATCCCACACTCTGTCTTCGGACAGAGTCAGACCCATGTATACGGAGGGGTCAATTGCTGCGAGGTCGGATGATGAGACCGTGGTTAAGACGGTGGAAAAGGAGCGAGGCGCGATGGCGCAACCAGGCCCGAAGCTGGCGCACATTACCGCGCCGGAGACGGGCCTCCTGACCGACGAAGACGTTGACTTCAGTCAGCCGCAGCCCAACGGGGTTGAGCGGCTACTGAAGTTAATGCAGAAAAAGAAGATGCGGGGCGACCCAGACTTACCGCGCGTGCTTCTCACGCGCGACGTGATACTGCCGTCGCCCACAATACCTGACAGAGACAGCGAGGACTATCTCTCGGACTCCAGCTGCATGACTGACATGTCGCTGGACTCCGAGGGATTGCCCGCACCCACCGGACGTACGACCCCCCTTAAGCGGCGGTTACACCCGGACGTGACAGAGGCGGCGCCGAACACCAGCAAAGGTGCGGTGCCGAAGGCCAAACGTGGACGCGGCCGCCCGCCGACCACCGGCCAATACGTTGGCTTGGCCAAGGCGCAGGCCGAACTTAATCGGACGAAGGAGGAGGCTCTTCGGCTTCAGGCAGAGAAAGAGGTTGCCGAGTCGATGAGGACTGCGAGGGAAGCGCGCGCGTCCATCTGCGCGAGCCCTGCTGCAGTCACCGAAGGAGACAATGCGGAGCGGACAAACGCCGCTTTGACAAAAAGTATTGAGACTTCGCTGGAGGCCGTAACCATGGTCGCCACGAAGTCTCAGAACTTGAAAGGCACTTTTCAACGGTGCCTCAAGGAGGCGGTCGCTAGCATTAGGGCGGCCGTCACCGAATTGAGGGGCCGTTCAATGACGGAAAACCATCGAAGACGATGTACCGTCCCTCAGCAAAGGGGCGGTACCCAAGCCTAAAAGGGGACGTGGCCGGCCACCATCTACCGGCCAGTACGTCGGCCTAGCGAAGGCACAAGCCGAGTTTAACCGGCAGAAGGAGGAGGCTCTTCGGCTCCAGGCTGAGGAAGAGGTGGCCGAAACGGCGAGGACGGCGCGCCAGGCACGCGTGTCAACCTGCGCAAGCCCCGCAAGCATGGACACCGAAGAGGAGAGGTCAGAGCAGACCATCGCCGCTCTGGCCCAAAGTGTAGAGGCATCGTTGGCGACAATTACAATGGTCGCCACGAAGTCCCAGAATTTAAAGGGAACCTACCAGCGGTTCCTCAAAGAGGCGACCGCCAACATAAAGACGGCCGTCGCCGAAATGAGGAGCCTCGGGCAGTCCGAGGAAGTGAAAGCTCTTGAAGCTCAAAACGTGAGGCTCCAACAGCAGGTGGACATACTCCGCCACGAGCTGGAGGAGCTGCGGCGTCAGGCGGCACGACCCGCCACCGAAGACCTGCAACAGCTGTTGTCGGAGGTTTCGCGCTCCAATATCGAAACCTTCGGCAACATGCTGAATGCAAGGCTGGCCGGGCTCGAGGACCGGCTTCTGCCGGAGCCCCGTAGGAGACCTCCGCTGGCGGCGGATAGTGCCACTGTGGGCACCCCGCCGGCGGCGGAAAAGACGAAGGCACCGAAGCCTACAAAGGCGACGGTGCCCTCTTATGCGGAAGTGGCGGCACCACAAGCAGCGGTCCCCCCTAAAGAGGCACCAACTGCACCGGCCCCGCCTAAGGCCAAGAAAAAGGGCAAGAAGAAACGGCCATCAATGGCCGCTCAAGAGGCGGCGCAAGAGGGGGAGCACACCGACTCCTCCCCCGCCAAGGCCTCGTGGACCACCGTCGGAACACGCAAGGCCGGAAAGAACAAAGGGGCGGCTAAAACACCCAAGGCCGCCCCTAAGAAGAAGAAAAAGGCAAGGCTTCGCCCCCCTACTACTGCTGCAATCACCCTCACTCTCGAGGCTGGTGCTGCGGAGAGGGGGGTGACGTATGAGACGATCCTGCGCGAGGCCCGGGCGAAGGTCGATCTCGGGGAGCTAAATATCCCCAGGCTCGGCTTCCGCCTGGGGCAGACGGGCGCGCGCATCTTGTCCGTGGATGGAGAGGGGGCAAATCAGAAGGCGGACGCTCTGGCCGCGAGGCTGCGTTCGACCCTAAGCCCCGACATAGTGAGGATCGCCCGCCCGGTGAAATGTGCAGAATTGCGCATCACCGGGCTGGACGACGCGACGACGGCCGCCGATGTCATCGAGGCGGCCGCAAGAGAAGGAGATTGCCCGGCCACCAACATCCGGTCGGGCAAAATCGCCGTGGGCCCGAGGGGTTCGCGAAGCCTCTGGCTCAGCGCCCCAATAGCAGCCGCCAAAAAGCTCATCAGCTCTGGGCGGCTGCAGATCGGCTGGATCGAGGCGCGAGTGACACTGCTGGCCGCGAGGCCGAAGCGGTGTTTCAAGTGCCTCGACACCGGCCACTTAGCGACGAAGTGCTCGTGCCCGGTCGACCTCAGTGGAACTTGCTACCGCTGCGGGAAGCCGGGGCACAAAGCGCAACAGTGCGAGGCGGCTCCGAATTGCCCGGTCTGTGAGGCCGTAAGCAAGCCGAAGGAGCACGTGCTGGGGAGCAGCGGCTGCATTACAGCACCCAAGCCGCCCCCCGGCACGAATAAGAAGAGGAAGGCTCCTTCCAAGGCCCGGCTTAAAAAGCCCAAGGCCGGCGCAAGGGCGGTTCCACCCGCCCCCGCCACTATGGAAGTAGAAGCCTAGACCCGTGGGCGGTGATCGGGGGATCGCCGCTCACACTATGGGTCCCGAGCGCAAAGCTCCCCTATGCCCGGGGAGCTCTCGTGAAGGCAGGCGGCGGCATTCAACCTAGCCGCCGCGACAGAGGAGGGCCGGTCGCGGCACGCGCTGCGGGGTCGTGGAGATATGCTCACGCGATTCCCACGGCCTCGCATTGGCGCAGAAGAAGGGCATCGGGGGGTTTTAGTCGGTAAACCCCGGTGCACTCCATCTCGCACCGGGGGAGTCCGACATACCCCTGCTGCCTTCCCCCGGGGGCAGCGGGGGATTCGTAACGAATTTCCCCCCGCAAAAAAAAAAAAAAAAAAAAAAAAAAAAAAAAAAAAAAAAAAAAGGTTAGGTTAGGTTGGGGATGATACCGGTTCCTCCACGTTGGTGTCCCTGGGCAACGCCTGGGTGCGCCACTCCGCTTTCTACACGGGGTGAGGCACTCAGGCGGCTGAACGCCGGTCTTTCTCTATCTTTCACCACCTTTTTATAGTTTACTCTTCTTTTGCTTTGTTTTATTTATATTCTCTATCTTTCAACACCTTTTCTTTCTATCTTTTCTCTTTTATTTACTTTTCTGTGCGTGTGTGTTAGGTTTTGCGTGTTAGGTTTTTGTTTGAATGGTGATGGATGGGCTTTTACGGCCCCTAATCCAGGGTTTGTGGTGCCCGGCCGTGGGATGCGTGGCGAGCAGGCGGCTCGTCCCGAGGGCACCGGGGCAGAATCACCCCTATCTGATCGGGCCAGAAATCAGTCCACAAATGACAGTTATGGAGGTCCGTATTATGAAAACTACTCCCCGGGTGGGTCCCAGCGATGGGGAATCCCACACTCCCGCTTCGGCGGGGGATCGGCCCGTGTATACGGGGGGGCCACATAGTACGTTAGCGGAGGAGGAGAAGGCGGGAGAAAGAAAGGAGGAAGGCGCAACGGCGCAAAACAGGCCGAGCCCGGCGCACCTAACCGCGTCGAGAACGGACCTTCTGACGGATGAGGAGGTTGACTTTTCTCAGCCGCAGCCTAATGGAGTGAAACGGCTGTTGAGACTCCTCCAAAGGAAAAAGGAAAGGGGAGACACTGAGGGACTCGCGCGCGTCCAGTTAGAACGCGAGCTCAGAATCCCGTCCTCCGATGATGACGTAACGGAGATGGCGCGCGTGCCACGCGTGTTACTGCACGATGTTATGGCACCGCCGCCCAAAGGACCAGACTCTATGAGGGATAGCGACGACTATCTCTCTGACTCCTCGGTTTGCAGCACTATGTCGCTGCAGTCCGGGGAGTCCAACACCGGACTAGACAGACCTCGCAAGAGGAAACCAGACTTTGACTCGGTACCGTCCTTCAGTAAAGGGGCGGTACCTACACCCAAAAGAGGACGCGGAAGGCCGCCGACGACAGGCCAGTATGTTGGCTTGGCGAAGGCGCAGGCCGAATTGAATAAGGAGAAGGAGGAGGCCCTTCGGCTTCAGGCCGAGGCGGAAGTGGCAGATTCGGCTAGGGCAGCAAGGGAGACGTGCACAGCACTCCGCGCAAGCCCTGTCTCAATAGGCATAGATAGATCAGAGCAGACCAGCGCCGCTCTCATGAAAAGTGTCGAGACTTCGTTGGAGACCGTAATGATGGTTTCCACGAAGTCCCAAAACCTGAAGGGGACTTATCAGCGGTTCCTCAAGGAGGCGGTCGCCAATATCAAAGCGGCCGTCACGGAACTGCGAGGCCGCGGGCATACGGACGAACTGCGGGCCCTTGAACTCCAAAACGAGCGGCTCCAACAGCAAGTGGACTCAATGCGCCGCGAGCTGGAGGAGCTACGTCGTCAGGCGAACAGGCCCGCCACCCACGACCTGCAACAGCTGTTGTCGGAGGTCTCGCGCTCCAATATCGAGACCTTCGGCAACATGCTGAATGCAAGACTGGCTGGGCTAGAAGGCAGGCTCTTACCCGAGCCAAGACTAAGACCACCGCTGGCGGCGGATAATGCCGACGCTCCGGCTGACATCCCACCGGCAGCGAAGCCGACGAAGAAAGCGCCGAAGCCACAGAATAAGGCGACGGCGAGCACAACGGAAGTGTTGCTGGCACCGAGCGCAGTGGCCCCCAAAGAGGCTACGATTGCGCCGGCCCCACCTAAGGCCAAAAAGAAGGCCCGGAAATCGAAGAAGCGGCCATCAATGGCCGCTCAAGAGGCGACGCAAGCGAGGGAGTCTACCACCCCCGCTTCTACAGAGGCCCCGTGGACCACTATAGGTCCACGCAAGGCCAAAAAGAAAGAGGCGGCTAAACCAACCACAGCCGCCCCCAAAAAGAAGAAGACGAGACTTCGCCCCCCCAAAACGGCGGCAGTAACCCTCACGTTAGAGGCAGGGGCTGCAGAAAGGGGGGTGACTTATGCAAAGGTGCTAAGTGAGGCCAGAGCGAAGATCGATCTTGGGGAGCTTAACATCCCCAAGCTCGGCTTCCGCCTGGTTCAAACAGGTGCCCGCCTCCTCTCTATCGAGGGAGAGGGGGCCACGGAGAAGGCCGACGCATTTGCTGAGAGGCTACGTGCGGTCCTGCGCCCTGAGGACGTGAAAATCTCCCGCCCGGTGAAGTGCGTCGAAATGCGAGTCACCGGGCTGGACGATGCGACAACGGCCGCCGAGGTCATCGAAGCGGCCGCTAGAGAAGGTAATTGCCCGGCCACCAACATCAGGTCGGGCAAAATTGTTGTAGGTCCCAGGGGCTCCCGAAGCCTCTGGCTCAGTGTTCCAACCGCAGCCGCCAAAAAGCTTACCAGCTCCGGGCGGCTGCAGATCGGCTGGGTCACAGCAAAGGTAGCATTGCTGGCCGCGAGACCTAGGCGGTGCTACCGATGCCTAGACACTAGCCATCTGGCCGTGAAATGCCCATGCCCGGTGGACCTCAGTCGGAACTGCTTCCGCTGTGGGAAACCGGGTCATAAGGCGCTCGAATGTTCAGCGGCACCAAACTGCGTAGCATGCGAGGCTGCTGGCAAGGAGCAGAAGGAGCACGTGCTGGGGAGTAGCGGCTGCATAATAGCAGCGAAGAAGCCGCCTCCCGGCACTAAGAGGAAGGCTCCCACAAAAAAGGCCCGGCAGAAGCCCAAGGCCAAAGGCGCAAGGGCGGAAACATCCGCCCCCGCCATGGAAGTGGTTGAGACCTAGACCCGTGGGTGGCGATCGGGGGATCGTCGCCCACACTATGGGTCTCGAGAGAAAAGCTCCCCAATGCCCGGGGAGCTCTCGGTAAGGCAGGCGGCGGCACACCAACTAGCCGCCGCAGCAGAAGAGGGCCGGACGCGGCACGCGCTGCGGGGTCGTGGAGTTATTCTTATGCGATTCCCACGACCCCGCATTGGCGCCGAAGGAGGGCATCGCCAGGTTTTAGTGGGTAGACTCTGTGCCAACTACACCCAGGCACAGAGGAGTCCCACATAACCCCGCGATGACCCCCCGATCATCGCGGGGTATACGTAACGTATTTCCTGGCGTTAAAAAAAAAAAAAAAAGGTTAGGTTAGGTTGACACGGAGGGGCTCGCACGCGTTCAGCGCGAGCGGGATCTGATCCTCCCGCACTCTATTAAGACTGAGATAATGGCCGCGGGAAATACCAGTGGAGCCGCACCGCGTATACCGCGCGTTATGCTCACGCGCGCGCCGATTCCCGCACGCCCAAACACCGGACTAGACAGCGACGATTACCTCTCGGACTCCAGTGATATCTCTGGCATATCACTGGACTCCGAGGGGCTGCCCGTCATACCCGAAAGAGACGCACCTCGTAAGAGGAAAACCAGCGAAGACGATGTACCGTCCCTCAGCAAAGGGGCGGTACCCAAGCCTAAAAGGGGACGTGGCCGGCCACCATCTACCGGCCAGTACGTCGGCCTAGCGAAGGCACAAGCCGAGTTTAACCGGCAGAAGGAGGAGGCTCTTCGGCTCCAGGCTGAGGAAGAGGTGGCCGAAACGGCGAGGACGGCGCGCCAGGCACGCGTGTCAACCTGCGCAAGCCCCACAAGCATGGACACCGAAGAGGAGAGGTCAGAGCAGACCATCGCCGCTCTGGCCCAAAGCGTAGAGGCATCGTTGGCGACAATTACAATGGTCGCCACGAAGTCCCAGAATTTAAAGGGAACCTACCAGCGGTTCCTCAAAGAGGCGACCGCCAACATAAAGACGGCCGTCGCCGAAATGAGGAGCCGCGGGCAGTCCGAGGAAGTGAAAGCTCTTGAAGCTCAAAACGTGAGGCTCCAACAGCAGGTGGACATACTCCGCCACGAGCTGGAGGAGCTGCGGCGTCAGGCGGCACGACCCGCCACCGAAGACCTGCAACAGCTGTTGTCGGAGGTTTCGCGCTCCAATATCGAAACCTTCGGCAACATGCTGAATGCAAGGCTGGCCGGGCTCGAGAACCGGCTTCTGCCGGAGCCCCGTAGGAGACCTCCGCTGGCGGCGGATAGTGCCACTATGGGCACCCCGCCGGCGGCGGAAAAGACGAAGGCACCGAAGCCTACAAAGGCGACGGTGCCCTCTTATGCGGAAGTGGCGGCACCACAAGCAGCGGTCCCCCCTAAAGAGGCACCAACTGCACCGGCCCCGCCTAAGGCCAAGAAAAAGGGCAAGAAGAAACGGCCATCAATGGCCGCTCAAGAGGCGGCGCAAGGGGGGGAGCACACCGACCCCTCCCCCGCCAAGGCCTCGTGGACCACCGTCGGAACACGCAAGGCCGGAAAGAACAAAGGGGCGGCTAAAACACCCAAGGCCGCCCCTAAGAAGAAAAAAAAGGCAAGGCTTCGCCCCCCTACTACTGCTGCAATCACCCTCACTCTCGAGGCTGGTGCTGCGGAGAGGGGGGTGACGTATGAGACGATCCTGCGCGAGGCCCGGGCGAAGGTCGATCTCGGGGAGCTAAATATCCCCAGGCTCGGCTTCCGCCTGGCGCAGACGGGCGCGCGCATCTTGTCCGTGGATGGAGAGGGGGCAAATCAGAAGGCGGACGCTCTGGCCGCGAGGCTGCGTTCGACCCTAAGCCCCGACATAGTGAGGATCGCCCGCCCGGTGAAATGTGCAGAATTGCGCATCACCGGGCTGGACGACGCGACGACGGCCGCCGATGTCATCGAGGCGGCCGCAAGAGAAGGAGATTGCCCGGCCACCAACATCCGGTCGGGCAAAATCGCCGTGGGCCCGAGGGGTTCGCGAAGCCTCTGGCTCAGCGCCCCAATAGCAGCCGCCAAAAAGCTCATCAGCTCTGGGCGGCTGCAGATCGGCTGGATCGAGGCGCGAGTGACACTGCTGGCCGCGAGGCCCAAGCGGTGTTTCAAGTGCCTCGACACCGGCCACTTAGCGACGAAGTGCTCGTGCCCGGTCGACCTCAGTGGAACTTGCTACCGCTGCGGGAAGCCGGGGCACAAAGCGGAACAGTGTGTGGCGGCTCCGAATTGCCCGGTCTGTGAGGCCGTAAGCAAGCCAAAGGAGCACGTGCTGGGGAGCAGCGGCTGCATTACAGCACACAAGCCGCCCCCCGGCACGAACAAGAAGAGGAAGGCTCCTTCCAAGGCCCGGCTTAAAAAGCCCAAGGCCGGCGCAAGGGCGGTTCCATCCGCCCCCGCCACTATGGAAGTCGAAGCCTAGACCCGTGGGCGGTGATCGGGGGATCGCCGCTCACACTATGGGTCCCGAGCGCAAAGCTCCCCTATGCCCGGGGAGCTCTCGGTGAAGGCAGGCGGCGGCACAACACCAAGCCGCCGCAACAGAAGAGGGCCGGTCGCGGCACGTGCTGCGGGGTCGTGGAGCTATGCTTCGCGATTCCCACGGCCTCGCATTGGCGCTGAAGAAGGGCATCGGGGGGTTTTAGTCGGTAAACCCCGGTGCACTCCATCTCGCACCGGGGGAGTCCGACATACCCCTGCTGCCTTCCCCCGGGGGCAGCGGGGGATTCGTAACGAATTTCCCCCCGCAAAAAAAAAAAAAAAAAAAAAAAAAAAAAAAAAAAAAAAAAAAAAAGGTTAGGTTCCCCCCGGGGGCGATACCGGTTCCTCCACGTTGGTGTCCCTGGGCAACGCTTGGGTGCGCCACCCCGCTTTTTACACGGGGTGAGGTACCCACGCGGCTGAACACCGGTCTTTCTCTATCTTTCACCACCTTTTTATAGATTACTCTTCTTTTGCATTGTTTTATTTATTTCGTCTATCTTTCAACACCTTTTCTTTCTATCTTTTCTCTTTTATTTACTCTTCTGTGCGTGTGTGTTAGGTTTTGCGTGTTAGGTTTTGTTTGAATGGTGACGAATGGGCTTCTACGGCCCCTAATCCAAGGTTTTTGGTGCCCGGCCATGGGATGCATGGCGAGCAGGCGGTCTCGTCTCGAGGGCACTGGGGCAGAATCACCCCTTCTTGATCGGGTCAGACTCAGCCCACAATTGACAACAATGGAAGGTCAGCATGTAAAAAATTCTCCCAGGGTGGGTCCCGGCGATGCCGGGGAATCCCACACTCCCGTTTCGGCGGGAGATAGGGCCAGGTATACTGGGGGCCCAAAACATGCTTCGGTGGAGGTGGAGAGGAAGGAGGCCGTTGCGACGGCGAGAGATGAAGGCGCGATGGCGCATACCAGACCGAGCTCGGCGCACCTTACCGCGTCGAGAACGGACCTTCTGACTGACGAGGACGTCGACTTCAGTCAGCCGCAGCCCAACGGCGTGGAGCGGATACTGAAGTTGATGCGGAAAAAGAAGTTACGGGGCGACGCAGACTTACCGCGCGTGCTTCTCACGCGCGATGTGATCATGCCGCCGCCCAGAACACCTGATAGAGACAGCGAGGACTATCTCTCGGACTCCAGCTGCATGACTGACATGTCGCTGGACTCCGAGGGATTGCCCGCACCCACCGGACGTACGACCCCCCTTAAGCGGCGGTTACACCCGGACGAGACAGAGGCGGCGCCGTCCACCAGCAAAGGTGCGGTGCCGAAGGCAAAGCGAGGACGCGGCCGCCCGCCGACCACGGGCCAATACGTTGGCTTGGCAAAGGCGCAGGCCGAACTAAATCGGGAGAAGGAAGAGGCGCTTCGGCTTCAGGCCGCAGAAGAAGTTGCCGAAACAATGAGAACTGCGCGGGAGGCGCGCGCGTCTATCTGCGCAAGCCCCGCCGCAGCCACTGGAGGAGACAGGTCAGAGCAGACCATCTATGCTCTGGCCAAAGGTGTTGAGGCCTCGCTAGAGGCGATAACCATGGTCGCCACGAGGTCCCAGAATCTAAAAGGGACGTTTCAGCGACACCTTAAAGAGGCGGTTGTCAATTTAAGGGCAACCTTTGCCGAAATGAGGGGCCGCAGTGAAAACGAGGAGATCAGGGCACTAGAAGCCCAGAACGAGCGGTTGCAACAGCAACTCGACGCAATGCGCCGGGAGCTCGAGGAGTTGCGTCGCCAGGCGACCAAGCCCGCCACCAACGACTTGCAACAGATGTTGTCGAAGGTCTCGCGATCTAATATAGAGACCTTCGGCAACATGCTGAATGCTAGGTTGGCGGGCATAGAGGACAGGCTCCTGCCAGAGCCAAGGAGGAGACCACCGCTGGCGGCGGATAGTGCCGATGTTGGCATCACGCCAGCGATCGGAGGGACGAAGGCGCCGAAGCCCAAAAGAGCGACGGCGCCAACGTACGCAGAGATGGCGGCACCGACTGCACCGGCCCCTAAAGAGGCTCCGGCTGCAGCGGCCCCGCCCAAGGCCAAAAAGAAAAAGGCCAAAAAGAAGCGGCCATCAATGGCCGCTCAAGAGGCGGCGCAAGGGGGGGAGAACACAAACCCCTCCCCCGCCGAGGCTCCGTGGACCAAAGTAGGTCCACGCAAGGCCAAGAAGACGAAGAAGGGGGCGGCTACTCCAGCTAAAGTCGCCCCAAAAAGGAAGAAGAAAGCGAAGCTTCGCCCTCCCACGACTGCGGCGGTCACCCTCACCCTGGGGGCAAACGCTGCTGAAAGGGGGGTGACGTACGCGAAGGTGCTGGGTCAGGCTAGAGCGGCGATCGACCTGGGGGAACTCGGCATCCCCAGGCTCGGCTTCCGCCTGGCCGAAACAGGAGCGCGCGTCCTCACCATTGCTGGTGAGGGTGCACAAGAAAAGGCGGACGCCTTCGCTGCTAGGCTGAGGTCCGTTCTGCCCCCGGACGACGTAAAAGTCGCCCGCCCGGTCCTGTGCGCGGAGATCCGCGTGGCCGGGCTGGACGACTCAATAGCGGCCGCCGACGTCATCCAGGCGGTCGCGAAGGAGGGAGAGTGCTCGGCTGAAGACATTCGGTCGGGCCAATTGTCGGTAGGGCCACGCGGGGACGCGTCATTGTGGATGCGTATCCCGGTCGCGGCCGCCAAGAGGCTTACAAGCTCAGGGCGGCTGCGAGTTGGCTGGGTGTCGGCGAGAGTGGCGCTGCTGGCCGCGAGGCCTAAGCGCTGTTTCCGCTGCCAGGACACCGGCCACGTGGCGGCGAAGTGCCAGTGCCCGGTAGACCGCAGCCGGAGCTGTTTCCGCTGCGGGAAACCGGGGCACAAGGCGGCCGAGTGCAGGGAAGCGCCCAACTGCTTCCTGTGCGAGGCTGCCGGCAGGGCGGAGAAGGCGCATGTGCTGGGAGGAAGCGGCTGTGTCGCTAAGCCGCCTCCCGGCGCGAAGAGAAAGGCGCCAACCAAGAAGGCCCGGGTTAAAAAGCCCAAGGCCAACGGCGCAAGGGCGGTTCCGTCCGCCCCCGCCATGGAGTTGGACGCCTAGGCCCGTGGGCGGTGATCGGGGGATCGCCGCCCGCACTATGGGCCCCGAGAGGAAAGCTCCCCAATGCCCGGGGAGCTCTCGGAGAGGCAAGCGGCGGCATAACACCAGGCCGCCGCATTAGAAGGGAGCCGGATGCGGCACGCGCTGGGGGGTCGTGGAAGAATGCTCTCGCGTTTCCCACGGCCCCTCCATTGGCGCTGAAGATGGGCATCGGGGGGTTTTAGACGGTAAACCCCGGCGCACTCCATCTCGCGCCGGGGGAGTCCGTCATACCCCTGCTGCCCTCCCCCGGGGGCAGCGGGGGATACGTAACGTATTTCCCCCCGTAAAAAAAAAAAAAAAAAAAAAAAAAAAAAAAAGGTTAGGTTCCCCCCGACGGTTGCCCGCCTTGTCGCCCCCCGACGGTTGCCCGCCTTGTCGTGGCGGTGGGGCTCTAGTAGCCGTGGATGGTGGACCACGGTGAAGCAAAGAGGCAACCAGGGCCGGCTGGGCAGGAGGCCAGGCCGGCCCGAGGAGGGGCGCTCCCGGCGGACTGGAGGAGCCGGTCCGCTGCGGACGCGCCTGGTGGTGGGGCCGCAGAAGAAGAGGAGTGCCGGTATTACGGTGCGCCGTACTCCCTATCTTCTGCGGCCGTGGAGGATCGCAGGGGGAGAGGGTGGTGGTTTTATGCCGCCATCCCTACCCCCCTGCGAGCTGGCGGGGCCGTTCCGCTTGGTAACGGCATCGGTGGGGCCGCAGAGGAAGAGGCAAGTTCGGTATTACGGTGCGCCGCTTGCCCTATCCTCTGCGGCCGAGGTGAGGAGAAAGGCTCCCTCCAGGGCCCGGCGCAAGGCGCCCAAGGCCCAAGGCGCAAGGGCGGCTCAACCCGCCCCCGCCGCCATGGAGGTCGTAGCCTAGGTCCGTGGGCGGTGATCGGGGGATCGCCGCCCACACTATGGGCCCCGAGAGGAAAGCTCCCCAATGTCCGGGGAGCTCTCGGAGAGGTAGCGGCGGCACAACACCAGGCCACCGCAAAGAAGAGAGCGGCACGCGCTGCGGGGTCGTGGAAGAATGCAATGCGATTCCCACGGCCCCGCGAACGGCGCTGAAGGTGGGCATCGGGGGGTTTTAGACGGTAAACCCCGGCGCTTTTAATCTCGCGCCGGGGGAGCCCGTCATACCCCTGCCGCCCTCCCCCGGGGGCGGCGGGGGATACGTAACGTATTTCCCCCCGTCAAAAAAAAAAAAAAAAAAAAAAAAAAAAAAAAGGTTAGGTTAGGTTAGGTTAGGTTAGGTTGGGGACGATACCGGTTCCTCCACGTTGGTGTCCCTGGGCAACGCTTGGGTGCGCCACCCCGCTTTTTACACGGGGTGAGGTACCCACGCGGCTGAACACCGGTCTTTCTCTATCTTTCACCACCTTTTTATAGTTTACTCTTATTTTGCTTTGTTTTATTTATTTTTCTATCTTTCAACACCTTTTCTTTCTATCTTTTCTCTTTTATTTATTCTTCTGTGCGTGTGTGTTAGGTTTTGCGTGTTAGGTTTTGTTCTGAATGGTGACGAATGGGCTTTTACGGCCCCTAATCCAAGGTTTGTGGTGCCCGGCCATGGGATGCATGGCGAGCAGGCGGTCTCGTCCCGAGGGCACTGGGGCAGAATCACCCCTAATTGATCGGGCCAGAATCAGCCCACAAATGACAAACATGGAGAGCAATATGGAAAAAAATATTCCCCGGGTGGGTCCTCTTAGGAGGGAATCCCACACTCCCGCTTCGGCGGGGGGTCGCCCCACGTATACGGGGGGGGCACCTGTTGCTGTGGAGTCGGATGAGGAGACCGTGCTAAAGACGGTGGAGAAGGAGAGAGGCGCGATGGCGCAACCAGGCCCGAAGCTGGCGCACATTACCGCGCCAGAGACGGGCCTCCTGACCGACGAGGACGTCGATTTCAGCCAGCCGCAGACCAACGGCGTGGAGCGGATGCTGAAATTGATGCAGAAGAAGAAGTTGCGGGGCGACCGAGATCTGCCGCGCGTATTGCTCACGCGTGACGTGATCATGCCGCCACCCCAACAAGGACGTGACATACCCGAAATTGACAGCGAGGACTGTCTCTCGGACTCCAGTTGCATGTCTTCCATGTCACTGGACTCCGAGGGATTGCCCGCACCCACCGGACGTACGACCCCCCTTAAGCGGCGGTTATACCCGGACGAGACAGAGGCGGCACCGTCCACCAGCAAAGGTGCGGTGCCGAAAGCCAAGAGAGGACGCGGCCGGCCGCCAACGACCGGCCAGTATGTCGGTCTGGCTAAAGCCCAAGCCGAATTAAATCGGGAGAGGGAGGCGGCTCTTCGGCTTCAGGCCGCAGAAGAGGTTGCCGATAAAATGAAAACTGCACGGGAGGCGCGCGCCACCATCTGCGCAAGCCCCGCCGCAGCTAGCGAAGGAGACAGGTCGGAGCAGACAACCTACGCTCTGGCCAAAAGTGTCGAGACTTCGTTGGAGGCCGTAACCATGGTCGCCACGAAGTCTCAAAACTTGAAAGGCACCTTTCAACGGTGTCTCAAGGAGGCGGTCGCCAACATAAAGGCGGCCGTCGCCGAACTGAGAGGCCGTTCGATGACAGAGGAGATGACGAGACTGGAGGCGCAAAACGTGCAACTCCAGGGGCAAGTGACTGATTTACGTCGCGAGCTAGAGGAGATGCGTCGACGGCTAGCCGCGCCTGCCGAAAAGGATCTGCGTGAGCTGCTGGCCGAGGTCTCTCGCTCAAATATAGAGACACTCGGCAGCATGCTCAACGCGAGACTTGCCGGCCTAGAAGACAGGCTCCTCCCGGAGCCAAGGAGGAGGCCTCCGCTGGCGGCGGATAGTGCCACTGTAGGAACCACGCCGGCGGAGAATAGACCGAAGGCGCCGAAGCCCAAGAAGGCGACAGCGCCTACTTACGCTGAAATGGCGGCACCGAGTGTGGCGGCCCCAATAGAGGCACCGCCAGTACCGGCCCCGCCAAAGGCCAAGGGCAAAATAAAGGCCAAAAAGAAGAAGCGGCCATCAATGGCCGCTAAAGAGGCGGCGCAAGGGGGGGAGAATACCAACCCCTCCCCCGCCGAGGCCCCGTGGACCACAAAAGGTCCACGCAAGGCCAAAAAGACGAAGAAGGGGGCGGCTACTCCAGCTAAAGTCGCCCCGAAGAAGAAGAAGAGAGCGAAACTTCGCCCTCCCACGACTGCGGCGGTCACCCTCACTCTGGGGGCTAACGCTGCAGAAAGGGGGGTGACGTACGCAAAAGTGTTGGGACAAGCCAGAGCGGCCATTGACCTCGGGGAACTCGGGATCCCCAGGCTGGGTTTCCGTCTGGCCGAGACCGGAGCGCGCGTCCTCACCATTGCTGGTGAGGGTGCGCAAGAAAAAGCAGACGCCTTCGCCGCTAGGCTGAGGACCGTCTTGCCACCAGACGACGTAAAGGTCGCCCGCCCGGTTTTGTGCGCGGAGATCCGCGTCGCCGGAATGGACGACTCAGTAGCGGTCGCCGACGTCATCAAGGCGGTCGCTACGGAAGGAGGGTGCTCGGCCGACGACATCCGGTCGGGCCAATTGACGGTGGGACCACGGGGGGACGCGTCGTTATGGATGCGTGTCCCCATAGCGGCCGCCAAGAAGCTCACAAGCTCTGGGCGGCTGCGAGTTGGTTGGGTGTCGGCGAGAGTGGCGCTGTTGGCCGCGAGGCCTAAGCGCTGCTTTCGCTGCCAGGACACCGGCCACGTAGCGGCGAAATGCCAGTGCCCGGTAGACCGCAGTCGGAGCTGTTTCCGCTGCGGGAAACCGGGGCACAAGGCAGCCGAGTGCAGGGAAGCGCCCAACTGCTTCCTGTGCGAGGCTGCCGGCAGGCCGGAGAAGGCACATGTGCTGGGCGGAGGCGGCTGTGTCGCAAAGCCGCCTCCCAGCGCGAAGGGAAAGGCTCCCACCAAAAAGGCCCGGTTCAAAGAGCCCAAGGCCGGCGCAAGGGCGGTTCCGCCCGCCCCCGCCGTAGAGGTGATGGAAGCCTAGGCCCGTGGACGGTGATCGGGGGATCACCGCCCACACTTTGGGCCCCGAGACGGTCAGCTCCCCAATGCCCGGGGAGCTCTCGGAGAGGCAAGCGGCGGCATATCACCAAGCCGCCGCAATAGAAGAGAGCCGGATGCGGCACGCGCTGCGGGGTCGTGGCAGAATGCTCTGCGATTCCCACGGCCCCGTTAAAGGCGCTGAAGAAGGGCATCGGGGGGTTTTAGACGGTAAACCCCGGCGCACTCCATCTCGCGCCGGGGGAGCCCGTCATACCCCTGCCGCCCTCCCCCGGGGGCGGCGGGGGATACGTAAAGTATTTCCCCCCGTCAAAAAAAAAAAAAAAAAAAAAAAAAAAAAAAAAAAAAAAAAAAAAAAAAAAAAAAAAAAAAAGGTTAGGTTAGGTTGGGGCTCAGCCAGTTGGGGGCGATACCGGTTCCTCCACGTTGGTGTCCCTGGGCAACGCTTGGGTGCGCCACCCCGCTTTTTACACGGGGTGAGGTACCCACGCGGCTGAACACCGGTCTTTCTCTATCTTTCACCACCTTTTTATAGATTACTCTTCTTTTGCATTGTTTTATTTATTTCGTCTATCTTTCAACACCTTTTCTTTCTATCTTTTCTCTTTTATTTACTCTTCTGTGCGTGTGTGTTAGGTTTTGCGTGTTAGGTTTTGTTTGAATGGTGACGAATGGGCTTCTACGGCCCCTAATCCAAGGTTTTTGGTGCCCGGCCATGGGATGCATGGCGAGCAGGCGGTCTCGTCTCGAGGGCACTGGGGCAGAATCACCCCTTCTTGATCGGGTCAGACTCAGCCCACAATTGACAACAATGGAAGGTCAGCATGTTAAAAATTCTCCCAGGGTGGGTCCCGGCGATGCCGGGGAATCCCACACTCCCGTTTCGGCGGGAGATAGGGCCAGGTATACTGGGGGCCCAAAACATGCTTCGGTGGAGGTGGAGAGGAAGGAGGCCGTTGCGACGGCGAGAGATGAAGGCGCGATGGCGCATACCAGACCGAGCTCGGCGCACCTTACCGCGTCGAGAACGGACCTTCTGACTGACGAGGACGTCGACTTTAGTCAGCCGCAGCCCAACGGCGTGGAGCGGATACTGAAGTTGATGCGGAAAAAGAAGTTACGGGGCGACGCAGACTTACCGCGCGTGCTTCTCACGCGCGATGTGATCATGCCGCCGCCCAGAACACCTGATAGAGACAGCGAGGACTATCTCTCGGACTCCAGCTGCATGACTGACATGTCGCTGGACTCCGAGGGATTGCCCGCACCCACCGGACGTACGACCCCCCTTAAGCGGCGGTTACACCCGGACGAGACAGAGGCGGCGCCGTCCACCAGCAAAGGTGCGGTGCCGAAGGCAAAGCGAGGACGCGGCCGCCCGCCGACCACGGGCCAATACGTTGGCTTGGCAAAGGCGCAGGCCGAACTAAATCGGGAGAAGGAAGAGGCGCTTCGGCTTCAGGCCGCAGAAGAAGTTGCCGAAACAATGAGAACTGCGCGGGAGGCGCGCGCGTCTATCTGCGCAAGCCCCGCCGCAGCCACTGGAGGAGACAGGTCAAGGTCAGAGCAGACCATCTATGCTCTGGCCAAAGGTGTTGAGGCCTCGCTAGAGGCGATAACCATGGTCGCCACGAGGTCCCAGAATCTAAAAGGGACGTTTCAGCGACACCTTAAAGAGGCGGTTGTCAATTTAAGGGCAACCTTTGCCGAAATGAGGGGCCGCAGTGAAAACGAGGAGATCAGGGCACTAGAAGCCCAGAACGAGCGGTTGCAACAGCAACTCGACGCAATGCGCCGGGAGCTCGAGGAGTTGCGTCGCCAGGCGACCAAGCCCGCCACCAACGACTTGCAACAGATGTTGTCGGAGGTCTCGCGATCTAATATAGAGACCTTCGGCAACATGCTGAATGCTAGGTTGGCGGGCATAGAGGACAGGCTCCTGCCAGAGCCAAGGAGGAGACCACCGCTGGCGGCGGATAGTGCCGATGTTGGCATCACGCCAGCGATCGGAGGGACGAAGGCGCCGAAGCCCAAAAGAGCGACGGCGCCAACGTACGCAGAGATGGCGGCACCGACTGCACCGGCCCCTAAAGAGGCTCCGGCTGCACCGGCCCCGCCCAAGGCCAAAAAGAAAAAGGCCAAAAAGAAGCGGCCATCAATGGCCGCTCAAGAGGCGGCGCAAGGGGGGGAGAACACAAACCCCTCCCCCGCCGAGGCCCCGTGGACCAAAGTAGGTCCACGCAAGGCCAAGAAGACGAAGAAGGGGGCGGCTACTCCAGCTAAAGTCGCCCCAAAAAGGAAGAAGAAAGCGAAGCTTCGCCCTCCCACGACTGCGGCGGTCACCCTCACCCTGGGGGCAAACGCTGCTGAAAGGGGGGTGACGTACGCGAAGGTGCTGGGTCAGGCTAGAGCGGCGATCGACCTGGGGGAACTCGGCATCCCCAGGCTCGGCTTCCGCCTGGCCGAAACAGGAGCGCGCGTCCTCACCATTGCTGGTGAGGGTGCACAAGAAAAGGCGGACGCCTTCGCTGCTAGGCTGAGGTCCGTTCTGCCCCCGGACGACGTAAAAGTCGCCCGCCCGGTCCTGTGCGCGGAGATCCGCGTGGCCGGGCTGGACGACTCAATAGCGGCCGCCGACGTCATCCAGGCGGTCGCGAAGGAAGGTGGGTGCTCGACCGACGACATCAGGTCGGGCCAACTGACGGTGGGGCCACGCGGGGACGCGTCAGTATGGATGCGTGTCCCGGTCGCGGCCGCCAAGAAGCTCACGAGCTCAGGGCGGTTGCGAGTTGGTTGGGTGTCGGCGAGAGTGGCGTTGCTGGCCGCGAGGCCTAAGCGCTGCTTCCGCTGCCAGGACACCGGCCACGTGGCGGCGAAGTGCCAGTGCCCGGTAGACCGCAGCCGGAGCTGTTTCCGCTGCGGGAAACCGGGGCACAAGGCGGCCGAGTGCAAGGAAGCGCCCAACTGCTTCTTGTGCGAGGCTGCCGGCAGGCCGGAGAAGGCGCATGCGCTGGGAGGTAGCGGCTGCGTAGCAAAGCCGCCCCCCAGCGCGAAGAGAAAGGCGCCAACGAAAAAGGCCCGGCAGAAAAAGCCCAAGGCCAACGGCGCAAGGGCGGCTCTGTCCGCCCCCGCCATGGAGTTGGACGCCTAGGCCCGTGGGCGGTGATCGGGGGATCGCCGCCCGCACTATGGGCCCCGAGAAGGATAGCTCCCCAATGCCCGGGGAGCTCTCGGAGAGGCAAGCGGCGGCATAACACCAGGCCGCCGCATTAGAAGGGAGCCGGATGCGGCACGCGCTGGGGGGTCGTGGAAGAATGCTCTCGCGTTTCCCACGGCCCCTCCGTTGGCGCTGAAGATGGGGCTCAGCCAGTTCGTCCTAGTTCGTGGCCCTGGGCAACGCTTGGGTGCGCCACCCCGTCTTTTGCGGGGTGAGGTACTCACGCGGCTGAAGGCTGGCGCTATCTCTTTTCTTAACTATCTTTCACCATCTATTTTGTGTAACTTTCTTGTGTTTTGCATTTAGTTTTATTTTGTTTTTCTATCTTTCATCACCTTTTCTTTCATCTCTAACTATCTTTCTTTTTGTGTTAACTCTTCTGATGGGGGAGCTCACCCCCGAAAAAAGAGACCGCGACCCGGGGTGTCGGAGTTTAAGAGTATGGAAGGTCGCGATTTTGAAAATATTCCCCGGGTGGGTCCTCTCTCTGAGAGGGAATCCCACCCTTCCGCTTCGGCGGAAGGCTGCCCCACGTATACGGGGGGGGCACAAAACGCGAGGGTTGAGGAGAAGGTCGTAAGGACGACGAGTGTAGAGGAAGGCGCGACTGCGCGCGCGGGTTCGGAGCCGGTGCACCTCACCGCACCGGAGACGGACTTGCTTACCGACGAAGACGTTCGACTTCTCGCAGCCGGTCCCTGATGGCAGGCGCCGGCTGCTCGAGTTACTTAGAAAGAAGGCCTTGAGGGGGGATACGAAGGGAATGCCGCGCGTGATGCTCACGCGCGCGCTGATCCCTGAACCCCCATCAACTGTGATTGTGACAGCGAGGACTGCTACTCGGACTCTAGCTGCTTGTCGCTGGATTCCGAGGGGTTGCCCGCAATACCGGAACGGACAAGCCTTAAAAGGCGTAACACGGACGTAGACATGGCGCCTCCCAGTAGTGCGGGAGCGGTGCCCAAATTAAAGAGAGGACGTGGCCGGCCACCATCAACCGGCCAGTACGTCGGCCTAGCTCGGGCCCAAGCCGAGCTCAATAAGGAGAAGGCGGAAAGCCTCCGGCTGCAAGCCGAGGCCGAAATCGCCGAGACAGCACGGGCGGCGAGAAGGGAGAGAGCGACCATCTGCTCTAGCCCCACCGCGCCCGCAGAAGAGGTGATGTCAGAGCGTACCAACATGGCTCTGACAAAGAGTGTCGAGGCTTCGCTGGAGACCATCAATATGGTCGCCACGAAGTCCTCGAACCTCAAGGGCACCTACCAAAGGTTCCTCAAGGAGGCGGTAGTGGCTATAAGAGCGGCGGTGGCCGAAATGAAGGGCCGCTCAACTACCGAAGAGATGGCAAAGCTCGAGGCCCAAAACACACGGCTCGAGCAACGGGTTGCCGAAATGCGCCGGGAGCTCGACGAGCTGCGCCGGCGGACGGCACAACCCTCAGAGAAGGATTTGCGCCAGCTGTTGTCGGAGGTCTCTCGTACCAACATAGAGACCTTCGGCAACATGCTGAACGCCAGGCTGGCCGGGTTGGAGGACCGCCTCCTCCCGGAGCCGCGCCGCCGGCCCCCGCTGGCAGGAGAAAAAGAGAGGGCGGAAACCCCCCCGGAAGCGACATTGGCGGCAACAAGTGCAGCGGCACCAAGTGAGGCTCCGGCTGCACCCAAGCTGCCAAAGGCAAAAAAGACCAAGAAGAAGACCAAGCGGAAGTCCTTGGCCGCACACGAGGCTGCTCAGGCAAGGGAGACCAACACCCCATCCGCAAGCGAGGCCCCGTGGACCACCGTCGGTCCACGCAAGGCCGGAAATAAGAAGAAGGGGGCGGCTACAACATCCAAAGCCGCCCCGAAAAAGAAAAAGAGGAGAAAGAGGGCAAAGCTGCGTACGCCAACAACAGCGGCAGTAACCCTCACCCTCGAGGCGGGGGCCGAGGAGCAGAGGGCTACTTATGCCTCTGTGCTCTCGGAAGCGAGGAGTAAGGTCGACCTGGCGGAGTTCAATATATCCAAACTTGGATTCCGCCTGGCTCAGACCGGCGCCCGAGTCCTGTTATTGACAGGCGAGGGCGCACAGGAGAAGGCCGACGCCTTTGCCACAAGGCTTAAAGAGGTGCTTGACCCGAAAGTGGTGCGAATCGCCCGCCCGGTGAAGTGCGCAGAGGTGCGCGTCACCGGGTTGGACGACGCAACGACGGCCGCCGACGTCATCGAGGCGGTCGTCAAGGAAGGAGGTTGCCCGGCCACCAACATCCGGTCGGGCAAAATAGTAGTGGGTCCCAGGGGCGCCAGGTCACTCTGGCTGAGCGTCCCCATTACGGCTGCCAAGAAGCTAACCAGCGCTGGGCAGCTGCAAGTCGGCTGGGTCCGGGCAAAGGTGGTACTGCTGGCCGCGAGGCCCAAGCGGTGCTACCGGTGCCTGGACATCGGCCACCTGGCCGCGACATGTAAGTGCTCGGTGGACCTCAGTCGGAATTGCTTCCGCTGTGGAAAGCCGGGCCACAAGGCGCCCGAATGCGGGGCAGATCCTAACTGCCCCGTGTGCGAGGTCGTCGGAGCACCGAAGGAGCACGTACTGGGGGCTGCTGGCTGCATAACAGTGGCCAAAAAGCCGCCCCCCAGCAAGAAGGGAAAAACTCCCACCAAAAAGGCCCGGCATAAAAAGCCTAAGGCCAACGGCGCAAGGGCGGAGCCAACTGCCCCCGCCACAGAGGTGATGGAGTCCTAGGCCCGTGGGCGGTGATCGGGGGATCACCGCTCACGCTATGGGCCCCGAGAAGAAAAGCTCCCCAATGCCCGGGGAGCTCTCGGAGAGGTAGCGGCGGCACAACACCAGGCCACCGCAAAGAAGAGAGCGGCACGCGCTGCGGGGTCGTGGAAGAATGCAATGCGATTCCCACGGCCCCGCGAACGGCGCTGAAGGTGGGCATCGGGGGGTTTTAGACGGTAAACCCCGGCGCTTTTAATCTCGCGCCGGGGGAGCCCGTCATACCCCTGCCGCCCTCCCCCGGGGGCGGCGGGGGATACGTAACGTATTTCCCCCCGTCAAAAAAAAAAAAAAAAAAAAAAAAAAAAAAAAAGGTTAGGTTAGGTTAGGTTAGGTTAGGTTGGGGACGATACCGGTTCCTCCACGTTGGTGTCCCTGGGCAACGCTTGGGTGCGCCACCCCGCTTTTTACACGGGGTGAGGTACCCACGCGGCTGAACACCGGTCTTTCTCTATCTTTCACCACCTTTTTATAGTTTACTCTTATTTTGCTTTGTTTTATTTATTTTTCTATCTTTCAACACCTTTTCTTTCTATCTTTTCTCTTTTATTTATTCTTCTGTGCGTGTGTGTTAGGTTTTGCGTGTTAGGTTTTGTTCTGAATGGTGACGAATGGGCTTTTACGGCCCCTAATCCAAGGTTTGTGGTGCCCGGCCATGGGATGCATGGCGAGCAGGCGGTCTCGTCCCGAGGGCACTGGGGCAGAATCACCCCTAATTGATCGGGCCAGAATCAGCCCACAAATGACAAACATGGAGAGCAATATGGAAAAAAATATTCCCCGGGTGGGTCCTCTTAGGAGGGAATCCCACACTCCCGCTTCGGCGGGGGGTCGCCCCACGTATACGGGGGGGGCACCTGTTGCTGTGGAGTCGGATGAGGAGACCGTGCTAAAGACGGTGGAGAAGGAGAGAGGCGCGATGGCGCAACCAGGCCCGAAGCTGGCGCACATTACCGCGCCAGAGACGGGCCTCCTGACCGACGAGGACGTCGATTTCAGCCAGCCGCAGACCAACGGCGTGGAGCGGATGCTGAAATTGATGCAGAAGAAGAAGTTGCGGGGCGACCGAGATCTGCCGCGCGTATTGCTCACGCGTGACGTGATCATGCCGCCACCCCAACAAGGACGTGACATACCCGAAATTGACAGCGAGGACTGTCTCTCGGACTCCAGTTGCATGTCTTCCATGTCACTGGACTCCGAGGGATTGCCCGCACCCACCGGACGTACGACCCCCCTTAAGCGGCGGTTATACCCGGACGAGACAGAGGCGGCACCGTCCACCAGCAAAGGTGCGGTGCCGAAAGCCAAGAGAGGACGCGGCCGGCCGCCAACGACCGGCCAGTATGTCGGTCTGGCTAAAGCCCAAGCCGAATTAAATCGGGAGAGGGAGGCGGCTCTTCGGCTTCAGGCCGCAGAAGAGGTTGCCGATAAAATGAAAACTGCACGGGAGGCGCGCGCCACCATCTGCGCAAGCCCCGCCGCAGCTAGCGAAGGAGACAGGTCGGAGCAGACAACCTACGCTCTGGCCAAAAGTGTCGAGACTTCGTTGGAGGCCGTAACCATGGTCGCCACGAAGTCTCAAAACTTGAAAGGCACCTTTCAACGGTGTCTCAAGGAGGCGGTCGCCAACATAAAGGCGGCCGTCGCCGAACTGAGAGGCCGTTCGATGACAGAGGAGATGACGAGACTGGAGGCGCAAAACGTGCAACTCCAGGGGCAAGTGACTGATTTACGTCGCGAGCTAGAGGAGATGCGTCGACGGCTAGCCGCGCCTGCCGAAAAGGATCTGCGTGAGCTGCTGGCCGAGGTCTCTCGCTCAAATATAGAGACACTCGGCAGCATGCTCAACGCGAGACTTGCCGGCCTAGAAGACAGGCTCCTCCCGGAGCCAAGGAGGAGGCCTCCGCTGGCGGCGGATAGTGCCACTGTAGGCACCACGCCGGCGGAGAATAGACCGAAGGCGCCGAAGCCCAAGAAGGCGACAGCGCCTACTTACGCTGAAATGGCGGCACCGAGTGTGGCGGCCCCAATAGAGGCACCGCCAGTACCGGCCCCGCCAAAGGCCAAGGGCAAAATAAAGGCCAAAAAGAAGAAGCGGCCATCAATGGCCGCTAAAGAGGCGGCGCAAGGGGGGGAGAATACCAACCCCTCCCCCGCCGAGGCCCCGTGGACCACAAAAGGTCCACGCAAGGCCAAAAAGACGAAGAAGGGGGCGGCTACTCCAGCTAAAGTCGCCCCGAAGAAGAAGAAGAGAGCGAAACTTCGCCCTCCCACGACTGCGGCGGTCACCCTCACTCTGGGGGCTAACGCTGCAGAAAGGGGGGTGACGTACGCAAAAGTGTTGGGACAAGCCAGAGCGGCCATTGACCTCGGGGAACTCGGGATCCCCAGGCTGGGTTTCCGTCTGGCCGAGACCGGAGCGCGCGTCCTCACCATTGCTGGTGAGGGTGCGCAAGAAAAAGCAGACGCCTTCGCCGCTAGGCTGAGGACCGTCTTGCCACCAGACGACGTAAAGGTCGCCCGCCCGGTTTTGTGCGCGGAGATCCGCGTCGCCGGAATGGACGACTCAGTAGCGGTCGCCGACGTCATCAAGGCGGTCGCTACGGAAGGAGGGTGCTCGGCCGACGACATCCGGTCGGGCCAATTGACGGTGGGACCACGGGGGGACGCGTCGTTATGGATGCGTGTCCCCATAGCGGCCGCCAAGAAGCTCACAAGCTCTGGGCGGCTGCGAGTTGGTTGGGTGTCGGCGAGAGTGGCGCTGTTGGCCGCGAGGCCTAAGCGCTGCTTTCGCTGCCAGGACACCGGCCACGTAGCGGCGAAATGCCAGTGCCCGGTAGACCGCAGTCGGAGCTGTTTCCGCTGCGGGAAACCGGGGCACAAGGCAGCCGAGTGCAGGGAAGCGCCCAACTGCTTCCTGTGCGAGGCTGCCGGCAGGCCGGAGAAGGCACATGTGCTGGGCGGAGGCGGCTGTGTCGCAAAGCCGCCTCCCAGCGCGAAGGGAAAGGCTCCCACCAAAAAGGCCCGGTTCAAAGAGCCCAAGGCCGGCGCAAGGGCGGTTCCGCCCGCCCCCGCCGTAGAGGTGATGGAAGCCTAGGCCCGTGGACGGTGATCGGGGGATCACCGCCCACACTTTGGGCCCCGAGACGGTCAGCTCCCCAATGCCCGGGGAGCTCTCGGAGAGGCAAGCGGCGGCATATCACCAAGCCGCCGCAATAGAAGAGAGCCGGATGCGGCACGCGCTGCGGGGTCGTGGCAGAATGCTCTGCGATTCCCACGGCCCCGTTAAAGGCGCTGAAGAAGGGCATCGGGGGGTTTTAGACGGTAAACCCCGGCGCACTCCATCTCGCGCCGGGGGAGCCCGTCATACCCCTGCCGCCCTCCCCCGGGGGCGGCGGGGGATACGTAAAGTATTTCCCCCCGTCAAAAAAAAAAAAAAAAAAAAAAAAAAAAAAAAAAAAAAAAAAAGGTTAGGTTAGGTTGGGGCTCAGCCAGTTCGTCCTCGTTCGTGGCCCTGGGCAACGCTTGGGTGCGCCACCCCGTCTTTTGCGGGGTGAGGTACTCACGCGGCTGAAGGCTGGCGCTATCTTATCTTCTCTATCTTTCACCACCTATTTTGTTTTAACTTTCTTGTTTTTGCATTAGTTTTATTTTGTTTTTCTATCTCTCATCACCTTTTCTTTCATCTCGTTACTGTCTTTCCAGTTTATTTAACTCTTCTGATGGGGGAGCTCACCCCCGAAAAAAGAGACCGCGACCCGGGGTGTCGGTGTTTTTGGATATGGATAGTCGTAATGCAAAAAGTTTCTCCGGGCGGGTCCCGACAACAGTCGGGGAATCCCGCACTGTGTCTGAAGGTTCTTCGGGCACAGTCTGGCCCACGTATACGGAGGGTGCCAACATTACGAGTGGGGGTGTGGAGGCCGTTGCGACGGCGAGTGGAACGAAGGAAGACGCGACTACGCGCGCGAGTTCGAAGCCGGTGCCCCTTACCGCGCCGGCGGCGGACAGGCTCACGGACGAAGATGTAGACTTTAGCCAGCCGCAACCTAACGGATATGAGCGGATGCTAAAGCTCCTACAAAAGAAGAAGTTGAGGGGCGACAAAGATCTGCCGCGCGTGCTGCTTACGCGCGATGTGATCATGCCGCCACCCAAACACGGAAATGACATCCCTGACAGAGACAGCGAGGACTATCTCTCGGACTCCAGTTGCATGACGGACATGTCGCTGGACTCCGAGGGATTGCCCGCACCCACCGGACGAACGACCCCCCTAAAGAGGCGGTTAAACCCGGACGAAGACGTAGCGGCACCGTCTACCAGTAAAGGTGCGGTGCCTAAGGTCAAGAGAGGACGCGGCCGGCCTCCAACTACCGGCCAGTACGTCGGCTTGGCCAGAGCTCAGGCGGAGCTCAATAGAGAGAAGGCGGAGAGTCTCCGACTCGAAGCGGAGAAGGAGGTTGTCGAGAAGGTGAGGACGGCGAGAGAGACGCGTGTTTCCCTCTGCGCTGGCTCCGCGCCGCCTGACACACCGGAGCAGACAAACGCGGCCATCACGGCAAGCGTAGAGAGGTCCCTGGAGACCATAGCAATGGTTGCATCCAGGTCCTCCAATTTGAAGGGGACATTTCAGCGGTTCCTCAAGGAGGCGGTCAATAACATCCGAACGGCCGTCACCGAACTGAGGGGCCGCTGTGAAACGGACGAGCTGCGGGCCCTAGAAGCGCAAAATGCGCGGCTCCAGCAGCAGATCGATGCCATGCGTCGAGAGATGGAGGAATTGCGGCGCCAGGCTACCAGGCCCGCTACCCAAGACGTGCAGCAGCTGTTGTCGGAGGTCTCGCGCTCCAATATCGAGACCTTCGGCAACATGCTGAATGCAAGGCTCGCAGGCCTGGAGGACAGACTCCCGCCGGAGCCCAGAAGACGACCCCCGCTGGCGGCGGACAGTGCCATTGTTGGCACCACGCCAGCGCCGGCGCCACAAAAGGCGAAGGCGCCGAAGTCGAAAAAGGCAAAGGCGCCCACATACGCGACAGTGACGGCGCAGGTTGCGGCGGCCCCAAAAGAGGCACCGCCTGCACCCGCCCCGCCAAACGCCTCTAAGGCTAAGAAGAAGACAAGAAAGAAGCGGCCATCAATGGCCGCTCAGGAGGCGGCACAAGGGGGGGAGACCAACAACCCCTCCTCCGCCGAGGCCCTGTGGACATCTGTCCAGCGCAAGGCCAAGAAGAAGAAGGGGGCGGCTACTCCATCCAAAGTCGCCCCTAAGAAGAAGAAGGCGAAGCTACGCACCCCCGCCACTGCGGCCGTTACCCTCACTCTTGAGGACAAGGCTGCGGAAAAGGGGGTAACTTACGCCAGCCTGCTTAAGGAAGCCAGAGCGAAGATCGATCTTGGGGAATTCGACATCCCCAAGCTCGGTTTCCGCCTGGCGGAAACTGGCGCGCGCGTGCTCACCATCGACGGTGAGCGGGCGCAAGAGAAGGCGGACGCCTTTGCAGTCAAGCTCAGGTCCGTCCTTAACCCGGAAGTGGTAAGAGTCGGCCGCCCGGTCAAATGCGCAGAGCTGCGCGTCACCGGGCTGGACGACTCAGTGACGGCCGCCCAAGTCATCCTGGCGGCCTCACAAGAAGGAGGATGCCCGACCAGCTCCATCAGGTCGGGCAAAGTGGTGATGGGACCGAGAGGAGACGCATCCCTATGGATGAGCGTCCCCGTCGCGGCCGCTAAAAAGCTGCTCAGTTCTGGGCGGCTTCGCGTGGGCTGGGTCTCGGCGAAGGTGGCGCTGCTGGCCGCGAGGCCTAAGCGGTGCTACCGATGCCAGGACACCGGCCACGTCGCGGCGAAATGCCAGTCCTCGGTGGACCGTAGCCGGAGCTGTTTCCGGTGCGGGAAGCCGGGGCACAAGGCGGCAGAGTGCGGAGCGGATCCGCACTGCTCGCTCTGTGATGCCACTGGCAAGCAGGAGGTGGCACACGTGCTGGGGAGCGGTGGTTGCGTTTTCGCAAAGCCGCCCCCTAGCACGAAAGGGAAGCGAAAGGCTCCCTCCAGGGCCCGGCTCAAGAAGCCGCAAGCCCAGGGCGCAAGGGCGGACGAACCCGCCCCCGCCGTAATGGAGGTTGAAGCGTAGGCCCGTGGGCGGTGATCGGGGGATCGCCGCTCACAATATGGGCCCCGAGACGACAAGCTTCCCAATGCCCGGGGAGCTCTCGGAGAAGGAGCGGGTTGCGGCTGAGGTAGTGGGCCGGTTGCGGCACGCGCTGCGGGGTCGTGGAAGAATGCGTGCGATTCCCACGGCCCCGTTAAAGGCGCAGAAGAAGGGCATCGGGGGGTTTTAGACGGTAAACCCCGGCGCACTCCATCTCGCGCCGGGGGAGCCCGTCATACCCCTGCCGCCCTCCCCCGGGGGTGGCGGGGGATACGTAACGTATTTCCCCCCGTCAAAAAAAAAAAAAAAAAAAAAAAAAAAAAAAAAAAAAAAAGGTTAGGTTAGGTTAGGTTAGGTTAGGTTAGGTTCCCCCCGACGGTTGCCCGCCTTGTCGTGGCGGTGGGGCTCAGTAGCCGTGGATGGTGGACCACGGCGAAGCAAAGAGGCAACCAGGGCCGGCTGGGCAGGAGGCCAGGCCGGCCCGAGGAGGGGCGCTCCCGGCGGACTGGAGGAGCCGGTCCGCTGCGGACGCGCCTGGTGGTGGGGCCGCAGAAGAAGAGGAGTGCCGGTATTACGGTGCGCCGTACTCCCTATCTTCTGCGGCCGTGGAGGGTCGCAGGGGGAGAGGGTGGTGGTTTTGTGCCGCTATCCCTACCCCCCTGCGAGCCGGCGGGGCCGTTCCGCATGAAAACGGCATCGGTGGGGCCGCAGAGGAAGAGGCAAGTTCGGTATTACGGTGCGCCGCTTGCCCTATCCTCTGCGGCCGAGGTGTGAGGAGTAAGGCTCCCTCCAGGGCCCGGCTCAAGAGGCCGCAAGCCCAAGGCGCAAGGGCGGCTCAACCCGCCCCCGCCGCCATGGAGGTCGTAGCCTAGGTCCGTGGGCGGTGATCGGGGGATCGCCGCCCACACTATGGGCCCCGAGAGGAAAGCTCCCCAATGTCCGGGGAGCTCTCGGAGAGGTAGCGGCGGCACGTCATCAGCCGCCGCAGTGGGAGAGAGCCGGATGCGGCACGCGCTGCGGGGTCGTGGAAGAATGCCTTGCGATTCCCACGGCCCCGCGAACGGCGCTGAAGGAGGGCATGGAGAGGTTTTAGTGAGTAAACTCCGGCGCACTCCATCTCGCGCCGGGGGAGTCTCACATAACCCTGTTGCCCTCCCCCGGGGGCAGCAGGGTATACGAAAAGTATTTCCTCTCGTAAAAAAAAAAAAAAAAAAAAAAAAAAAAAAAAAAAAAAAAAAAAAAAAAAAAAAAAAAAAAAGGTTAGGTTGGGTTAGGTTAGGTTAGGTTAGGTTGGGGACGATGGGGACGATACCGGTTCCTCCACGTTGGTGTCCCTGGGCAACGCCTGGGTGCGCCACTCCGCTCTTTACACGGGGTGAGGTACTCAGGCGGCTGAACGCCGGTCTATCTCTTTTCTTCACTATCTTTCATCACCTATTTTGTTTAGCTTTCTTGTTTTTGCATTTTGTTTTATTTTGTTTTTCTATCTTTCACCACCTTTTCTTTCATCTCTATCTATCTTTCCTTTTAATTTAACTCTTCTGATGGGGGAGCTCACCCCCGAAAAAAGAGACCGCGACCCGGGGTGTCGGAGTTTCGAGGTATGGAAGGTCGTAATGTCCAAAGTTTCTCCGGGCGGGTCCCGACAACAGTCGGGGAATCCCGCACTGTGCCCGAGTCTTCGGGCACAGTCTGGCCCACGTATACGGAGGGTGCCAACATTGCGAGGACGGATGAGGAGGTCGTCATAAGGACGGTGGATAAGGAGAGGGCCGCAAATGCGGGAACGATTTCGAAGCTGGCGCACATTACCGCGCCGGTGGCGAACATTTTAACTGACGAAGACGTGGACTTCAGTCAGCCGCAGCCCAATGGGGTTGAGCGACTACTGAAGCTCATGAAAAAGAAGAAACTGAGGGGCGATCCTGATCTGCCGCGCGTATTGCTCACGCGCGATGTGATCATGCCGCCACCCAAACACGGACGTGACATTCCCGATAGAGACAGCGAGGACTGTCTCTCGGACTCCAGT
The DNA here is from genome assembly GCA_037179445.1 of Phengaris alcon alcon. Lineage (NCBI taxonomy): Eukaryota > Metazoa > Arthropoda > Insecta > Lepidoptera > Lycaenidae > Phengaris > Phengaris alcon. Next base: position 305,587 of record JAYRCH010000074.1, read on the forward strand.
TGCATGACTGACATGTCGCTGGACTCCGAGGGACTGCCCGCACCCACCGGACGTACAACCCCCCTAAAGAGGCGGTTACACCCGGACGAAGACGTAGTGGCGCCGTCTACCAGTAGAGGCGCGGTGCCAAAGGCAAAACGAGGACGTGGTCGGCCACCAACAACCGGCCAATACGTCGGCCTGGCCAAGGCCCAGGCACAGCTTAACAAGGAGAAGGCTGAGAGTCTCCGGCTCGAGGCCGAGGCAGAGGTCGCCGAGACGGCGCGCGTGGCAAGAGAGGCGCGTGCGTCGTTCCGTGTGAGCCCTGCATTGGAAGAAGACAGGTCGGAGCAGACCAACGCAGCTCTGGCCAAAAGTGTCGAGACTTCGTTGGAGGCCGTACTCATGGTCGCCACGAAGTCTCAAAACCTGAAGGGCACATTCACGCGGTGTCTCAAGGAGGCGGTCGTCAGTATAAGGGCGGCCGTCACCGAACTGAGAGGCCGCACTATGACGGAAGAGATGGCGAGGCTGGAGGCACAAAACGCGCAGCTCCAAAAGCAAGTGGCCGAACTGCGCCGCGAGCTGGAGGGGATGCGCCGTCAACCACCTGCTGCGCCCGCCGACAAGGATCTGCGCGAGCTATTAGCCGAGGTCTCTCGCTCTAATATAGAGACGCTCGGCAATATGCTAAACGCGAGACTTGCCGGCCTGGAGGACCGACTTTTGCCGGCCCCGAGGCTCAGACCACCGCTAGCGGGGGATAGTACCGACGTTCCCGTCGGACCTCCAGCAACAGCGGCACCGAAGAAGGCGCCGAAACCAAAAAAGGCGCCCACGTACGCGACAATGACGGCACAGGTTGCGGCGGCCCCAAAAGAGGCACCGTCTGCCGCACCGCCAAAGGCCCCCAAGGCCAAAAAGAAGAAAAAGAAGCGGCCATCAATGGCCGCTAAGGAGGCGGCGCAAGGGGGGGAGACCAACAACCCCTCCCCCGCCGAGGCCCCGTGGACTAATGTCCAACGCAAGGCCAAGAAGAAGAAGGGGGCGGCTACTCCACCCAAAGCCGCCTCTACGAAGAAGAAGGCAAGACTGCGCGCCCCCGTCACTGCGGCCGTTACCCTCACTCTTGAGGAGAAGGCTGCGGAGAAGGGGGTTACGTACGCCAGCCTGCTTAAAGAAGCCAGAGCGAAGATCGATCTTGGGGAATTCGACATCCCCAAGCTCGGTTTCCGCCTGGCTCAAACTGGCGCGCGCGTGCTCACCATCGACGGTGAGCGGGCGCAGGAGAAGGCGGACGCCTTTGCCGAGAGGCTCAGGACTGTCCTCTGCTCGGAGATAGTGAGAGTCGGCCGCCCGGTGAAATGCGCGGAGATGCGCGTCACCGGGCTGGACGACTCTGTGACGGCCGCCCAAGTCATCCTGGCGGCCTCACAAGAAGGAGGATGCCCGACCAGCTCCATCAGGTCGGGCAAAGTGGTGATGGGACCGAGAGGAGACGCATCCCTATGGATGAGCGTCCCCGTCGCGGCCGCTAAAAAGCTGCTCAGTTCTGGGCGGCTTCGCGTGGGCTGGGTCTCGGCAAAGGTGGTGCTGCTGGCCGCGAGGCCCAAGCGGTGCTACCGATGCCAGGACACCGGCCACGTCGCGGCGAAATGCCAGTCCTCGGTGGACCGTAGCCGGAGCTGTTTCCGGTGCGGGAAGCCGGGGCACAAGGCGGCAGATTGCGGAGCGGATCCGCACTGCTCGCTGTGTGAGGCCACTGGCAAGAAGGAGGTGGCACACGTGCTGGGGAGCGGCAGCTGCGTCTTCGCAAAGCCGCCCCCTAGCACGAAAAGGAAGCGAAAGGCTCCCTCCAGGGCCCGGCTCAAGAGGCCGCAAGCCCAAGGCGCAAGGGCGGCTCAACCCGCCCCCGCCGCAATGGAGGTAGAAGCATAGGCCCGTGGGTGGTGATCGGGGGATCACCGCCCACAGTATGGGCGCCGAGACGACAAGCTCCCCAATGCCCGGGGAGCTCTCGGAGAAGGAGCCGGTTGCGGCTGAGGTAGTGGGCCGGTTGCGGCACGCGCTGCGGGGTCGTGGAAGAATGCGTGCGATTCCCACGGCCCCGTTAAAGGCGCAGAAGAAGGGCATCGGGGGGTTTTAGACGGTAAACCCCGGCGCACTCCATCTCGCGCCGGGGGAGCCCGTCATACCCCTGCCGCCCTCCCCCGGGGGCGGCGGGGGATACGTAACGTATTTCCCCCCGTCAAAAAAAAAAAAAAAAAAAAAAAAAAAAAAAGGTTGGGGACGATACCGGTTCCTCCACGTTGGTGTCCCTGGGCAACGCCTGGGTGCGCCACTCCGCTTTTTACACGGGGTGAGGTACTCAGGCGGCTGAACGCCGGTCTTTCTCTATCTTTTCACCACCTTTTTATAGTTTACTCTTGTTTTTGCATTATTTTATTTATTTCGTCTATCTTTTCAACACCTTTTCTGTCTATCTTTTCTCTTTTATTTACTCTTCTGTGCGTGTGTGTTAGGTTTTGCGTGTTAGGTTTTTGTTTGAATGGTGATGGATGGGCTTATACGGCCCCTAATCCTTGGATTGTGGTGCCCGGCCTTGGGATGCGTGGCGAGCAGGCGGCTCGTCCCGAGGGCACTGGGGCAGAATCACCCCTACTTGATCGGGCCAGAATCAGCCCACAAATGACGAACATGGAAGGTCACGATTTGAAAAATATTCCCCGGGTGGGTCCTCTCTCTGAGAGGGAATCCCACCCTCCCGCTTCGGCGGGAGGCTGCCCCACGTATACGGGGGGGGCACAAACCGTGAGGGTTGAGGAGGCGATCGTCTCGTTGACGGAGAAAGAAAGGGGCGCGTTGGCGCAAACTGGGACAGGCCTGGCGCACCTTACCGCGCCGAGGCTGGACCCAATAACCGATGAAGACACGGACTTCTCCCAACCGATACCTGATGGCAGGCAGCGGTTGTTGGCGATGCTCCAGAAAAAGAAGTTGAGGGGCGACCGGGATCTGCCGCGAGTTATGCTCACACGCGACTTGATCCTGGAACGCTCAATTACCGGAACAGACAGCGAGGACTGTCTCTCGGACTCCAGTGATATGTCTGGAATATCGCTGGACTCCGAGGGGTTGCCCGCAATCCCACCTAAACGGACGAGCCTTAAAAGGCGTAACTCAGACGACGACATGGCGCCGCCCATTAGCAAGGGCGCGTTGCCCAAACCAAAGAAGGGACGTGGCCGGCCACCAACAACCGGCCAATACGTCGGCCTGGCCAAAGCCCAGGCAGAATTGAACAGGGCCAAAGCAGAAGCTATCAAGCTGGAAGCCGAGGCCGAAATCGCCGGTACGGCGAGGGCTGTGAGAGAAGTGCGAGCCTCTCTTCTCACAAACCCCGCTCCACTCGTCGATAACACGGAGAAGACAAGCGCTGCTCTGGCGGAGAGCGTCGAGAGGGCTTTGGAGACGATAACCATGGTCGCTTCAAAGTCCTCAAACCTGAAGGGGACATACCAGCGGTTCCTCAAGGAGGCGGCAGTCACCATAAAGACAGCTGTCGCCGAAATGAGGGGCCGCGGTCAAACGGAGGAGTTGAGGGCCTTGGAGACCCAAAACCAAAAACTGCAAGGGCAAATAGACGCCATGCGCAGTGAATTAGAAGAGTTGCGGCGGCAGGCATCCAGGCCCGCTGCTAAAGACCTGCAACAGCTGTTGTCGGAGGTCTCTCGTTCCAACATCGAGACCTTCGGCAACATGTTGAATGCGAGGCTGGCTGGGTTGGAGGACAGACTCCTTCCCGAGCCTAGAAGGAGACCGCCGCTGGCGGCTGATAGCATAGACGCTCTCGCAGGTGCCCCACCAATGACGGCACCGGCCATGAAGGCGCCGAAGCCCAAAAAGGCGACGGCGCCCACATATGCGGAGGTGGCAACACCCAATGCAGCGGCCCCTGAAGCGGCACCGCCTGCACCGGTCAAGCCAAAGAAGAAGACCAAAAAGAAAAACCGGCCAACAATGGCTGCAAGAGAAGCGGCGCAAGGGGGGGATAACAGTAACCCCTCCCCCGCCGAGACCCCGTGGACAGTTGCAGGTCCACGCAAGGCTAAGAAGAAGAAGGGGGCGGCTACTCCAGCAAAAGCCGCCCCCAAGAAGAAGAACAAGAAGGCGAGGCTGCGCGCCCCAGCCACTGCGGCCGTTACCCTCACCCTTGAGGAAAAGGCTGCAGAGAAGGGGGTGACATACGCCCAGCTTCTCAAGGAAGCCAGAGCGAAAGTCGATCTTGGGGAGTTTGACATCCCCAAGCTCGGCTTCCGCCTGGCGGAAACAGGTGCGCGCGTGCTCACAATCGCAGGCGAGGGCGCGCAAGCGAAGGCAGACGCTTTTGCTGCGAAATTGAGGGCCGTACTAAGCCCAGAAACAGTGAGAGTCGGCCGCCCGGTCAAGTGCGCAGAGTTGCGCGTGACCGGGCTGGACGATTCAGTGACGGCCGCCCAAGTCATCTTGGCGGCGTCTCAGGAAGGAGGATGCCCGACCAGCTCAATCAGGTCGGGCAAAATAGTGGTGGGACCGAGAGGGGACGGGTCCTTGTGGATGAGCGTCCCCGTCGAGGCAACCAAGAAGTTGCTCAGTTCAGGGCGGCTTCGCGTGGGCTGGGTCTCGGCAAAGGTTGCGCTGCTGGCCGCGAGGCCAAAGCGGTGCTTCCGATGCCAGGACACCGGCCACGTCGCGGCGAAATGCCAGTCCTCGGTGGACCGTAGCCGGAGCTGTTTCCGGTGCGGGAAGCCGGGGCACAAGGCGGCAGAGTGCGGAGCGGATCCGCTCTGCTCGCTGTGCCAGGCCACTGGCAAGGAGGAGGTTGGACATGTGCTGGGGAGCAGCGGTTGCGTTTTCGCAAAGCCGCCCCCCAGCGCGAAAGGTAAGGGAAAGGCTCCCTCAAGGGCCCGGCATAAAAAGCCGCAAGCCCAAGGCGAAAGGGCGGCTCAACCCGCCCCCGCCATGGAGGTCGTAGCCTAGGTCCGTGGGCGGTGATCGGGGGATCGCCGCCCACACTATGGGCCCCGAGAGGAAAGCTCCCCAATGCCCGGGGAGCTCTCGGAGAGGAAGCGGCGGCACGTCATCAGCCGCCGCACTGGGAGAGAGCCGGTTGCGGCACGCGCTGCGGGGCCGTGGAAGAATGCAATGCGATTCCCACGGCCCCGCGAACGGCGCTGAAGGTGGGCATCGGGGGGTTTTAGACGGTAAACCCCGGCGCACTCCATCTCGCGCCGGGGGAGCCCGTCATACCCCTGCCGCCCTCCCCCGGGCGGCGGGGGATACGTAACGTATTTCCCCCCGTAAAAAAAAAAAAAAAAAAAAAAAAAAAAAAAAAAAAAAAAAAAAAAAAAAAAAAAAAAAAGGTTAGGTTAGGTTAGGTTAGGTTAGGTTAGGTTAGGTTGGGGCTGGGGCTGGGGCTCCCCCCGACGGTTGCCCGCCTTGTCGTGGCGGTGGGGCTCTAGTAGCCGTGGATGGTGGACCACGGTGAAGCAAAGAGGCAACCAGGGCCGGCTGGGCAGGAGGCCAGGCCGGCCCGAGGAGGGGCGCTCCCGGCGGACTGGAGGAGCCGGTCCGCTGCGGACGCGCCTGGTGGTGGGGCCGCAGAAGAAGAGGAGTGCCGGTATTACGGTGCGCCGTACTCCCTATCTTCTGCGGCCGTGGAGGATCGCAGGGGGAGAGGGTGGTGGTTTTACGCCGCTATCCCTACCCCCCTGCGAGCTGGCGGGGCCGTTCCGCTTGGTAACGGCATCGGTGGGGCCGCAGAGGAAGAGGCAAGTACGGTATTACGGTGCGCCGCTTGCCCTATCCTCTGCGGCCGAGGTGAGGAGAAAGGCTCCCTCCAGGGCCCGGCGCAAGGCGCCCAAGGCCCAAGGCGCAAGGGCGGCTCAACCCGCCCCCGCCGCCATGGAGGTCGTAGCCTAGGTCCGTGGGCGGTGATCGGGGGATCGCCGCCCACACTATGGGCCCCGAGAGGAAAGCTCCCCAATGTCCGGGGAGCTCTCGGAGAGGTAGCGGCGGCACGTCATCAGCCGCCGCAGTGGGAGAGAGCCGGATGCGGCACGCGCTGCGGGGTCGTGGAAGAATGCCTTGCGATTCCCACGGCCCCGCGAACGGCGCTGAAGGTGGGCATCGGGGGGTTTTAGACGGTAAACTCCGGCGCACTCCATCTCGCGCCGGGGGAGCCCGTCATACCCCTGCCGCCCTCCCCCGGGGGCGGCGGGGGATACGTAACGTATTTCCCCCCGTAAAAAAAAAAAAAAAAAAAAAAAAAAAAAATGGGGCTGGGGCTCAGCCAGTTCGTCCTCGTTCGTGGCCCTGGGCAACGCTTGGGTGCGCCACTCCGTCTTTTGCGGGGTGAGGTACCCACGCGGCTGAAGGCTGGCGCTTTCTTTCTCTTTCTTCTCTATCTTTCACCATCTATTTTGATTAACTTTCTTGTTTTTGCACTAGTTTTATTTTGTTTATTCTATCTTTCACCACCTTTTCTTTCTTCTCCTACTATCTTTTCCGTTTTTGTTAACTCTTTGATGGGTGAGCTACACCCGAAAACAAGCCCGCGACCCGGGGTGTCGGTGATTTGAATGGGATGGATCGCACTGTAAAAAGTTTCTCCGGGCGGGTCCCGACAACTGTCGGGGAATCCCGCACTGCGTCCGAAGAGTCTTCGGGCGCAGTCTGGCCCACGTATACGGAGGGTGCCAACAATGCGAGTGGGGACGTGGAGGCCGTTGCGACGGTGAGTGGAGAAGAGGGAGGCGTGACTACGGGCGCGAGTTCGAAGCCGGTGCCCCTTACCGCACCGGCGGCGGACTTACTCACGGATGAGGACGTGGACTTTAGCCAGCCTCAGCCCAACGGGGTCGAGCGCATGCTAAAGCTCATGCAAAAGAAGAAGATACGGGGCGACGCGGATCTGCCGCGCGTGCTACTCACGCGCGACGTGATCATGCCGCCGCCAAAACAAGGACTTGACAACCCGAATAGAGACAGCGAGGACTATCTCTCGGACTCCAGCTGCATGACTGATATGTCGCTGGACTCCGAGGGATTGCCCGCACCCACCGGACGTACAACCCCCCTAAAGAGGCGGTTACACCCGGACGAAGACGAAGTGGCGCCGTCTACCAGTAGAGGCGCAGTGGCAAAGGCGAAGAGAGGACGTGGCCGGCCACCAACAACCGGCCAATACGTCGGCCTGGCCAAGGCTCAGGCACAGCTAAACAAGGAGAAGGCTGAGAGTCTCCGGCTCGAGGCCGAAGCAGAGGTCGCCGTGACGGCGCGCGTGGCAAGGGAGGCGCGTGCGTCGCTACGTGCGAGCCCTGCACTAGAAGGAGACAGGTCGGAGCAGACCAACGCAGCTCTGGCCAAAAGTGTCGAGACTTCGTTGGAGGCCGTACTCATGGTCGCCACGAAGTCTCAAAACCTGAAGGGCACATTTACGCGGTGCCTAAAGGAGGCGGTCGTCAGCATCAGGGCGGCCGTCACCGAACTAAGAGGCCGCACAATGACGGAGGAGATGGCGAGGCTGGAGGCGCAAAACGCGCAGCTCCAAAGGCAAGTGGCCGAACTACGCCGCGAGCTGGAGGGGATGCGCCGACAACCACCTGCTGCGCCCGCCGACAAGGATCTGCGCGAGCTATTAGCCGAGGTCTCTCGCTCCAATATAGAGACGCTCGGCAATATGCTAAACGCGAGACTTGCCGGCCTGGAGGACCGACTTTTGCCGGCCCCGAGGCTCAGACCACCGCTGGCGGGGGATAGAACCGACGTCCCCGTCGGTGCCCCAACAACAGCGGCACCGAAGAAGAAGGCGCCAAAAACAAAAAAGGCGCCCACGTACGCGACAGTGACGGCGCAGGTTGCGGCGGCCCCAAAAGAGGCACCGCCTGCACCCGCCCCGCCAAAGGCCTCAAAGGCTAAGAAGAGAAAAAAGCGGCCATCAATGGCCGCTCAGGAGGCGGCGCAAGGGGGGGACACCAACAACCCCTCCCCCGCCGAGGCCCCGTGGACCACAGCAGGTCCACGCAAGGCCAAGAAAAAGAAGGGGGTGACTACTCCATCCAAAGTCGCCCCTAAGAAGAAGAAGGCGAAGCTGCGCACCCCCACCACTGCGGCCGTTACCCTCACTCTTGAGGAGAAGGCTGCGGAGAAGGGGCTAACGTACGCCAGCCTGCTCAAGGAAGCCAGAGCGAAGATCGATCTTGGGGAATTCGACATCCCCAAGCTCGGTTTTCGCCTGGCGGAAACTGGCGCGCGCGTGCTCACCATTGACGGTGAGCGGGCGCAGGAGAAGGCGGACGCCTTTGCCTCAAAGCTAAGGACTGTCCTTAATCCGGAGGTAGTGAGAGTCGGCCGCCCGGTGAAATGCGCGGAGATGCGCGTCACCGGGCTGGACGACTCTGTGACGGCCGCCCAAGTCATCCTGGCGGCCTCACAAGAAGGAGGATGCCCGACCAGCTCCATCAGGTCGGGCAAAGTGATGATGGGACCGAGAGGAGACGCATCCCTATGGATGAGCGTCCCCGTCGCGGCCGCTAAAAAGCTGCTCAGCTCTGGGCGGCTTCGCGTGGGCTGGGTCTCGGCGAAGGTGGCACTGCTGGCCGCGAGGCCTAAGCGGTGCTACCGATGCCAGGACACCGGCCACGTCGCGGCGAAATGCCAGTCCTCGGTGGACCGTAGCCGGAGCTGTTTCCGGTGCGGGAAGCCGGGGCACAAGGCGGCAGATTGCGGAGCGGATCCGCACTGCTCGCTTTGTGAAGCCACTGGCAAGAAGGAGGTGGCACACGTGCTGGGGAGCGGTGGCTGCGTATTCGCAAAACCGCCCCCTGACACGAAAGGGAAGCGAAAGGCTCCCTCCAGGGCCCGGCTCAAGAGGCCGCAAGCCCAAGGCGCAAGGGCAGCTCAACCCGCCCCCGCCGCAATGGAGGTAGAAGCATAGGCCCGTGGGTGGTGATCGGGGGATCACCGCCCACAGTATGGGCCCCGAGACGACAAGCTCCCCAATGCCCGGGGAGCTCTCGGAGAAGGAGCCGGTTGCGGCTGAGGTAGTGGGCCGGTTGCGGCACGCGCTGCGGGGTCGTGGAAGAATGCGTGCGATTCCCACGGCCCCGTTAAAGGCGCAGAAGAAGGGCATCGGGGGGTTTTAGACGGTAAACCCCGGCGCACTCCATCTCGCGCCGGGGGAGCCCGTCATACCCCTGCCGCCCTCCCCCGGGGGCGGCGGGGGATACGTAACGTATTTCCCCCCGTCAAAAAAAAAAAAAAAAAAAAAAAAAAAAAAAAAAAAAAAAAAAAAAAAAAAAAAAAAAAGGGGCTGGGGCTCTGCCCCCCCCCGACGGTTGCCCGCCTTGTCGTGGCGGTGGGGCTTAGTAGCCGTGGATGGTGGACCACGGCGAAGCAAAGAGGCAACCAGGGCCGGCTGGGCAGGAGGCCAGGCCGGCCCGAGGAGGGGCGCTCCCGGCGGACTGGAGGAGCCGGTCCGCTGCGGACGCGCCTGGCGGTGGGGCCGCAGAAGAAGAGGAGTGCCGGTATTACGGTGCGCCGTACTCCCTATCTTCTGCGGCCGTGGAGGGTCGCAGGGGGAGAGGGTGGTGGTTTTATGCCGCTATCCCTACCCCCCTGCGAGCTGGCGGGGCCGTTCCGCTTAGAAACGGTATCGGTGGGGCCGCAGAGGAAGAGGCAAGTTCGGTATTGCGGTGCGCCGCTTGCCCTATCCTCTGCGGCCGAGGTGGGAAGCGAGAGGCTCCCTCTGGGGCCCGGCGCAGGGCGCCCGGGGCCGCAGGCGCAAGGGCGGAGCAACCCGCCCCCGCCACGGAGGTCGAAGCCTAGGCCCGTGGCCGGCGATCGGGGGATCGCCGGTCACAGTAAGGGCCCCGAGTGAAAAGCTCCCCAATGCCCGGGGAGCTCTCGGAGAGGAAGCGGCGGCACAACGCCAGGCCGCCGCAAGGAAGAGAGCCGGCTGCGGCACGCGCTGCGGGGTCGTGGAAGAATGCAATGCGATTCCCACGGCCCCGCGAACGGCGCTGAAGGTGGGCATCGGGGGGTTTTAGACGGTAAACCCCGGCGCACTCCATCTCGCGCCGGGGGAGCCCGTCATACCCCTGCCGCCCTCCCCCGGGGGCGGCGGGGGATACGTAACGTATTTCCCCCCGTTAAAAAAAAAAAAAAAAAAAAAAAAAAAAAAAAAAAAAAAAAAAAAAAAAAAAAAGGGGCTGGGGCTCTGCCAGTTCGTCCTCGTTCGTGGCCCTGGGCAACGCTTGGGTGCGCCACCCCGTCTTTTGCGGGGTGAGGTACTCACGCGGCTGAAGGCTGGCGCTATCTCTTTTCTTCACTATCTTTCACCATCTATTTTGTGTAACTTTCTTGTGTTTTGCATTTAGTTTTATTTTGTTTTTCTATCTTTCATCACCTTTTCTTTCATCTCTAACTATCTTTCTTTTTGTGTTAACTCTTCTGATGGGGGAGCTCACCCCCGAAAAAAGAGACCGCGACCCGGGGTGTCGGAGTTTAAGAGTATGGAAGGTCGCGCTTTTGAAAATATTCCCCGGGTGGGTCCTCTCTCTGAGAGGGAATCCCACCCTTCCGCTTCGGCGGAAGGCTGCCCCACGTATACGGGGGGGGCACAAAACGCGAGGGTTGAGGAGAAGGTCGTAAGGACGACGAGTGTAGAGGAAGGCGCGACTGCGCGCGCGGGTTCGGAGCCGGTGCACCTCACCGCACCGGAGACGGACTTGCTTACCGACGAAGACGTCGACTTCTCGCAGCCGGTCCCTGATGGCAGGCGCCGGCTGCTCGAGTTACTTAGAAAGAAGGCCTTGAGGGGGGATACGAAGGGAATGCCGCGCGTGATGCTCACGCGCGCGCTGATGCCCGAACCCCCTTCCTCGGAATTTGACAGCGAGGACTACCTCTCGGACTCCAGCGCTTTATCGCTGGACTCCGAGGGGTTGCCCGCAATCCCCGGACGTGACACACCTCGAAAGAGGAAACCCGAAGGTGACAATGTACCTCCCCTGAGCAAAGGGGCGGTACCGAAGGCGAAAAGGGGACGTGGCCGGCCACCAACTACCGGCCAGTACGTCGGCCTGGCTAAGGCCCAAGCGGACCTAAACCGTGAAAAGGCGGAGAGCCTTCGATTGGAGGCAGAGAGAGAAGTCGCAGAGACGGCACGGGCGGCAAGGGAACCAAGACCATCCCCCCACCCAAGCCTCTCACCGGTCGAGGGCGACCAGGAGAAGACGATCTCGGCACTCAACACGAGTGTGGAAAGGTCGCTGGAGACCATTACAATGGTCGCCAGCAAATCGAGCAACCTAAAGGGGACGTACCAGCGTTTCCTCAAGGAGGCGGTCGCCAACATAAAGGCGGCCGTAACCGAAATGAGGGGCCGCTCTATGAGCGACGAAATGGCGCGTCTGGAAGCCCAAAACGCGCGGCTCCAGGAGCAAGTGACGAACATGCGTCACGAGCTAGAAGAGCTGCGCCGGCGACCGCCCGCGCCCACCGGAATTGACATGCGTGAGATGTTGGCCGAGGTCTCTCGCTCTAACATAGAGACCTTGGGCAACATGCTCAACGCCAGGCTGGCCGGACTAGAGGACCGTCTCTTGCCGGAGCCTCGAAGACGGCCGCCACTGGCAGCGGACAGTGTCGGTGCCCCTCCATTAGAGGCACCGAAGGGGAAGGCGCCGAGGCCTAGAAAGGCATCGGCTCCCCCCACATACGCGGAAACGGCGGCACAAAGTGCGGCGGCCCCTAAAGAGGCACCGCCTGCACCGGCCCCGCCCAAGCCTAAGAAGGCAAGGAAGAAGCGGCCAACAATGGCCGCAAGAGAAGCGGCGCAAGGGGGGGATACCATCAACCCCTCCCCCGCCGAGGCCCCGTGGACAGTTGCAGGTCCACGCAAGGCCAAGAAGAAGAAGGGGGCGGCTACACCAGCCAAAGCCGCCCCAAAGAGGAAGAAAAAGGCGAAACTTCGCCCTCCCACGACTGCGGCGGTCACCCTCACCCTGGGGGCGAGCGCTGCTGAAAGGGGGGTGACTTACGCGAAGGTTTTGGGACAGGCTAGAGCGGCGATCGACCTGGGGGAGCTAGGGATCCCCAGGCTTGGCTTCCGCCTGGCCGAGACCGGAGCGCGCGTCCTCACCATTGCTGGTGAGGGGGCGCAGGAAAAAGCGGACGCCTTCGCCCAGAGGCTGAGGTCCGTCCTCCCATCGGAAGACGTAAAAGTCGCCCGCCCGGTACTGTGCGCGGAGATCCGCGTTGCCGGGCTAGACGACTCAGTAGCGGCCGCCGACGTCATCCAGGCGGTCGCTACAGAAGGAGGGTGCTCGACCGACGACATTCGGTCGGGTCAGCTGACGGTAGGGCCACGCGGGGACGCATCATTGTGGATGCGTGTCCCGGTCGCGGCCGCCAAGAAGCTTACAAGCTCAGGGCGGCTGCGGGTTGGCTGGGTGTCGGCGAGAGTGGCGCTGCTGGCCGCGAGGCCGAAGCGCTGCTTCCGCTGCCAGGACACCGGACACGTGGCGGCGAAGTGCCAGTGCCCGGTAGACCGCAGCCGGAGCTGTTTCCGCTGCGGGAAACCGGGGCACAAGGCGGCCGAGTGCAGGGAAGCGCCCAACTGCTTCCTGTGCGAGGCCGTCGGCAAAGAGGAGAAGGGGCATGTGCTGGGCAGTAGCGGCTGCGTTGGAGCTGCTAAAAAGAAGAAGAAGAGCAAGGCTCCAACAAAGAAGGCCCGGCATAAAAAGCCCAAGGCCAACGGCGCAAGGGCGGTTCCGTCCGCCCCCGCCATGGAGTTGGACGCCTAGGCCCGTGGGCGGTGATCGGGGGATCGCCGCCCGCACTATGGGCCCCGAGAGAAAAGCTCCCCAATGCCCGGGGAGCTCTCGGAGAGGCAAGCGGCGGCATAACAACAGGCCGCCGCATTAGAAGGGAGCCGGATGCGGCACGCGCTGGGGGGTCGTGGAAGAATGCTCACGCGATTCCCACGGCCCCTCCATTGGCGCTGAAGATGGGCATCGGGGTGTTTTAGTCGGTACACCCCGGTGCACTCCATCTCGCACCGGGGGAGTCCGACATACCCCTGCTGCCCTCCCCCGGGGGCGGCGGGGGATTCGTAAAGAATTTCACCCCGTCAAAAAAAAAAAAAAAAAAAAAAAAAAAAAAAAAAAAAAAAAAAAAAAAAAAAAAAAGGTTAGGTTGGGGCTGGGGCCCCCCGACGGTTGCCCGCCTTGTCGTGGCGGTGGGGCTTAGTAGCCGTGGATGGTGGACCACGGCGAAGCAAAGAGGCAACCAGGGCCGGCTGGGCAGGAGGCCAGGCCGGCCCGAGGAGGGGCGCTCCCGGCGGACTGGAGGAGCCGGTCCGCTGCGGACGCGCCTGGCGGTGGGGCCGCAGAAGAAGAGGAGTGCCGGTATTACGGTGCGCCGTACTCCCTATCTTCTGCGGCCGTGGAGGCTCGCAGGGGGAGAGGGTGGTGGTTTTGTGCCGCTATCCCTACCCCCCTGCGAGCTGGCGGGGCCGTTCCGCATGAAACGGTATCGGTGGGGCCGCAGAGGAAGAGGCAAGTTCGGTATTGCGGTGCGCCGCTTGCCCTATCCTCTGCGGCCGAGGTGGGAAGTGAGAGGCTCCCTCTGGGGCCCGGCGCAGGGCGCCCGGGGCCGCAGGCGCAAGGGCGGAGCAACCCGCCCCCCCGCCACGGAGGTCGAAGCCTAGGCCCGTGGCCGGCGATCGGGGGATCGCCGGTCACAGTAAGGGCCCCGAGTGAAAAGCTCCCCAATGCCCGGGGAGCTCTCGGAGAGGAAGCGGCGGCACAACAACAGGCCGCCGCAAGGAAGAGAGCCGGCTGCGGCACGCGCTGCGGGGTCGTGGAAGAATGCAATGCGATTCCCACGGCCCCGTGAACGGCGCTGAAGGTGGGCATCGGGGGGTTTTAGACGGTAAACCCCGGCGCACTCCATCTCGCGCCGGGGGAGCCCGTCATACCCCTGCCGCCCTCCCCCGGGGGCGGCGGGGGATACGTAACGTATTTCCCCCCGTAAAAAAAAAAAAAAAAAAAAAAAAAAAAAAAAAAAAAAAGGTTGGGGCTGGGGACGATACCGGTTCCTCCTCGTTGGTGTCCCTGGGCAACGCCTGGGTGCGCCACTCCGCTTTTTACACGGGGTGAGGTACTCAGGCGGCTGAACGCCGGTCTTTCTCTATATTTTCACCACCTTTTTATAGTTTACTCTTCTTTTGCTTTGCTTTTATTTATTTTCTCTATCTTTCAACACCTTTTCTTTCTGTCTTTCCTCTTTTATTTACTCTTCTGTGCGTGTGTGTTAGGTTTTGCGTGTTAGGTTTTTGTTATGAATGGTGATGGATGGGCTTTTACGGCCCCTAATCCAGGGTTTCTGGTGCCCGGCCGTGGGATGCGTGGCGAGCAGGCGGCTCGTCCCAAGGGCACTGGGGCAGAATCACCCCTGATTGATCGGGCCAGAAATCAGCCCACAATTGACGAACATGGAGGTCCGTAATGTAAAAAATTGTCCCCGGGCGGGTCCCGACAATGTCGGGGAATCCCGCACCTCTCCGAAAGGGGAGGTCTGGCCCACGTATACGGGGGGTGCCACCATTACGAGTGGGAGTGTGGAGGCCGTTGCGACGGCGAGTAAAGGTGAAGGCGCGACAACACGCGCGGATCCGGAGCCGGTGCCCCTAACCGCACCGGCGGCGGACCAATTATTGACGGACGAAGACGTCGATTTTTCACAGCCTGTGGAAAACGGCAGGGAGCGGCTCCTGAGGCTTCTTCACAGGAAGAAGCTACGAGGAGACACGGAGGGGCTCGCACGCGTTCAGCGCGAGCGCGAGCTTATCCTCCCTCCCTCTTTGACTATGACAATGGCGGCGGGAAATGCCAGTGGAGCCGCACCGCGCATACCGCGCGTTATGCTCACGCGCACGCTGGTTCCCGCACGCCCAAACACCGGACTAGACAGTGACGACTACCTCTCGGACTCCAGTGATATGTCTGGCATGTCACTGGACTCCGAGGGGCTGCCCGTCATACCCGATAGAGACGCACCTCGTAAGAGAAAAACCAGCGACGACGATATACCGTCCTTAAGTAAAGGGGCGGTACCAAAAATTAAACGTGGACGCGGCAGGCCGCCTACGACCGGCCAGTATGTTGGTCTGGCCAAGGCGCAGGCCGATTTAAATAGGGAGAGAGAGGAGGCTCTTCGGCTTCAAGCTGAAGCCGAAGTTGCAGAAACGGCGAGGACAGTGAGGGAGACACGCGCGTCATTCTGCGCGAGTCCCGCCAATATCGGAGAGGTTGAGTCGGAGCAGTCAAGCGCTGCCCTGGCCAAGTCCATAGAGACGTCATTGGAGGCCATTACGATGGTCGCCACTAAATCGTCGAACCTTAAGGGCACCTTTCAAAGGTGCCTCAAGGATTCAGTGGCGGCCATCAAATCGGCTGTGGCCGAGATGAGGGGCCGCACCATGAATGAGGAACTTGCGAGATTGGAGGCCCAAAACGCGCGGCTCCAAGAGCGAGTGGCCAAAATGGGCCAAGAGCTAGAAGAGCTGCGCAAACGGGCCGACAATGCTCGCCCTGTAGAGCAGGACGTGCGCCAGATGTTGTCGGAGGTCTCTCGTTCCAACATGGAGACCTTCGGCAACATGCTGAACGCTAGGTTGGCAGGCCTCGAAGACCGCCTTCTGCCGGCCCCTAGGATGAGACCACCGCTGGCGGCGGACAGTGCCACTTTAGGCACCACACCAGCGGTAAAGTCGAAAGCGCCGAAACCAAAAAAGGCGCCCACGTATGCGGAGGTGGCGACACCGAGCGCGACGGTCCCCCCGAAAGAGGCACCGCCTGCACCGGCTCTGCCCAAAAAGGCGAAAAAGAAAAAGCGGCCATCAATAGCCGCAAGAGAAGCGGCGCAAGGGGGGGAGATCATCAACCCCTCCACCGCCGAGGCCCCGTGGACCACCGTCGGTCCACGCAAGGCCGGAAAGAAGAAAGGGGCGGCTAAAACACCCCAGGCCGCCCCGAAGAAGAAGAAAAAGAGGTCAAGGCTTCGCCCCCCCACAACGGCGGCAATCACCCTCACCCTTGAGGCTGGAGCTGCCGAGGAGGGGGCAACATACGAGAAGATCTTGCGCGAGGCCAGGTCGAAGATTGATCTTGGAGAGCTGGACATCCCCAGGCTCGGCTTCCGTCTGGCCCAAACGGGTGCGCGCGTCCTGTTGGTTGAGGGAGAGGGGGCTCAAGAAAAGGCGGACGCTCTGGCCACGAGGCTGCGAGCGACCCTTGGCCCCAATACAGTGAAGATCGCCCGCCCGGTGAAATGTGCGGAAATACGCATCACCGGGATGGACGACGCGACGACGGCTGCTGATGTGATCGAGGCGGCCGCAAAAGAAGGAAATTGCTCGACCACCAGCATCCGGTCGGGCAAGATTGTCGTGGGCCCAAGAGGTGCGAGAAGCCTCTGGCTCAGCGTCCCGATGGCAGCCGCCAAAACGCTCACCAGCTCTGGGCGGCTGCAGATTGGCTGGGTCGTTGCGGGGGTAACACTGCTGGCCGCGAGGCCCAAGCGGTGTTACCGCTGTCTCGATACCGGCCACCTGGCGGTGCAGTGCAAGTCCCCGGTGGACCTCAGTCGGAATTGTTTCCGCTGCGGGAAGCCGGGGCACAAGGCACCAGAGTGTGAAGCGGCTCCGAATTGCCCGGCCTGCGAGGCCGTAAGCAAGCCGAAGGAGCACGTGCTGGGGAGCAGCGGCTGTATTACAGCACCCAAGCCGCCCCCCGGCACGAATAAGAAGAGGAAGGCTCCTTCCAAGGCCCGGCTTAAAAAGCCCAAGGCCGGCGCAAGGGCGGTTCCAACCGCCCCCGCCACTATGGAAGTGGAGGCCTAGGCCCGTGGGCGGTGATCGGGGGATCGCCGCTCACACTATGGGCCCCGAGAAGCAAAGCTCCCCAATGCCCGGGGAGCTCTCGGAGAGGCAGGCGGCGGCATTTCATCTAGCCGCCGTAACAGAAGAGGGCCGGTCGCGGCACGCGCTGCGGGGTCGTGGAGCTATGCTTCGCGTTTCCCACGGCCTCGCATTGGCGCAGAAGAAGGGCATCGGGGGGTTTTAGTCGGTAAACCCCGGTGCACTCCATCTCGCACCGGGGGAGTCCGACATACCCCTGCTGCCTTCCCCCGGGGGCAGCGGGGGATTCGTAACGAATTTCCCCCCGAAAAAAAAAAAAAAAAAAAAAAAAAAAAAAAAAAAAAAAAAAAGGTTAGGTTGGGGCTGGGGACGATACCGGTTCCTCCACGTTGGTGTCCCTGGGCAACGCCTGGGTGCGCCACTCCGCTCTCTACACGGGGTGAGGTACCCAGGCGGCTGAACACCGGTCTATCTCTATCTTTTCACCATCTTTTTATAGTTTGCTCTTCTTTTGCATTGTTTTATTTATTTCGTCTATCTTTCAACACCTTTTCTTTCTATCTTTTCTCTTTTATTTATTCTTCTGTGCGTGTGTGCTAGGTTTTGCGTGTTAGGTTTTTGTTTGAATGATGATGGATGGGCTTTTACGGCCCCTAATCCAAGGTTTGTGGTGCCCGGCCATGGGATGCATGGCGAGCAGGTGGTCTCGTCCCAAGGGCACTGGGGCAGAATCCCCCCTAATGGATCGGGCGTGACTCAGCCCATATCCGAGCAACCATGGAGTGCAATCTGGAAAAAAAAAACTCCCCGGGTGGGTCCTCTTACGAGGGAATCCCACACTCCCGCTTCGGCGGGGGGCTGCCCCAAGTATACGGGGGGGGCACCAATTGCAGTTGAGGAGGAGGAGAGGAGGATAGAGAGGGAGAACGATGACCTTGGCAATGATACACCGGAAAATGTTACGCGTGACGATCTGGCAATGACGACAGCGAGCGAGGGAGAGGACGGATCGCGAGTGGCGACGCCCGTGTCCATCGGCTCAGCGAGTAGGTTTTTCCGAAAGCACCCCGGAAGTGGAACGGAGGAAGAGAGCGGCAACGAGACTGCCGCCTCTCGAAGCCAGGACAGAGACAGTGACAGGGAGAAAAAGAGGGAGAGGTTCTTGCGCAAGAGGCGCGGAATCGATGACAGTCCTGAGCAAGAGAAAGGAGCAGACCGCAAGCCCGTATCAAAACGCGGCAGAGGCAGGCCCCCTACTACAGGGCATTATGTAGGCTTGGCTAAGGCTCAACAGGACCTTCTTGACACCAAACAGAGGGCTCTGGAGGTCGAGGCCGAGCGACAAATACTTGAGACGGCAAAGAGGATTCCGCAGCTACGGTTACACCGGCTGTCGGAACCCTCTGATTCCTCGGACGTGACGATGGTGGAGGACGAGGAGATCACGGCGGCAAAACTGGGCGCAGTGATAACGGAGAGTCTGGGGGCCATTAACAACGTGGCCCAAAAATCCAAAAATCTTAAGGGGACATCCGTTGCGGCCCTTAAAAAAGCGACCCACGCCATTCAGGAGGCATGTGCGGCTCTTCTCAGTCGCTCGGTATCGGAGGAAACCAGAGCCCTGGAGGCGGCAAACACACGCCTCTCCAGGGACTTTGAGGAATTGAAGAAGGAGCTAGAGGCCGTCAAGCGCAAGCTGGCTGACGTCCATCCACATGCCGCTCTAACGAACAAGGAGCTGGATGTGGAAGAGCTCCTACAGCGAGCGGTGCGCGAGGCGGTCTCGGTAACGAGCGCACGTATGGACGCGCGACTGGAGAGCCTGGAGGCGCGGCTATTACCGGAGCCGCGTCTACGGCC
Source organism: Phengaris alcon alcon (assembly GCA_037179445.1). Classification (NCBI taxonomy): domain Eukaryota; kingdom Metazoa; phylum Arthropoda; class Insecta; order Lepidoptera; family Lycaenidae; genus Phengaris; species Phengaris alcon. Next base: position 324,392 of record JAYRCH010000074.1, read on the forward strand.
TCCTCTCGCCGCAGACAAGAGAAAGGACCATGAGGCCACTGCCCCAACACCTGCAGGGCCTCCACAAAATAAGGAGAAAGATAAGAGTTCACCTTCGCCGGAATCGGTCTCGACGCTGATGCCTCCAACAAACTCTGGCCCAGCGCCAAAAAAGGCTAAGAAAGCACGCAAATCTGCCGCCGCCGTTGAAGCGGCAGCCGCGAGACGTGACGCGGAAACTACAGTAGCTGCATCGCAACCCGCCACCACGTCGGAATGGGTACAAGTAGCGAGGAAAGGAAAGGCGTCGTCGTCGAAGAAGAAAGAGGGAGAAAATAAAAATAAAAAGATGCCAAAGAAGAAGAAAAAGAAGAGGGACAGGCAACTACGCGCTCCTAAGTCAGCGGCCGTAGTACTCACGCTGCAATCGGACGCGGCAGATCGAGGAGTCTCCTACAAAGACATCCTTGTAAAGGCGAAGCAGCGGCTCGATCTAGCTGCATTAGACATCCCGGCGGTGAAATTTAAGCTGGCCGTAACCGGGGCTCGTATGTTCGAAGTCTCGGGTTCGGCCTGCAAAGAGAAGGCCGACGCCCTCGCGGGCAAACTGAGGGAAATACTCGGAGAAGAGGAAGTCCGCATATCTCGGCCACAAAAGTGCGCAGAGTTGCGGATTACAGGTCTCGACGACTCTGCCTCGGCGGCGGAGATCGCAGCAGCCATCGCTAGACCTGGTGGCTGCGCCGCCGAAGACGTCAAGGTCGGCGAAATCCGTCTGGATCGGAGTGGCCGCGGCACGGCCTGGGTCAAATGCCCGGTAGAGGCCGCTAAACAAGTGACGGCACCGAACACCAGAGTGTACGTCGGGTGGACCGTGGTTCGTGTGACGCTCTTGTCTGCGCGCATCATGCGGTGTTACCGCTGCCACGAAGTAGGGCACACGCGGGCGACTTGTCCCTCCGAAACTGACCGTGGCGAGCTCTGTTTCCGTTGCGGTCAGCCTGGCCATTCGTCCAGACAGTGTGGAAATCCACCTCACTGCGCAGTGTGCGCAGCGAACGGAAAACCGGCGGACCACAGCGTGGGGAGCAAACCCTGCGGGAAGCCCGCCCCAAAGAAGAGAAACAGCTCTAAAAAGAGCCAAGCGCCCAAGAAAGCCGCCAAAACATCTACGGCGGCTTCCGGCGCTGGAGCGGTCCCTATGGAGGCCCAATAACGGCCACTCAACGCTTTCTTCAGGGCAACCTGAACCACTGCGCTCAGGCGCAGGACCTATGGGTTCAGGAGATTCTGCAGAGGAAAATTGATGTCGCCGTTGTTGCCGAGCCGTATCGCGTTCTGGCCAGGAGTGACTGGTTCGGGGACGCCGACTCGTCGGTCGCCATAGTCATCGGCCCCAAAATTGTGCCTCCATCCTCAAGGAACACGATTAGGGGCCGGGGATTCGTCGTTGCCATCCTGGGGGCACTCACAGTTGTCGGGGTCTACTTCTCCCCTAATAGGACGCTCGCTGATTTCGAGGCGTTCCTGCTCCAACTAACCGCCGTTGTTGAGGGAGCATCTCGTCCTGTAGTCGTCGCCGGAGACCTGAACGCGAAGTCAACGCTGTGGGGTTCCCCGGCGACAAATGCAAGAGGTCGCGTGGTAGAGGACTGGCTGATCACCACTGGCCTGGTTCTGGCAAACCGCGGTACTGCTAGTACTTGCGTCCGGCGTCAGGGCGAATCAATAGTGGATTTAACTTTGGTCAGTCCAACTATTTCCTCGCGCATCACCGAATGGCGAGTCCTGAGTCGCACTGAGACTCTATCGGACCACCAATACATCTTCTTCGTCGTTTCCGCTCTCACGTCGGAGTCGGGTCGTACAACCTCACCTGGTGGCGGTCCAAAGTGGTCCCTGAAGAAGCTGGATCGAAATCTGCTCGAGGAAGCAGCTATTACCGCGTCGTGGGCGCCTCTTCCCTCCGAAGACGTCGAAGAGTGCGCAGAATGGCTTAATGAGGCCGCTCGCAACATCTGCGACGCCTCAATGCCACGAGCAGGACCTTACAAGCCTCGGCGCCAAACTTATTGGTGGCGCCCAGAACTAAGGCGACTACGAAAAGAGTGTGTGACAGCCCGACGCCGATACCAGAGATATCGTAGAAGGCGGAATAGGGATGAGGAAGAGGAGGAGGCTATCTACGACGGGTACCGTACGGCGCGCCACAACCTGCGCGACGCCATCCGCGCGGCGAAAAAGGAGGCATGGGACGAATTCCTCGATACCCTAGAGCAGGACCCGTGGGGCAAGCCTTACAAATGGGTGAGGCAGAAACTACGCGCTGCTGCCCCACCGCTCACCCAGAACCTGCAACCAGAACTTTGCAGCTCCATAATGTCGGCCTTATTCCCATCTAGGGCCGAGTGGTCCCCACCATCAATGGCACCACACACTGCGGAGTCTGAGCTAGAAGAGGACGTGCCGCCTGTAACGGCAGGAGAATTGGCAGTAGCGGTTCATAAAATGGGCCTTAAGAACACGGCCCCCGGTCTTGATGGCGTCCCCGGACGGGTCTGGGTGCTCGCTATTGAGCAGATGGAAGCGCGCGTGCTCACCGCTTTGACCAGTTGTCTGGTCCAGGGTAGAGTACCGCGGCGCTGGAAGACCGGGAAGCTTGTGCTGCTTAGGAAATACGGGCGACCTGAGGACCAGCCGTCGGCCTACCGCCCCATAGTGCTGCTAGATGAAATCTGCAAGACGCTGGAGCGGATCATCGTGGCGCGTCTTACCCGCCACCTAGAGCACGTCGGCCCAGATCTGAGCGAAAACCAGTTCGGGTTTCGTTCATGCCGCTCAACGATAGATGCGGTGGCGCGGCTTAGGTCAATAACTGACGAGGAGATCTCCCGGGGTGGGGTGGTTCTGGTGGTCTCGCTGGACATCACCAATGCCTTTAACTCCCTGCCCTGGGACACAATCAAGGAGGGACTCCGGTACCACCGCGTGCCGAGGTATTTACGCAACACCATCTGCGACTACCTATCGGCACGTTCGGTGCAGTACCCCACCGGATATGACTGGGAAGAGCAGGAAGTGGTCTGCGGCGTCCCGCAGGGTTCGGCCCTAGGTCCGACCCTGTGGGACATTGGATTTGACTATGTGCTTCGTGGTGCCAACCTACCTGGCGTGGAGCTCATCGCGTATGCCGACGACACTCTTGTTGTTTGTCGAGGAAAGACTCACCGCGAAGCAAAAATCCTCGCGACGGCGGCGGTCGCGCAGGTAGTCCGGCGGATTCAGGCGCTGGGCCTGACGGTGGCGCTGCACAAATCCGAGGCCCTATCTTTCCACGGGCCGAGAAACTCGCCTCCGCCCGGTCTGGCGGTTATCGTAAGTGGAACAACAATTGGTGTGGCGTCCTCTATGACGTACCTCGGTCTAGTCCTTGATGGTCGGTGGACGTTCAAGGAACACTTTCGCCTATTGTCTGAGAAGGTTAGCAGATCAGCGGGGGCCCTGGCTTCGCTCCTCCCGAATCTCGGGGGGCCGAGCTTAACCTGCCGGCGCTTATATATGGGCGTCATCCGCTCAATGGCGATGTACGGCGCGCCGATCTGGGCTGAACACCTGTCGCCCACAAATCGGCTCGCCCTCGGTAGACTCCAGAGGATTATGGCAACACGAGCAGTGCGTGGATACCGCACCATCTCTAAGGATGCGGCATGCCTGCTCGCTGGAAGCGTCCCGTGGGACCTGGACGCACGAGCCCTCGCCGACGTTTACTGGCATGGCGCAACGATACGCGCGGGGGGCAGCAACCCCCTACCGGATGTCATACGTCGGTGGAGGGACCAGGCAAGAGAAAGGACTGTTGAGATGTGGGAAGAAGGTTTGCAAGAACCGCAAGTCAGTGTGGACCTGGTGCTGGCCATCCGCCCAGTGCTAAGGGAGTGGCTCGACAGAACAACAGGCGCGCTCTCATTCCGCCTCACACAGGTGCTGACTGGGCATGGCTGCTTCGGTCAGTACCTGTGTGAGATCGTCGGGAGGGAGGACTCAACACGCTGCCACCACTGTGACGCGGACAGGGACACGGCCGAACACACCGTTACGGCCTGTCCCTCCTGGACAAGACAACGCGCAGCCCTCAAGGCTGCCATCGGAAATGACCTCTCACTGCCAGCACTGGTGCGTTCCATGCTGAGCGGTGAGCACGAGTGGAAAGCGGTGGAGGACTTTGCTCAAGAAGTCATCTCCGCAAAAGAAGAGGCCGAGCGCGTAAGAGAAAGGGAGACGCTCGACCCTCGTCGAAGGAGCCGGCCGAGACGAAGACAGGTCAATAATGACGACCGTAATGTCCCGCCTTAGCCGGGGAACTCGGAGCGGCGGTGTGGGGATGCCGTCGCTCATTGCACCGAGTCCCAGAGATGGTCGCGATGCGCAGTGTACTCTTCGCGCATCGCGACACCAGAGAGATTGGCCTATACAAGCCCTTGGAGGGCCTCTGTTCGGCCTTCGGAGCTCGCAAGTGCTGCTCCAAAGAAGAAGGGCCTGCTGAATAGCAACGCAGGCGCACGCTCGCCGAGTCGCGGAGCAAGCTCACGCGTTCCCGTGGCCCAGCATGCAGCGGTACGTGGAAGAGTACCGACGGGTTTTAGTGGGTAGGGCTGCGGTCATTTCACCATCTTGTCGGCCGCAGCGAGTCCCACATACCCTCTGGGAGGTCCCCGCCTCTCTTGGGATGCGTAGGTTAGGTTGGGGCTGGGGACGATACCGGTTCCTCCACGTTGGTGTCCCTGGGCAACGCCTGGGTGCGCCACTCCGCTTTTTACACGGGGTGAGGTACTCAGGCGGCTGAACGCCGGTCTTTCTCTATCTTTCACCACCTTTTTATAGTTTACTCTTATTTTGCTTTGTTTTATTTGTTTCCTCTATCTTTCAACACCTTTTCTTTCTATCTTTTCTGTTTTTATTTATTCTTCTGTGCGTGTGTGCTAGGTTTTGCGTGATAGGTTTTCTTTGAATGGTGAGGAATGGGCTTCTACGGCCCCTAATCCAAGGTTTGTGGTGCCCGGCCATGGGATGCGTGGCGAGCAGGCGGCTCGTCCCAAGGGCACTGGGGCAGAATCCCCCCTAATGGATCGGGCGTGACTCAGCCCACATCCGAGCAACCATGGAGTGCAACAAGGAAAGTATTCCCCGGGTGGGTCCTCTTACGAGGGAATCCCACACTCCCGCTTCGGCGGGGGGTCGCCCCACGTATACGGGGGGGCACCTGTTGCTGTGGAGACGGATGAGGAGGCCGTAGTGAAGACGGTAGAGAAGGAGAGACGCGCGATGGCGCAACCAGGCCCGAAGCTGGCGCACATTACCGCGCCGGAGACGGGCCTGCTTACCGACGAGGACGTCGATTTCAGCCAGCCGCAGACCAACGGAGTGGAGCGGATGCTGAAATTGATGCAGAAGAAGAAGTTGCGGGGCGACCGAGATCTGCCGCGCGTATTGCTCACGCGCGACGTTATCATGCCGCCACCCCAACAAGGACGTGACATACCCCAAATTGACAGCGAGGACTATCTCTCGGACTCCAGTTGCATGTCTTCCATGTCACTGGACTCCGAGGGATTGCCCGCACCCACCGGACGTACGACCCCCCTTAAGCGGCGGTTACACCCGGACGAGACAGAGGCGGCGCCGTCCACCAGCAAAGGTGCGGTGCCGAAAGCCAAGAGAGGACGCGGCCGGCCGCCAACGACCGGCCAGTATGTCGGTCTGGCTAAAGCCCAAGCCGAATTAAATCGTGAGAAGGAGGCGGCTCTTCAGCTTCAGGCTGCAGAAGAGGTTGCCGAGAGACTGAGAACAGCGCGGGAGGCGCGTGCCACCATCTGCGCAAGCCCCGCCGCAGCTAACGAAGGAGTCAGGTCGGAGCAGACAACCTACGCTCTGGCCAAAAGTGTCGAGACTTCGTTGGAGGCCGTAACCATGGTCGCCACGAAGTCTCAGAACTTGAAAGGCACGTTTCAACGGTGTCTCAAGGAGGCGGTCGCCAACATAAAGGCGGCCGTCGCCGAACTGAGAGGCCGTTCGATGACAGAGGAGATGACGAGACTGGAGGCGCAAAACGTGCAACTCCAGGGGCAGGTAGCTGATCTGCGTCGCGAGCTAGAGGAGATGCGTCGACGACCAGCCGCGCCTGCCGAAAAGGACCTGCGTGAGCTGCTAGCCGAGGTCTCTCGCTCAAATATAGAGACACTCGGCAGCATGCTCAACGCGAGACTTGCCGGCCTAGAAGACAGGCTCCTCCCGGAGCCAAGGAGGAGGCCTCCGCTGGCGGCGGATAGTTCCACTGTAGGGGCCCCGCCGGCGGTGGAAAGGACAAAGGCACCGAAGCCTAGAAAGGCAACGGTGTCCACGTACGCGGAGGTGGCGACACCGATTGCAGCGGTCCCCCCTAAAGAGGCACCGCCTGCACCGGCTCCGCCCAAGGCCAAGAAAAAGGCCAAAAAGAAGAAGCGGCCATCAATGGCCGCACAAGAGGCGGCGCAAGGGGCGGAACACACCGACCCCTCCCCCGTCGAGGCCCCGTGGACGACAAAAGGTCCACGCAAGGCCAAGAAAACGAAGAAGGGGGCGGCTACACCAGCCAAAGTCGCCCCAAAGAGGAAGAAGAAAAAGGCGAAACTTCGCCCCCCGACTACTGCGGCGGTCACCCTCACTCTGGGGGCTAACGCTGCTGAAAGGGGGGTGACGTACGCGAAGGTTTTGGGACAGGCTAGAGCGGCGATCGACCTGGGGGAGCTCGGTATCCCCAGGCTCGGCTTCCGCCTAGCCGAGACCGGAGCGCGCGTCCTCACCATTGCTGGTGAGGGGGCGCAGGAAAAGGCGGACGCCTTCGCCCAAAGGCTGAGGTCCGTCCTGCCTCCGGACGACGTGAAAGTCGCCCGCCCGGTTCTGTGCGCGGAGATCCGCGTGGCCGGGTTGGACGACTCAGTAGCGGCCGCCGACGTCATCCAGGCGGTCGCTACAGAAGGAGGGTGCTCGACCGACGCCATTCGGTCGGGTCAGCTGACGGTAGGGCCACGCGGGGACGCGTCGTTGTGGATGCGTGTACCGATCGCGGCCGCCAAGAAGCTTACAAGCTCAGGGCGGCTGCGAGTTGGCTGGGTGTCGGCGAGAGTGGCGCTGCTGGCCGCGAGGCCTAAGCGCTGCTTCCGCTGCCAGGACACCGGCCACGTGGCGGCGAAGTGCCAGTGCCCGGTAGACCGCAGCCGGAGCTGTTTCCGCTGCGGGAAACCGGGGCACAAGGCGGCCGAGTGCAGGGAAGCGCCCAACTGCTTCCTGTGCGAGGCTGCCGGCAGGCCGGAGAGGGCACATGTGCTGGGTGGCAGCGGCTGTGTCGCAAAGCCGCCTCCCGGCGCGAAGAGAAAGGCGCCAACCCAGAAGGCCCGGCTTAAAAAGCCCAAGGCCAACGGCGCAAGGGCGGATCCGTCCGCCCCCGCCATGGAGTTGGACGCCTAGGCCCGTGGGCGGTGATCGGGGGATCGCCGCCCGCACTATGGGCCCCGAGAGAAAAGCTCCCCAATGCCCGGGGAGCTCTCGGAGAGGCAAGCGGCGGCATAACACCAGGCCGCCGCATTAGAAGTGAGCCGGATGCGGCACGCGCTGGGGGGTCGTGGAAGAATACTCTCGCGATTCCCACGGCCCCTCCATTGGCGCTGAAGATGGGCATCGGGGGGTTTTAGACGGTAAACCCCGGCGCACTCCATCTCGCGCCGGGGGAGCCCGTCATACCCCTGTCGCCCTCCCCCGGGGGCGGCGGGGGATACGTAACGTATTTCCCCCCGTCAAAAAAAAAAAAAAAAAAAAAAAAAAAAAAAAAAAAAAAAAAAAAGGTTAGGTTGGGGCTCAGCCGGGGACGATACCGGTTCCTCCACGTTGGTGTCCCTGGGCAACGCTTGGGTGCGCCACCCCGCTTTTTACACGGGGTGAGGTACCCACGCGGCTGAACACCGGTCTTTCTCTATTTTTCACCACCTTTTTATAGATTACTCTTCTCTTGCATTGTTTTATTTATTTTTCTGTCTTTCAACATCTTTTCTTTTCTATATTTCCTTTTTCGTTTACTCTTCTGTGCGTGTGTACTAGGTTTTGCGTGATTGGTTTTGTTCTGAATGATGATGGATGGGCTTTTACGGCCCCTAATCCTTGGATTGTGGTGCCCGGCCTTGGGATGCGTGGCGAACGGGCGGTTTCGTCGTGAGGGCACTGGGGCAGAATCCCCCCAAATGGATCGGGTCAGCATCAACCCATACATGAGCAACGATGGAAAGCAAGCATGCGGAAAATTCTCCCAGGGTGGGTCCCGGCAATGCCGGGAATCCCACACTCCCGTTTCGGCGGGGGATAGGGCCAGGTATACTGGGGGCCCCAAACATGCGTTGGTAGAGGGAAAGGAGGCCGTTGCGACGGTGAGTGAGGAGGGAAGCGCGATGGCGCATGCGAGCCCGAAGCCGGTGCCCCTAACCGCACCGGCGGCGGATCTCTTGACCGACGAAGATGTAGATTTCAGCCAGCCGCAGGCGAATGGCAGGGAGCGGCTGCTGAAACTACTTCAGAAAAAGAAGTTGCGGGGCGACATGGATCTGCCGCGCGTACTGCTCACGCGCGACGTGATCATGCCGCCTACCCGCCAAATTACCGGAAGAGACAGCGAGGACTATCTCTCGGACTCCAGTGATATGTCTGGAATATCACTGGACTCCGAGGGGTTGCCCGCAACACCACCGTATCGTACAGGCCTTAAAAGGCGAAATTCTGAAGAAGACATGGCGCCACCCATTAGTAAGGGCGCGGTGCTGAAGCCGAAGCGGGGACGTGGCCGGCCACCATCTACCGGCCAATACGTCGGCCTAGCGAAGGCCCAAGCAGAATTTAACCGGCAGAAGGAGGAGAGTCTCCGTCTAGAGGCGGAGAGAGAGGTTGCAGAGACGGCACGGGCGGCAAGGGAAGCACGAGCGTCCCCCCACCTAAGCCTCTCAACTGACGAAGGCGACCAGGAGAAGACGAGTTCGGCACTCAACGCGAGTGTGGAAAGGTCGCTGGAGACCATCACAATGGTCGCCAGCAAGTCGAACAACCTGAAGGGGACCTATCAGCGGTTCCTGAAGGAGGCGGTCGCCAATATAAAAACGGCGGTCGCCGAGATAAGGGGCCGCTCACAAACTGAGGAGATGAGAGCACTGGAAGCCAACAACCAACAGCTCCAACGGCAGATCGACGCAATGCGCCGGGAGCTGGAAGAGCTGCGGCGGCAAGCGACCAAGCCCGCTAACGATGACATGCAGAAGCTGTTGTCGGAGGTCTCGCGTTCCAACATTGAGACCTTCGGCAACATGCTGAATGCTAGACTGGCTGGGTTGGAGGACAGACTCCTTCCCGAGCCCAGGAGAAGACCGCCGTTGGCGGCGGACAACACGGACGTTCCCGTCAGTGTCCCGACACCAGCGGTACCGACGAAGAAGGCGCCAAAATCAAAAAAGGCGCCCACTTATGCGGAGATGGCGACACCGAGCGCGACGGTCCCCCCGAAAGAGGCACCGCCTGCACCGGCCTCGCCCAAAAAGGCGAAAAAGAAAAAGCGGCCAACAATGGCTGCAAGAGAAGCGGCGCAAGGGGGGGATAACAGCAACCCCTCCCCCGCCGAGGCCCCGTGGACAGTTGCAGGTCCACGCAAGGCTAAGAAGAAGAAGGAGGCGGCTACTCCAGCAAAAGCCGCCCCCAAGAAGAAGAACAAGAAGGCGAGGCTGCGCGCCCCAGCCACTGCGGCCGTTACCCTCACCCTTGAGGAAAAGGCTGCAGAGAAGGGGGTGACATACGCCCAGCTTCTCAAGGAAGCCAGAGCGAAAGTCGATCTTGGGGAGTTTGACATCCCCAAGCTCGGCTTCCGCCTGGCGGAAACAGGCGCGCGCGTACTCACAATTGCAGGTGAGGGGGCGCAAGCGAAGGCGGACGCTTTCGCAACGAAGTTAAGGGCCGTGCTAAGCCCTGATATGGTGAGAGTCGGCCGCCCGGTCAAGTGCGCAGAGTTGCGCGTGACCGGGCTGGACGACTCTGTGACGGCCGCCCAAGTCATCCTGGCGGCCTCACAAGAAGGAGGATGCCCGACCAGCTCAATCAGGTCGGGCAAAATAGTGGTGGGACCGAGAGGGGACGGGTCCTTGTGGATGAGCGTCCCCGTCGAGGCAACAAAGAAGTTGCTCAGTTCTGGGCGGCTTCGCGTGGGCTGGGTCGCGGCAAAGGTGGCGCTGCTGGCCGCGAGGCCAAAGCGGTGCTTCCGATGCCAGGACACCGGCCACGTCGCGGCGAAATGCCAGTCCTCGGTGGACCGTAGCCGGAGCTGTTTCCGGTGCGGGAAGCCGGGGCACAAGGCGGCAGACTGCGTAGCGGATCCGCACTGCTCGCTCTGTGAGGCCACTGGCAAGCAGGAGGTGGCACACGTGCTGGGGAGCGGCGGCTGCATCTTCGCAAAGCCGCCCCCTAGCGAGAAAGGGAAGCGAAAGGCTCCCTCCAGGGCCCGGCTCAAAAAGCCGCAAGCCCAAGGCGCAAGGGTGGTTCAACCTGCCCCCGCCGTAATGGAGGTTGAAGCGTAGGCCCGTGGGTGGTGATCGGGGGATCACCGCCCACAACATGGGCCCCGAGATGACAAGCTCCCCAATGCCCGGGGAGCTCTCGGAGAAGGAGCCGGTTGCGGCTATCGGAAGTGGGCCGGTTGCGGCACGCGCTGCGGGGTCGTGGAAGAATGCTTTGCGATTCCCACGGCCCCGTTAAAGGCGCTGAAGATGGGCATCGGGGGGTTTTAGACGGTAAACCCCGGCGCACTCCATCTCGCGCCGGGGGAGTCCGTCATACCCCTGCTGCCCTCCCCCGGGGGCAGCGGGGGATACGTAACGTATTTCCCCCCGTCAAAAAAAAAAAAAAAAAAAAAAAAAAAAAAAAAAAAAAAAAAAAAAAAAAAAAAAAAAAAAAAAAAAAAAAAAAAAAAAGGTTAGGTTGGGGACCCCCCCGACGGTTGCCCGCCTTGTCGTGGCGGTGGGGCTTAGTAGCCGTGGATGGTGGACCACGGCGAAGCAAAGAGGCAACCAGGGCCGGCTGGGCAGGAGGCCAGGCCGGCCCGAGGAGGGGCGCTCCCGGCGGACTGGAGGAGCCGGTCCGCTGCGGACGCGCCTGGTGGTGGGGCCGCAGAAGAAGAGGAGTGCCGGTATTACGGTGCGCCGTACTCCCTATCTTCTGCGGCCGTGGAGGATCGCAGGGGGAGAGGGTGGTGGTGTTGTGCCGCTATCCCTACCCCCCTGCGAGCCGGCGGGGCCGTTCCGCGAGGTAACGGCATCGGTGGGGCCGCAGAGGAAGAGGCAAGTTCGGTATTACGGTGCGCCGCTTGCCCTATCCTCTGCGGCCGAGTTGTGAGGAGTAAGGCTCCCTCCAGGGCCCGGCTCAAGAGGCCGCAAGCCCAAGGCGCAAGGGCGGCTCAACCCGCCCCCGCCGCCATGGAGGTCGTAGCCTAGGTCCGTGGGCGGTGATCGGGGGATCGCCGCCCACACTATGGGCCCCGAGAGGAAAGCTCCCCAATGTCCGGGGAGCTCTCGGAGAGGTAGCGGCGGCACGTCATCAGCCGCCGCAGTGGGAGAGAGCCGGATGCGGCACGCGCTGCGGGGTCGTGGAAGAATGCCTTGCGATTCCCACGGCCCCGCGAACGGCGCTGAAGGAGGGCATCGAGAGGTTTTAGTGAGTAAACTCCGGCGCACTCCATCTCGCGCCGGGGGAGTCTCACATAACCCTGTTGCCCTCCCCCGGGGGCAGCAGGGTATACGAAAAGTATTTCCTCTCGTAAAAAAAAAAAAAAAAAAAAAAAAAAAAAAAAAAAAAAAAAAAAAAAAAAAAAAAGGTTAGGTTGGGGACCCCCCCCGGAAGTGACATTGGCGGCAACAAGTGCAGCGGCACCAAATGAGGCTCCAGCTGCACCCAAGCTGCCAAAGGCCAAAATGGCCCAGAAGAAGAAGCGGAAGTCCTTGGCCGCCCAAGAGGCCGCACAGGCGAAGGTGACCAACACCCCACCTGCCAGAGAGGCCCCGTGGACCACCATTGGTCCGCGCAAGGCCGGAAAAAAGAAGACGGGGGCGGCTACAACAGCCAAAGCCGCTCCGAAAAGGAGAAGAAAAAGGGCAAAACTGCGCACTCCACCTACAGCGGCAGTAACCCTGACCCTCGAGACGGGGGCTGAGGGGCAGAGGGCTACCTATGCCTCTGTACTCTCAGACGCGAGGAGTAAGATCGACCTGGCGGAGTTCGGGATACCCAAACTCGGATTCCGCCTGGCTCAGACCGGCGCCCGAGTCCTGTTGCTATCAGGAGAAGGCGCACAGGAGAAGGCCGACGCCTTTGCCGCTCGGCTGAAGGAGGTGCTCGACCCAGGAGTCGTGCGAATTGCTCGCCCGGTGAAGTGCGCAGAGGTGCGCGTCACCGGGTTGGACGACGCAACGACGGCCGCCGACGTCATCGAGGCGGTCGTCAAGGAAGGAGGTTTCCCGGCCACCAACATCCGGTCGGGCAAAGTAGTAGTGGGTCCCAGGGGCGCCAGGTCACTATGGCTGAGCGTCCCCATTGCGGCTGCCAAAAAGCTAACCAGCGCTGGGCAGCTGCAAGTCGGCTGGGTCCGGGCAAAGGTGGTGCTGCTGGCCGCGAGGCCCAAGCGGTGCTACCGGTGCCTGGACATCGGCCACCTGGCCGCGACATGTAAGTGCTCGGTGGACCTCAGCCGGAATTGCTTCCGCTGTGGAAAGCCGGGCCATAAGGCGGCCGAATGCGGGGCAGACCCGAACTGCCCTGTGTGCGAGGTCGTCGGAGCACCGAAAGAGCATGTGCTGGGGGCTGCTGGCTGCATCACAGTAGCCAAAAAGCCGCCCCCCAGCAAAGACAAGGGAAAGGCTCCCACCAAGAAGGCCCGGCACAAAAAGCCCAAGGCCGGCGCAAAGGCGGTTCCGCCCGCCCCCGCCGTAGAGGTGATGGAGTCCTAGGCCCGTGGGCGGTGATCGGGGGATCACCGCTCACGCTATGGGCCCCGAGAAGAAAAGCTCCCCAATGCCCGGGGAGCTCTCGGAGAGGCAGGCGGCGGCACAACACCAGGCCGCCGCATAGAAGAGAGCCGGTTGCGGCACGCGCTGCGGGGTCGTGGAAGAATGCAATGCGATTCCCACGGCCCCGCGAACGGCGCTGAAGGTGGGCATCGGGGGGTTTTAGACGGTAAACCCCGGCGCACTCCATCTCGCGCCGGGGGAGCCCGTCATACCCCTGCCGCCCTCCCCCGGGGGCGGCGGGGGATACGTAACGTATTTCCCCCCGTAAAAAAAAAAAAAAAAAAAAAAAAAAAAAAAAAAAAAAAAAAAAAAAAAAAAAAAAAAAAAAAAAAGGTTAGGTTGGGGACGGGGACGATACCGGTTCCTCCACGTTGGTGTCCCTGGGCAACGCCTGGGTGCGCCACTCCGCTTTTTACACGGGGTGAGGTACTCAGGCGGCTGAACGCCGGTCTTTCTCTATCTTTTCACCACCTTTTTATAGTTTACTCTTCTTTTTGCATTATTTTATTTATTTCGTCTATCTTTTCAACACCTTTTCTGTCTATCTTTTCTCTTTTATTTACTCTTCTGTGCGTGTGTGTTAGGTTTTGCGTGTTAGGTTTTTGTTTGAATGGTGATGGATGGGCTTATACGGCCCCTAATCCTTGGATTGTGGTGCCCGGCCTTGGGATGCGTGGCGAGCAGGCGGCTCGTCCCGAGGGCACTGGGGCAGAATCACCCCTACTTGATCGGGCCAGAATCAGCCCACAAATGACGAACATGGAAGGTCACGATTTGAAAAATATTCCCCGGGTGGGTCCTCTCTCTGAGAGGGAATCCCACCCTCCCGCTTCGGCGGGAGGCTGCCCCACGTATACGGGGGGGCACAAACCGTGAGGGTTGAGGAGGCGATCGTCTCGTTGACGGAGAAAGAAAGGGGCGCGTTGGCGCAAACTGGGACAGGCCTGGCGCACCTTACCGCGCCGAAGCTGGACCCAATAACCGATGAAGACACGGACTTCTCCCAACCGATACCTGATGGCAGGCAGCGGTTGTTGGCGATGCTCCAGAAAAAGAAGTTGAGGGGCGACCGGGATCTGCCGCGAGTTATGCTCACACGCGACTTGATCCTGGAACGCTCAATTACCGGAACAGACAGCGAGGACTGTCTCTCGGACTCCAGTGATATGTCTGGAATATCGCTGGACTCCGAGGGGTTGCCCGCAATCCCACCTAAACGGACGAGCCTTAAAAGGCGTAACTCAGACGACGACATGGCGCCGCCCATTAGCAAGGGCGCGTTGCCCAAACCAAAGAAGGGACGTGGCCGGCCACCAACAACCGGCCAATACGTCGGCCTGGCCAAAGCCCAGGCAGAATTGAACAGGGCCAAAGCAGAAGCTATCAAGCTGGAAGCCGAGGCCGAAATCGCCGGTACGGCGAGGGCTGTGAGAGAAGTGCGAGCCTCTCTTCTCACAAACCCCGCTCCACTCGTCGATAACACGGAGAAGACAAGCGCTGCTCTGGCGGAGAGCGTCGAGAGGGCTTTGGAGACGATAACCATGGTCGCTTCAAAGTCCTCAAACCTGAAGGGGACATACCAGCGGTTCCTCAAGGAGGCGGCAGTCACCATAAAGACAGCTGTCGCCGAAATGAGGGGCCGCGGTCAAACGGAGGAGTTGAGGGCCTTGGAGACCCAAAACCAAAAACTGCAAGGGCAAATAGACGCCATGCGCAGTGAATTAGAAGAGTTGCGGCGGCAGGCATCCAGGCCCGCTGCTAAAGACCTGCAACAGCTGTTGTCGGAGGTCTCTCGTTCCAACATCGAGACCTTCGGCAACATGTTGAATGCGAGGCTGGCTGGGTTGGAGGACAGACTCCTTCCCGAGCCTAGAAGGAGACCGCCGCTGGCGGCTGATAGCATAGACGCTCTTGCAGGTGCCCCACCAATGACGGCACCGGCCATGAAGGCGCCGAAGCCCAAAAAGGCGACGGCGCCCACATATGCGGAGGTGGCAACACCCAATGCAGCGGCCCCTGAAGCGGCACCGCCTGCACCGGTCAAGCCAAAGAAGAAGACCAAAAAGAAAAACCGGCCAACAATGGCTGCAAGAGAAGCGGCGCAAGGGGGGGATAACAGCAACCCCTCCCCCGCCGAGGCCCCGTGGACAGTTGCAGGTCCACGCAAGGCTAAGAAGAAGAAGGGGGCGGCTACTCCAGCAAAAGCCGCCCCCAAGAAGAAGAACAAGAAGGCGAGGCTGCGCGCCCCAGCCACTGCGGCCGTTACCCTCACCCTTGAGGAAAAGGCTGCAGAGAAGGGGGTGACATACGCCCAGCTTCTCAAGGAAGCCAGAGCGAAAGTCGATCTTGGGGAGTTTGACATCCCCAAGCTCGGCTTCCGCCTGGCGGAAACAGGTGCGCGCGTGCTCACAATCGCAGGCGAGGGCGCGCAAGCGAAGGCAGACGCTTTTGCTGCGAAATTGAGGGCCGTACTAAGCCCAGAAACAGTGAGAGTCGGCCGCCCGGTCAAGTGCGCAGAGTTGCGCGTGACCGGGCTGGACGATTCAGTGACGGCCGCCCAAGTCATCTTGGCGGCGTCTCAGGAAGGAGGATGCCCGACCAGCTCAATCAGGTCGGGCAAAATAGTGGTGGGACCGAGAGGGGACGGGTCCTTGTGGATGAGCGTCCCCGTCGAGGCAACCAAGAAGTTGCTCAGTTCAGGGCGGCTTCGCGTGGGCTGGGTCTCGGCAAAGGTTGCGCTGCTGGCCGCGAGGCCAAAGCGGTGCTTCCGATGCCAGGACACCGGCCACGTCGCGGCGAAATGCCAGTCCTCGGTGGACCGTAGCCGGAGCTGTTTCCGGTGCGGGAAGCCGGGGCACAAGGCGGCAGAGTGCGGAGCGGATCCGCTCTGCTCGCTGTGCCAGGCCACTGGCAAGGAGGAGGTTGGACATGTGCTGGGGAGCAGCGGTTGCGTTTTCGCAAAGCCGCCCCCCAGCGCGAAAGGTAAGGGAAAGGCTCCCTCAAGGGCCCGGCATAAAAAGCCGCAAGCCCAAGGCGCAAGGGCGGCTCAACCCGCCCCCGCCATGGAGGTCGTAGCCTAGGTCCGTGGGCGGTGATCGGGGGATCGCCGCCCACACTATGGGCCCCGAGAGGAAAGCTCCCCAATGCCCGGGGAGCTCTCGGAGAGGAAGCGGCGGCACGTCATCAGCCGCCGCACTGGGAGAGAGCCGGTTGCGGCACGCGCTGCGGGGCCGTGGAAGAATGCAATGCGATTCCCACGGCCCCGCGAACGGCGCTGAAGGTGGGCATCGGGGGGTTTTAGACGGTAAACCCCGGCGCACTCCATCTCGCGCCGGGGGAGCCCGTCATACCCCTGCCGCCCTCCCCCGGGGGCGGCGGGGGATACGTAACGTATTTCCCCCCGTAAAAAAAAAAAAAAAAAAAAAAAAAAAAAAGGTTAGGTTGGGGACGATCCCCCCGACGGTTGCCCGCCTTGTCGTGGCGGTGGGGCTTAGTAGCCGTGGATGGTGGACCACGGCGAAGCAAAGAGGCAACCAGGGCCGGCTGGGCAGGAGGCCAGGCCGGCCCGAGGAGGGGCGCTCCCGGCGGACTGGAGGAGCCGGTCCGCTGCGGACGCGCCTGGCGGTGGGGCCGCAGAAGAAGAGGAGTGCCGGTATTACGGTGCGCCGTACTCCCTATCTTCTGCGGCCGTGGAGGCTCGCAGGGGGAGAGGGTGGTGGTTTTGTGCCGCTATCCCTACCCCCCTGCGAGCCGGCGGGGCCGTTCCGCATGAAAACGGCATCGGTGGGGCCGCAGAGGAAGAGGCAAGTTCGGTATTACGGTGCGCCGCTTGCCCTATCCTCTGCGGCCGAGGTGTGAGGAGTAAGGCTCCCTCCAGGGCCCGGCTCAAGAGGCCGCAAGCCCAAGGCGCAAGGGCGGCTCAACCCGCCCCCGCCGCCATGGAGGTCGTAGCCTAGGTCCGTGGGCGGTGATCGGGGGATCGCCGCCCACACTATGGGCCCCGAGAGGAAAGCTCCCCAATGTCCGGGGAGCTCTCGGAGAGGTAGCGGCGGCACGTCATCAGCCGCCGCAGTGGGAGAGAGCCGGATGCGGCACGCGCTGCGGGGTCGTGGAAGAATGCCTTGCGATTCCCACGGCCCCGCGAACGGCGCTGAAGGAGGGCATCGAGAGGTTTTAGTGAGTAAACTCCGGCGCACTCTATCTATAGGTTGGGGACGATACCGGTTCCTCCACGTTGGTGTCCCTGGGCAACGCCTGGGTGCGCCACTCCGCTCTCTACACGGGGTGAGGTACTCAGGCGGCTGAACGCCGGTCTATCTCTATCTTTTCACCACCTTTTTATAGTTTACTCTTCTTTGTGCATTATTTTATTTATTTTCTCTATCTTTCAACACCTTTTCTTTCTATCTTTTCTCTTTTATTTACCCTTCTGTGCGTGTGTGTTAGGTTTTGCGTGTTAGGTTTTTGTTTGAATGGTGATGGATGGGCTTTTACGGCCCCTAATCCAGGGTTTGTGGTGCCCGGCCGTGGGATGCGTGGCGAGCAGGCGGCTCGTCCCAAGGGCACTGGGGCAGAATCACCCCTAATTGATACAAAAATGGAAAGCAAGCATGCAGAAAAATCTCCCAGGGTGGGTCCCGGCGATGCCGGGGAATCCCACACTCCCGTTTCGGCGGGAGATAGGGCCGCGTATACTGGGGGCCCCAAACATGCTATGGTGGAGGGAAAGGCGGCCGTTTCGACGGCGAATGAGGTGGAAGGCGCGATGGCGCATGCGAGTCCGAAGCCGGTGCCCCTAACCGCGCCGGCGGCGGATCTCTTAACAGACGAGGATGTCGATTTTTCGCAGCCTGTGGAAAACGGCAGGGAGCGGCTACTTAGGCTGCTTCATCGAAAGAAGCTGCGAGGCGATACGGAGGGGCTCGCGCGCGTGCAGCGCGAACGAGAGCTGATCCTCCCTCCCTCAATAAAGAATGAGACCTTGGCGGCGGGAAATTACAGTGGAGCCGCACCGCGCATACCGCGCGTTATGCTTTCACGCGCGTTGATTCCCGCGCGCCCCAATACCGGACTAGACAGCGACGACTACCTCTCGGACTCCAGTGATATATCTGGCATGTCACTGGACTCCGAGGGGCTGCCCGTCATACCCGACAGAGACGCACCTCGTAAGAGGAAGACCAGCGTTGACGATGTACCGGCCCTAAGTAAAGGGGCGGTACCAAAAATTAAACGTGGACGCGGTAGGCCGCCTACGACCGGCCAGTATGTTGGCCTGGCCAAGGCGCAGGCCGATTTAAATAGGGAAAGAGAGGAGGCTCTTCGGCTTCAAGCTGAAGCCGAAGTTGCAGAAACGGCGAGGACAGTGAGGGAGACACGCGCGTCACTCTGCGCGAGTCCCGCCAACATCGGAGAGTTTGAGTCGGAGCGGTCAAGTGCTGCCCTGGCTAAATGCATAGAGACGTCTTTGGAGGCCATTACAATGGTCGCCACTAAATCGTCGAACCTTAAGGGCACCTTCCAAAGGTGCCTCAAGGATTCAGTGGCGGCCATCAAATCAGCTGTTACCGAGATCAGGGGCCGCACCATGAACGAGGAGATGGCGAGATTGGAGGCCCAAAACGCGCGGCTCCAAGAGCGAGTGGCCGAAATGGGCCGGGAGCTGGAAGAGTTGCGCAAACGGGCCGACAATGCCCGCCCCGTAGAGCAGGACATGCGCCAGCTGTTGTCGGAGGTCTCTCGTTCCAACATAGAGACCTTCGGCAACATGCTGAACGCTAGGTTGGCAGGCCTTGAAGACCGTCTTCTGCCGGCCCCTAGAGTGAGACCACCGCTGGCGGCGGACAGTGCCACCGTAGGCACCCCGCCAGCGGCAGCGAAGACGAAGGCGCCGAAGCCCAAAAAGGCGACGGCGCCCACTTACGCGGAAATGGCGGCAACAACTGCAGCGGCCCCCCAAGTGGCACCGCTGGCAACGGCCCAGCCAAAGGCGACAAAGCCAGAAAAGAAGAAAAAGCGGCCATCAATGGCCGCTCAGGAGGCGGCGCAAGGGGGGGTTAATACCAGCTCCTCCCGCGCCGAGGCCCCGTGGACCGAAGTTGGGCCACGTAAGGCCAGGAAAGAGAAGGGGGCGGCTAAAACACCCAAAGCCGCCCCAAAAAAGAAGAAGGCGAAACTTCGCCCCCCCTCCACCGCGGCCATCACCCTCACCCTTGAGGCAGGGGCCGCGGAGAGAGGGAAAACTTACGAAAAGGTGCTCCGGGAAGCCAGAGCGGGGATCGACCTCGGGGAACTTAACATCCCCAGGCTCGGTTTCCGCTTGGCACAAACCGGTGCGCGCGTTCTGTCTGTCGATGGAGAGGGCGCAGATGGGAAGGCGGACGCGCTTGCCGCAAGGCTGCGAGCGGTCCTCGGTTCGGACGTAAAAGTCGCCCGCCCGGTGAAATGCGTGGAAATGCGCATCACCGGGCTGGACGACTCAACCACAGCCGCCGACATCACCGAGGCGGCTGCAAAGGAAGGAGGTTGCCCGGCTGCCAACATCCAGTCGGGCAAAGTCGTTGTGGGCCCAAGAGGAGCCAGGTCTCTCTGGCTCAAAGTCCCTGTGGCAGCCGCAAAGAAGCTCTTGAGCTCTGGGCGGCTGCAGGTTGGCTGGGTCGTGGCGAAGGTGGCACTGCTGGCCGCGAGGCCCAAGCGGTGTTACCGTTGCCTCGACACTGGCCATTTGGCGGCGCAATGCAAGTGCACGGTGGACCTCAGCCGGAACTGTTTCCGCTGTGGGAAGCCGGGGCACAAAGCGCCTGCCTGCGAGGCGGCTCCGAACTGCCCGGTCTGTGAGACCCAAGGCAAGCCGAAGGAGCACGTGGTGGGGAGCATCGGCTGCATTATAGCTGCCAAGCCGCCCCCCACGAAAAAGAAGGGTAAGGCTCCGACCAAAAAAGCCCGGCGTAAAACGCCCAAGGCTAAAGGCGCAAGGGCGGTTGAGCCCGCCCCCGCCATGGAGACGGAAGCCTAGACCCGTGGGTGGTGATCGGGGGATCGCCGCCCACACTATGGGTCCCGAGCGCAAAGCTCCCCTATGCCCGGGGAGCTCTCGGTGAAGGCAGGCGGCGGCACAACATCAAGCCGCCGCAACAGAAGAGGGCCGGTCGCGGCACGCGCTGCGGGGTCGTGGAGCTATGCTTCGCGATTCCCACGGCCTCGCATTGGCGCTGAAGAAGGGCATCGGGGGGTTTTAGACGGTAAACCCCGGCGCACTCCATCTCGCGCCGGGGGAGCCCGTCATACCCCTGCCGCCCTCCCCCGGGGGCGGCGGGGGATACGTAACGTATTTCCCCCCGTCAAAAAAAAAAAAAAAAAAAAAAAAAAAAAAAAAAAAAAAAAAAAAAAAAAAAAAAAAAAAAAGGTTAGGTTAGGTTAGGTTGGGGACGGGGCTCAGCCAGTTCGTCCTCGTTCGTGGCCCTGGGCAACGCTTGGGTGCGCCACCCCGTCTTTTGCGGGGTGAGGTACTCACGCGGCTGAAGGCTGGCGCTATCTCTTTTCTTCACTATCTTTCACCATCTATTTTGTGTAACTTTCTTGTGTTTTGCATTTAGTTTTATTTTGTTTTTCTATCTTTCACCACCTTTTCTTTCATCTCTAACTATCTTTCTTTTTGTGTTAACTCTTCTGATGGGGGAGCTCACCCCCGAAAAAAGAGACCGCGACCCGGGGTGTCGGAGTTTAAGAGTATGGAAGGTCGCGATTTTGAAAATATTCCCCGGGTGGGTCCTCTCTCTGAGAGGGAATCCCACCCTTCCGCTTCGGCGGAAGGCTGCCCCACGTATACGGGGGGGGCACAAAACGCGAGGGTTGAGGAGAAGGTCGTAAGGACGACGAGTGTAGAGGAAGGCGCGACTGCGCGCGCGGGTTCGGAGCCGGTGCACCTCACCGCACCGGAGACGGACTTGCTTACCGACGAAGACGTCGACTTCTCGCAGCCGGTCCCTGATGGCAGGCGCCGGCTGCTCGAGTTACTTAGAAAGAAGGCCTTGAGGGGGGATACGAAGGGAATGCCGCGCGTGATGCTCACGCGCGCGCTGATCCCTGAACCCCCATCAACTGATTGTGACAGCGAGGACTGCTACTCGGACTCTAGCTGCTTGTCGCTGGATTCCGAGGGGTTGCCCGCAATACCGGAACGGACAAGCCTTAAAAGGCGTAACACGGACGTAGACATGGCGCCTCCCAGTAGTGCGGGAGCGGTGCCCAAATTAAAGAGAGGACGTGGCCGGCCACCATCAACCGGCCAGTACGTCGGCCTAGCTCGGGCCCAAGCCGAGCTCAATAAGGAGAAGGCGGAAAGCCTCCGGCTGCAAGCCGAGGCCGAAATCGCCGAGACAGCACGGGCGGCGAGAAGGGAGAGAGCGACCATCTGCTCTAGCCCCACCGCGCCCGCAGAAGAGGTGATGTCAGAGCGTACCAACATGGCTCTGACAAAGAGTGTCGAGGCTTCGCTGGAGACCATCAATATGGTCGCCACGAAGTCCTCGAACCTCAAGGGCACCTACCAAAGGTTCCTCAAGGAGGCGGTAGTGGCTATAAGAGCGGCGGTGGCCGAAATGAAGGGCCGCTCAACTACCGAAGAGATGGCAAAGCTCGAGGCCCAAAACACACGGCTCGAGCAACGGGTTGCCGAAATGCGCCGGGAGCTCGACGAGCTGCGCCGGCGGACGGCACAACCCTCAGAGAAGGATTTGCGCCAGCTGTTGTCGGAGGTCTCTCGTACCAACATAGAGACCTTCGGCAACATGCTGAACGCCAGGCTGGCCGGGTTGGAGGACCGCCTCCTCCCGGAGCCGCGACGCCGGCCCCCGCTGGCAGGAGAAAAAGAGAGGGCGGAAACCCCCCCGGAAGCGACATTGGCGGCAACAAGTGCAGCAGCACCAAGTGAGGCTCCGGCTGCACCCAAGCTGCCAAAGGCAAAAAAGACCAAGAAGAAGACCAAGCGGAAGTCCTTGGCCGCACACGAGGCTGCTCAGGCAAGGGAGACCAACACCCCATCCGCAAGCGAGGCCCCGTGGACCACCGTCGGTCCACGCAAGGCCGGAAATAAGAAGAAGGGGGCGGCTACAACATCCAAAGCCGCCCCGAAAAAGAAAAAGAGGAGAAAGAGGGCAAAGCTGCGTACGCCAACAACAGCGGCAGTAACCCTCACCCTCGAGGCGGGGGCCGAGGAGCAGAGGGCTACTTATGCCTCTGTGCTCTCGGAAGCGAGGAGTAAGGTCGACCTGGCGGAGTTCAATATATCCAAACTTGGATTCCGCCTGGCTCAGACCGGCGCCCGAGTCCTGTTATTGACAGGCGAGGGCGCACAGGAGAAGGCCGACGCCTTTGCCACAAGGCTTAAAGAGGTGCTCGACCCGAAAGTGGTGCGAATCGCCCGCCCGGTGAAGTGCGCAGAGGTGCGCGTCACCGGGTTGGACGACGCAACGACGGCCGCCGACGTCATCGAGGCGGTCGTCAAGGAAGGAGGTTGCCCGGCCACCAACATCCGGTCGGGCAAAATAGTAGTGGGTCCCAGGGGCGCCAGGTCACTCTGGCTGAGCGTCCCCATTACGGCTGCCAAGAAGCTAACCAGCGCTGGGCAGCTGCAAGTCGGCTGGGTCCGGGCAAAGGTGGTACTGCTGGCCGCGAGGCCCAAGCGGTGCTACCGGTGCCTGGACATCGGCCACCTGGCCGCGACATGTAAGTGCTCGGTGGACCTCAGTCGGAATTGCTTCCGCTGTGGAAAGCCGGGCCACAAGGCGCCCGAATGCGGGGCAGATCCTAACTGCCCCGTGTGCGAGGTCGTCGGAGCACCGAAGGAGCACGTACTGGGGGCTGCTGGCTGCATAACAGTGGCCAAAAAGCCGCCCCCCAGCAAGAAGGGAAAGACTCCCACCAAAAAGGCCCGGCATAAAAAGCCTAAGGCCAAGGGCGCAAGGGCGGAGCCAACTGCCCCCGCCACAGAGGTGATGGAGTCCTAGGCCCGTGGGCGGTGATCGGGGGATCACCGCTCACGCTATGGGCCCCGAGAAGAAAAGCTCCCCAATGCCCGGGGAGCTCTCGGAGAGGCAGGCGGCGGCACAACACCAGGCCGCCGCAAAGAAGAGAGCCGGTTGCGGCACGCGCTGCGGGGTTGTGGAAGAATGCAATGCGATTCCCACGGCCCCGCGAACGGCGCTGAAGGTGGGCATCGGGGGGTTTTAGACGGTAAACCCCGGCGCACTCCATCTCGCGCCGGGGGAGCCCGTCATACCCCTGCCGCCCTCCCCCGGGGCGGCGGGGGATACGTAACGTATTTCCCCCCGTCAAAAAAAAAAAAAAAAAAAAAAAAAAAAAAAAAAAAAAAAAAAAGGTTAGGTTGGGGACGATACCGGTTCCTCCACGTTGGTGTCCCTGGGCAACGTCTGGGTGCGCCACTCCGCTCTTTACACGGGGTGAGGTACTCAGGCGGCTGAACGCCGGTCTTTCTCTATCTTTTCACCACCTTTTTATAGTTTACTCTTCTTTTTGCATTATTTTATTTATTTCGTCTATCTTTCAACACCTTTTCTTTCTATCTTTTCTCTTTTATTTACTCTTCTGTGCGTGTGTGTTAGGTTTTTGTTTGAATGGTGATGGATGGGCTTGTACGGCCCCTAATCCAGGGTTTGTGGTGCCCGGCCGTGGGATGCGTGGCGAGCAGGCGGCTCGTCCCGAGGGCACTGGGGCAGAATCACCCCTACTTGATCGGGCCAGAATCAGCCACAAATGACGAATATGGAAGGTCACGATTTGGAAAATATTCCCCGGGTGGGTCCTCTCTCTGAGAGGGAATCCCACCCTCCCGCTTCGGCCGGAGGCTGCCCCACGTATACGGGGGGGGCACAAACCGTGAGGGTTGAGGAGGCGATCGTCTCGTTGACGGAGAAAGAAAGGGGCGCGATGGCGCAAACTGGGACAGGCCTGGCGCACCTTACCGCGCCGAGGCTGGACCCAATAACCGATGAAGACACGGACTTCTCCCAGCCGATACCTGATGGCAGGCAGCGGTTGTTGGCGATGCTCCAGAAAAAGAAGTTGAGGGGCGACCGGGATCTGCCGCGAGTTATGCTCACACGCGACTTGATCCTGGAACGCTCAATTACCGGAACAGACAGCGAGGACTGCCTTTCGGACTCCAGTGATATGTCTGGAATGTCGCTGGACTCCGAGGGGTTGCCCGCAATCCCACCTAAACGGACGAGCCTTAAAAGGCGCAACTCGGATGACGACGTGGCGCCGCCCATTAGCAAGGGCGCGGTGCCGAAACCAAAGAAGGGACGTGGCCGGCCACCAACAACCGGCCAATACGTCGGCCTGGCTCGGGCTCAAGCCGAGCTTAATAAGGAGAAGGCGGAAAGCCTCCGGCTTCAGGCCGAGGCCGAGGTCGCCGAGACGGCTCGGGAGGCGAGACAGGCGAGAGCGTCCATCAGCTCAAGCCCTAACGCTCCCGCAAGAGAGAATGTGTCAGAGCAGACCAGCACGTCTCTGACCAGGAGCGTCGAGGCTTCGCTGGAGACTATCCACATGGTCGCCACGAAGTCCTCAAACCTCAAAGGGACGTTCCAGAGACACCTGAAGGAGGCGGTAGTTGCCATAAGAGCGGCAGTGGCAGAGATGAAGGGCCGCTCAACTACCGACGAGATGGCGAAGCTCGAGGCCCAAAATGCGCAGCTCGAGAAGCAAGTGGCCGAGATGCGTCGGGAGCTCGACGAGCTGCGCAAGCGGACAGCGCAGCCCGCGGAAAAGGACATGCGCCAGCTGTTGTCGGAGGTCTCTCGTTCCAACATGGAGACCTTCGGCAACATGCTGAACGCAAGGTTGGCAGGTCTTGAGGACCGTCTTCTGCCGGCCCCGAGGATGAGACCACCGCTGGCGGCGGACAGTGCCACTGTGGGCACCACGCCAGCGGCAGTAAAGGCGAAGGCGCCGAAGACCAAAAAGGTGACGGCGCCCACATATGCGGAGGTGACGGCACCGAGTGCAGCGGCCCCAAAAGAGGCACCGCCTGCACCGGCCCCGCCAGCAAAGAAGAAGACAAAAAAGAAAAAGCGGCCATCAATGGCCGCACAGGAAGCGGCGCAAGGGGGGGATAACATCGACCCCTCCCCCGACGAGGCCCCGTGGACCGCCGTAGGTCCACGCAAGGCAAAGAAAAAGAAGGGGGCGGCTACTCCAGCTAAAGCCGCCTCCAAGAAGAAGAAGAAGGCGAGGCTGCGCACCCCAGGCACCGCGGCCGTTACCCTCACCCTTGAGGAGAAGGCTGCGGAGAAGGGGGTGACGTACGCCCAGCTTCTCAAAGAAGCTAGGGCGAAAGTCGATCTTGGGGAGTTTGATATCCCCAGGCTCGGCTTCCGCCTGGCGGAAACAGGCGCGCGCGTACTGACCATTGCGGGCGAGGGCGCGCAAGCGAAGGCGGACGCTTTCGCAGCGAAGCTGAGGGCCGTGCTAAGCCCAGAAACGGTGAGAGTCGGCCGCCCGGTCAAGTGCGCAGAGTTGCGCGTGACCGGGCTGGACGATTCAGTGACGGCCGCCCAAGTCATCTTGGCGGCGTCTCAGGAAGGAGGATGCCCGACCAGCTCAATCAGGTCGGGCAAAATAGTGGTGGGACCGAGAGGGGACGGGTCCTTGTGGATGAGCGTCCCCGTCGAGGCAACAAAGAAGTTGCTCAGTTCTGGGCGGCTTCGCGTGGGCTGGGTCGCGGCAAAGGTGGCGCTGCTGGCCGCGAGGCCCAAGCGGTGCTTCCGATGCCAAGACACCGGCCACGTCGCGGCGAAATGCCAGTCCTCGGTGGACCGCAGCCGGAGCTGTTTCCGCTGCGGGAAGCCGGGGCACAAGGCGGCAGAATGCGGAGCGGATCCGCACTGCTCGCTGTGCCAGGCCACTGGCAAGGAGGAGGTTGGACACGTGCTGGGGAGCAGCGGTTGCGTTTTCGCAAAGCCGCCCCCCAGCGCGAAAGGTAAGGGAAAGGCTCCCTCAAGGGCCCGGCATAAAAAGCCGCAAGCCCAAGGCGCAAGGGCGGTTCAACCCGCCCCCGCCATGGAGGTCGTAGCCTAGGTCCGTGGGCGGTGATCGGGGGATCGCCGCCCACACTATGGGCCCCGAGAGGAAAGCTCCCCAATGCCCGGGGAGCTCTCGGAGAGGCGCGCGGCGGCACGTCATCAGCCGCCGCACTGGGAGAGAGCCGGATGCGGTACGCGCTGCGGGGTCGTGGAAGAATGCCTTGCGTTTCCCACGGCCCCGTTAAAGGCGCTGAAGATGGGCATCGGGGGGTTTTAGACGGTAAACCCCGGCGCACTCCATCTCGCGCCGGGGGAGCCCGTCATACCCCTGCCGCCCTCCCCCGGGGGCGGCGGGGGATACGTAACGTATTTCCCCCCGTAAAAAAAAAAAAAAAAAAAAAAAAAAAAAAAAAAAAAGGTTAGGTTAGGTTAGGTTGGGGCTCAGCCGGGGACGATACCGGTTCCTCCACGTTGGTGTCCCTGGGCAACGCCTGAGTGCGCCACTCCGCTTTTTACACGGGGTGAGGTACTCAGGCGGCTGAACGCCGGTCTTTCTCTATCTTTCACCACCTTTTTATAGTTTACTCTTCTTTTTGCATTGTTTTATTTATTTCGTCTATCTTTCAACACCTTTTGCTTTCTATCTTTTCTCTTTTATTTACTCTTTCGTGCTGTGTGTTAGGTTTTGCGTGTTAGGTTTTTGTTTGAATGGTGATGGATGGGCTTATACGGCCCCTAATCCTTGGATTGTGGTGCCCGGCCTTGGGATGCGTGGCGAACGGGCGGTTTCGTCGTGAGGGCACTGGGGCAGAATCCCCCCTAACGGATCGGGTCAGACTCAGCCCACAATTGACAAAGATGGAAAGTTGCAATAAGGATAACATTCCCCGGGTGGGTCCTCTTCGGAGGGAATCCCACACTCCCGCTTCGGCGGGGGGTCGCCCCACGTATACGGGGGGGGCACCTATTGCAGTGGAGGTAGAGAAGAAGGCGGGAGAGATGAAGGAGGGAGGCGCGATGGCGCAGAATAGGCCGAGCTCGGTGCCCCTAACCGCACCGGGAACAGAGCCTTTAACGGACGAGGACGTAGATTTCTCGCAGCCGCAGCCTGATGGTGTGCAGCGGCTGCTGAGACTACTACAACGAAAGAAGGAGAGGGGTGACACGGAGGGGCTCGCTCGCGTGCAGTATGAGCGCGAGCTGAGACTCACCCCACCCGAAAAGGAAAATGACACGGACACGGTGCGCGTGCCACGCGTAGTGTTGCGCGACGTGATGGCACCGCCGCTCAAACCTGGACCTGCATCTATGAGGGATAGTGATGACTATCTCTCGGACTCCTCGGTGTACAGCACCATATCGCTGGACTCCGGGGAGTCCACTACCGGACTTGACAAACCTCGCAAGAGGAAAAACACGGACGAAGACATTGTGCCGTCCCTTAGTAAAGGGGCGGTGCCAAAACCTAAGAAGGGACGCGGCCGGCCGCCAACGACCGGCCAGTATGTTGGTCTGGCTAAGGCTCAAGCCGAGCTAAACAGAGCGAAGGAGGAGGCGCTTCGACTTCAGGCCGAGGTCGAGGTGGCAGAGATGACGAGAGCGGCAAGGGAGACGCGAACATCACCCCGCGCAACCCCTGTCATAACCGGAGATGTCGAGTCGGAGCAGTCGAGCGCTGCCCTGGCCAAAACAGTGGAGACTTCACTGGAGGCCATCACAATGGTCGCCGTGAGGTCCTCGAACCTTAAAGGCACATTTCAAAAGTGCCTCAAGGAATCGGTGGCGGCCATCAAATCTGCTGTCGCCGAGATGAGAAGCCGCTCCACTACAGAAGATCTGGCGAGGTTGGAGGCCCAGAACTCACGCCTCCAAGAACAAGTGACGAGAATGGGCCGCGAACTCGAAGAGCTGCGCAGACGGGCTAATAATACCCGCCCCGTACAAGAAGAAATGCGTGAGCTGTTGACGGAGGTCTCCCGATCCAACATAGAGACCTTCGGCAACATGCTCAACGCCAGGCTGGCCGGACTTGAGGACAGACTCTTGCCGGAGCCGCGGAGGAGACCTCCGCTGGCGGCAGACGCTGTGAACACCTGTGTCAGCGCCCCGCCGGCGGCCACCGGAAGTAACAAGGCGCCGAAGCCCAAAAAGGCGACGGTGCCCACATACGCGGAGATGGCTGGAACAAGTGCAGCGCCCCCCCAAGCGGCGCCGACTGCACCGGTCCAGCCAAAGGCTAAACAGCCAAAAAAGAAGAAGCGGCCATCAATGGCCGCACAGGAGGCGGCGCAAGGGGGGGTGAACACCGGCTCCTCCCCCGCCGAGGCCCCGTGGACCACCGCAGGTCCGCGCAAGGCCAAGAAGAAAGGGGCGGCTAAACCAGCCACAGCCGCCCATAAGAAGAAGACAAGGCTCCGCCCACCCAAAACAGCGGCAGTAACCCTCACCTTAGAGGCGGGGGCTGCGGAGAGGGGGGTAACTTACGCAAAGGTGCTCAGTGAGGCCAGAGCGAAAATCGACCTGGGGGAACTCAACATCCCCAGGCTCGGCTTCCGCCTGGTCCAAACTGGTGCACGCCTCCTTTCAATTGAAGGAGAGGGTGCCGAGGAGAAGGCCGACGCTTTTGCCGCGAGGCTTCGAGCGGTCCTACGTCCCGAAGACGTTAAAGTCTCACGCCCGGTGAAATGCGTGGAAATACGAGTCACCGGGCTGGACGACGCTACAACAGCTGCCGACATCACCGAGGCGGCTGCGAAAGAAGGTGGTTGCCCGGCCACCAACATCCGGTCGGGCAAAGTAGTAGTGAGTCCCAGAGGCACTAGATCCCTCTGGATGAGTGTGCCAACGGCAGCCGCCAAGAAGCTTATCAGTTCTGGGCGGCTGCAAATAGGCTGGGTCACGGCGAGGGTGGTACTGCTGGCTGCGAGGCCCCGGCGGTGCTTCAAGTGCCTCGACACCGGCCACCTTGCGATGAAGTGCACGTGCACGGTGGACCTCAGCGGAAACTGCTTCCGCTGTGGGAAGCCGGGGCACAAAGTGTCCGACTGTGTAGCGGCTCCAAATTGCCCGGTCTGCGAGGCCGCAGGCAAGCCTAGGGAGCACGTGCTGGGGAGCAGCGGCTGCATTACAGCGCCCAAGCCGCCCCCCGGCACGAAAGGGAAGCGGAAGGCTCCCACTAAAAAGGCTCGGCATAAAAAGCCGAGCCGCGGCGCAAGGGCGGAACAACCCGCCCCCGCCATGGAAGTGGTTGAGGCCTAGACCCGTGGGTGGCGATCGGGGGATCGTCGCCCACACTATGGGTCCCGAGAGGAAGGCTCCCCTATGTCCGGGGAGCTCTCGGTAAGGCAGGCGGTGGCACACTATCTAGCCGCCGCAACAGAAGAGGGCCGGACGCGGCACGCGCTGCGGGGTCGTGGAGCTATGCACGCGATTCCCACGACCCCGCATTGGCGCAGAAGGAGGGCATCGCCAGGTTTTAGTGGGTAGACTCTGTGCCAATTCCACCCAGGCACAGAGGAGTCCCACATAACCCCGCGATGTCCCCCGAACATCGCGGGGTATACGTAACGTATTTCCTGGCGTAAAAAAAAAAAAAAAAAAAAAAAAAAAAAAAAAAAAAAAAAAAAAAAAAAAAAAAAAGGTTGGGGCTCAGCCGGGGCAGGCCACCCACAACTGGGGCTCAGCCAGTTCGTCCAAGTTCGTGGCCCTGGGCAACGCTTGAGTGCGCCACCCCGTCTTTTGCGGGGTGAGGTACTCACGCGGCTGAAGGCTGGCGCTATCTTTTCTTCTCTATCTTTCACCACCTATTTTGTTTAACTTTCTTGTTTTTGCATTACTTTTATTTTGTTTTTCTATTTTTCACCACCTTTTCTTTCATCTCTTACTATCTTTCCTTTTTATTTAACTCTGGTGGGGGAGCTCACCCCCGAAAAAAGAGACCGCGACCCGGGGTGTCGGCGTTTTGAGAATGGAAGGTCGTAATGTGAAAAGTTTCTCCGGGCGGGTCCCGACGTCAGTCGGGGAATCCCGCACTGTGTCCGAAGAGTCTTCGGGCACAGTCTGGCCCACGTATACGGAGGGTGCCAACATTGCGAGGACGGATGAGGAGGTCGTCATAGCGACGGTTGATAAGGAGAGAGCCGCAAGTGCGGGAATGAGTTCGAAGCTGGCGCACATTACCGCGCCGGCGGCGAACATTTTAACTGACGAAGACGTGGACTTCAGTCAGCCGCAGCCCAATGGGGTTGAGCGACTACTGAAGCTCATGAAAAAGAAGAAACTGAGGGGCGATCCTGATCTGCCGCGCGTATTGCTAACGCGCGACGTGATCATGCCGCCACCTAAACACGGACGTGACATTCCCGATAGAGACAGCGAGGACTATCTCTCGGACTCCAGTTGCATGACTGACATGTCGCTGGACTCCGAGGGATTGCCCGCACCCACCGGACGTACAACCCCCCTAAAGAGGCGGTTACACCCGGACGAAGAGGTAGTGGCGCCGTCTACCAGCCAAGGTGCGGTGCCAAAGGCAAAACGAGGACGTGGTCGGCCACCAACAACCGGCCAATACGTCGGCCTGGCCAAGGCACAGGCGCAATTAAATAAGGAGAAGGCTGAGAGTCTCCGGCTCGAGGCCGAAGCAGAGGTCGCCGTGACGGCGCGCGTGGCAAGGGAGGCGCGTGCGTCGCTACGTGCGAGCCCTGCACTAGAAGAAGACAGGTCGGAGCATACCAACGCAGCTCTGGCCAAAAGTGTCGAGACTTCGTTGGAGGCCGTACTCATGGTCGCCACGAAGTCTCAAAACCTGAAGGGCACATTTACGCGGTGCCTAAAGGAGGCGGTCGTCAGCATCAGGGCGGCCGTCACCGAACTTAGAGGCCGCACAATGACGGAGGAGATGGCGAGGCTGGAGGCGCAAAACGCGCAACTCCAAAGGCAAGTGGCCGAACTACGCCGCGAGCTGGAGGGGATGCGCCGACAACCACCTGCTGAGCCCGCCGGCAAGGATCTGCGCGAGCTATTAGCCGAGGTCTCTCGCTCCAATATAGAGACGCTCGGCAATATGCTAAACGCGAGACTTGCCGGCCTGGAGGACCGACTTTTGCCGGCCCCGAGAATAAGACCACCGCTGGCGGGGGATAGTGCCGACGTCCCCGTCGGTGCCCCAACAACAGCGGCACCGAAGAAGAAGGCGCCGAAAACAAAAAAGGCGCCCACGTACGCGACAGTGACGGCGCAGGTTGCGGCGGCCCCAAAAGAGGCACCGCCTGCACCCGCCCCGTCAAAGGCCTCAAAGGCAAAGAAGAAGAAAAAGCGGCCATCAATGGCCGCTCAGGAGGCGGCGCAAGGGGGGGACTCCAACAACCCCTCCCCCGCCGAGGCCCCGTGGACCACAGCAGGTCCACGCAAGGCCAAGAAGAAGAAGGGGACGACTACTCCATCCAAAGTCGCCCCTAAGAAGAAGAAGGCGAAGCTGCGCACCCCCGCCACTGCGGCCGTTACCCTCACTCTTGAGGAGAAGGCTGCGGAGAAGGGGGTTACGTACGCCAGCCTACTCAAGGAAGCCAGAGCGAAGATCGATCTTGGGGAATTCGACATCCCCAAGCTCGGTTTCCGCCTGGCTCAAACTGGCGCGCGCGTGCTCACCATCGACGGTGAGCGGGCGCAGGAGAAGGCGGACGCCTTTGCCGAGAGGCTCAGGAACGTCCTCAGCCCGGAGATAGTGAGAGTCGGCCGCCCGGTCAAATGCGCGGAGATGCGCGTCACCGGGCTGGACGACTCAGTGACGGCCGCCCAAGTCATCCTGGCGGCCTCACAAGAAGGAGGATGCCCGACCAGCTCCATCAGGTCGGGTAAAATAGTGGTGGGACCAAGAGGCGACGCGTCCTTATGGATGAGCGTCCCCGTTGCGGCCGTTAAAAAGCTGCTCAAATCTGGGCGGCTTCGCGTGGGCTGGGTCTCGGCAAAGGTGGCGCTGCTGGTCGCGAGGCCAAAGCGGTGCTACCGATGCCAGGACACCGGCCACGTCGCGGCGAAATGCCAGTCCTCGGTGGACCGTAGCCGGAGCTGTTTCCGGTGCGGGAAGCCGGGGCACAAGGCGGCAGATTGCGGAGAGGATCCGCACTGCTCGCTGTGTGAGGCCACTGGCAAGAAGGAGGTGGCACACGTGCTGGGGAGCGGCAGCTGCGTCTTCGCAAAGCCGCCCCCTAGCACGAAAGGGAAGCGAAAGGCTCCCTCCAGGGCCCGGCTCAAGAGGCCGCAAGCCCCCCAAGGCGCAAGGGCGGCTCAACCCGCCCCGCCGCAATGGAGGTAGAAGCATAGGCCCGTGGGTGGTGATCGGGGGATCACCGCCCACAGTATGGGCCCCGAGACGACAAGCTCCCCAATGCCCGGGGAGCTCTCGGAGAAGGAGCCGGTTACGGCTGAGGTAGTGGGCCGGTTGCGGCACGCGCTGCGGGGTCGTGGAAGAATGCGTGCGATTCCCACGGCCCCGTTAAAGGCGCAGAAGAAGGGCATCGGGGGGTTTTAGACGGTAAACCCCGGCGCACTCCATCTCGCGCCGGGGAGCCCGTCATACCCCTGCCGCCCTCCCCCGGGGGCGGCGGGGGATACGTAACGTATTTCCCCCCCGTCAAAAAAAAAAAAAAAAAAAAAAAAAAAAAAAAAAAAAAAAAAAAAAAAAAAAAAAAAGGCCACCCACAACTGGAGAATACGTTGGCATGGCTAAGGCCAAACAGGATTTTATTGCTTTGCAGCGTGAGGCCCTGATGGTCGAGGCCGAAGCCGAAATTACGGAATTGGCAAAGAAGCTTCCGCAGCGACGGTCACACCGGCTGTCGGAGGATTCCTACTCGGACATGACACTGACGGACGGAGAAGAGGAGGAGATTACCTCGGCTAAACTAGGCTCAACCATCACCACGAGCTTAGAGGTCATCTTAAGTGTGGCCAAGAAGTCAAAGAACCTCAGCGGACCTATGGTGAAGAACCTTAAGGACGCCACGGTGGCTATACGGGAGGCGTGTGCGATGATGCTAAATCGTTCCGCTACCGCTGAAACTAGGGCCCTGGAGGCGGCGAACATGCGCCTCTCCAAGGAGCTCTCTGAATTGAGGACTGAGCTCGCGGAGGTCAAACGTGAACTCACAAGCGCTCGACCGCAGGCTGCCCCCGTGGCGCCCTCGCGCGACTTGGAAGAGATGCTGGAGAGAGCGGTGCGGGAGGCGATCTCGATTTCGAGCGCCCGGCTGGACGCGCGGCTGGAGTGCCTGGAGGCTCGGCTCCTACCAGAGCCCCGCTTGCGACCACCTCTCGCTGCGGACAAGATAAGAGAGGCAGGCCAAAACCCACCTACATCCGTGTCGACGGCGAAGAATAAGACTCCTGAACCGGTGCCCGCGGTATCGACCTTGTCGCCCCCGCTCAACCCAGGCACGGCGCAGAAAAGAAGAAGGCTAAAAAGTCTGCTGCCGCCGTAGAAGCGGCAGCTGCGAGACAAGACGCTGCTCCAACTCCGACGGCGACGAAGGGACCACCTCCGACTGAGCTGTGGTCGCAGGTGGTCGGGAAGAAAGGGAAAGTACGGAAAATCTGGAAGAAAAGAAGAAAGGGTCTAGAAAGAAAAAGGAAAAAGACTGAAAAACTTCGCGCCCCAAGTCCGCAGCTGTGGTAATCACGCTGCAGCCAGGCGCGGAGGAACGAGGCGTCTCATACAAGGACGTCCTCGCAAAAGCCAAAGAGAGGATCGACCTGGTCGCGCTGGACATACCAGCCGTTAGGTTCAAGGTAGCAGTGACTGGGGCCAGAATGTTTGAGGTTCCGGGGGCTGCTAGTAAGGAGAAGGCAGACTTGCTCGCCGGGAAGTTGAAGGAGGTTATGGGGGAGGAAGATGTCCGCATTTCCCGACCCCAGAAATGCGCCGAACTGCGCGTAGTCGGATTAGACGACTCGGCTTCGGCGACAGAAATAGCGCAGGCCATCGCCACACCTGGTGGCTGCGCAGCCGGCGATATCAAGGTCGGCGAAATCAGAAGGGGCCGCAACGGCCGCGGCACGGCTTGGGTCAAGTGCCCGGTCGAAGCAGCAAAGAAGGTGACGGCACCGAGCACCAAGGTGTACGTCGGGTGGACCATGGTGCGCGTGACCCTACTTTCCACGCGCCCAATGCGGTGCTACCGCTGCCACCAGACTGGACCACACGCGGGCTACATGCCCCAGCGAGGACGATCGCAGTGGATTGTGCTTCCGCTGCGGTCAATCAGGCCACACGACTGCACACTGTAATAACGCACCACATTGCGCGCTGTGTGCAGCACATGGAAAACCGGCGGACCACAGCGTAGGCAGCAAGTCTTGCGGAAAGCCTGCGCCGAAGAAGAAGGACGGCTCTAAAAAGAGTAATACATCGCCGAGGCCCGCCGCAACATCTAAGGCGACCTCTGGTGATGGAGCGGTTGAAATGGAAGCCCAATAACGGCTGCCTTCCGGTTTTTGCAGGGCAACCTTAATCACTGCGCTCAAGCGCAGGATCTCTGGATGCAAGAAATATTGAAGAGGTCAATAGACGTTGCTGTGGTGTCCGAGCCGTATCGCGTCCTTCCAAGGAGCGACTGGATCGGCGACGCGGACTCGGTGGTGGCTTTGGTTTTAGGCCCCAAGGTCGTGCCTCCATCTTCTAGGAGCACGACTCGGGGTCACGGTTTCATCGTCGCTGATTTGGGGGCCCTCACCGTGGTGGGGGTCTACTTCTCCCCGAACAGACCCATCGCCGAGCTCGAGTCTTTACTCCTGCAGCTCACCACCTTCGTGAGCGGAGCAGCCAACCCCGTAGTCGTCGCCGGGGACTTCAACGCAAAGTCAACGCTGTGGGGTTCCCCGGCGACGAGTGCGAGAGGCAGAGCGGTCGTGGACTGGCTCACAGCCACGGGCCTAGTCGTGGCAAATCGTGGTGCTGTCAATACTTGTGTTCGCCGGCAAGGCGAGTCGATAGTGGACCTCACACTGGTCAGTCCATCTATCGCCCGCCGGATCAACAACTGGCAGGTTCTCGAGGAGGTCGAGACGCTCTCGGACCACCTATACATCAAATTCGACGTAATGGCTTCCACGTCGGAGCAAGGCCGGCCAATTCCATCCTGTGGCGGCCCAAGGTGGTCCTTGAAGAGAATAGATCGGGAACTTCTGGAGGAGGCGGCAATCGTTGCGTCTTGGGCGCTTCCCCCCTCCGACAATATAGACGAATGCGCGGAATGGCTAAGAGAGGCTATGCACGGCGTCTGCGATGCCTCAATGCCGCGTGTGGGACCTTTTAGGCCGCGCCGCCAAACGTATTGGTGGCGGCCCGAGCTGCTCCATCTGCAGCAACAATGCACGGCGGCCCGTCGCCGTTACAAAAGATATCGCAGACGACGTGTGAGAGACCAGCTGGAAGAGGAGGCTATATACGATGTATATCGTACAGCCTGCCTCACCCTTCGTGACGCCATACTGAAGGCGAAGGCTGATACCTGGCAGGAGTTTTTAGAAACCCTGGAAGAGGACCCGTGGGACAAGCCGTACAAATGGGTGCGACAAAAACTGCGCCCAGCTGTGCCCCCAATAACTCGGACTATACAACCGGAGCTCCGAAACAGAGTCGTGTCGGCCCTATTTCCATCTGGGGCCGAATGGTCGCCACTAACGGCACCACAAACGGAGGACTCCGAACCTGAAAGAGAGGAGGAAACGCCGACCGTTACGTCTGCTGAATTAGCGGTCGCGGTGCACAAAATGGGCCTGAAAAATACAGCCCCAGGCCTCGACGGCGTGCCAGGCCGTGCATGGATCCTGGCAATGAAGCACTTAGAGCCGCAGGTACTCGCCGCTTTGACCAGTTGCCTGGTCCAGGGCCGAGTACCTCGACAGTGGAAGACGGGCAAATTGGTGCTTCTGAGGAAGAATGGGCGTCCCGAAGACCAACCGTCTGCGTACCGGCCTATCGTCTTACTCGATGAGATATGTAAGACGTTGGAACGAGTTGTTGTGGC
Organism: Phengaris alcon alcon; assembly: GCA_037179445.1. Taxonomy (NCBI): domain Eukaryota; kingdom Metazoa; phylum Arthropoda; class Insecta; order Lepidoptera; family Lycaenidae; genus Phengaris; species Phengaris alcon. The sequence continues at coordinate 360,560 of JAYRCH010000074.1, forward strand.
GCGTCTCGTCCAACATCTAGAGCGCGTCGGGCCGAACCTGAGCGAGAACCAGTATGGGTTTCGCTCAGCTCGGTCCACAATAGGAGCGGTCGCACGTCTGCGGGACGTAGTAGAGGAGGAGGTGTCCCGGGGCGGGGTAGTTTTGGCAGTATCGCTGGATATTTCCAACGCCTTTAACTCCTTGCCCTGGGCAGCCATCAGGGAAGGCCTACGACGACACGGCGTTCCGAGATATTTACGCAACGTCATCAGCGATTACCTCTCGGAACGCTCCGTGCAATACCCAACCCAAGAGGGATGGGAGGAGAAGGAAGTGGTGTGTGGCGTTCCACAGGGGTCGGCTCTCGGCCCGACCCTGTGGAACATTGGATACGACACGGTGCTCTCCGGCGCCAATCTCCCAGGCGTCGAAGTAATCGGCTACGCGGACGACACCCTCGTTGTCAGTCGCGGCAACACACACCGCGACGCGATAGTCCTCGCGACGGCGGCGGTCGCGCAAGTAGTTCGGCGAATCAGAGCGCTGGGACTTGCGGTAGCCTTAGAGAAATCCGAGGCCCTATTCTTTCACGGGCCGAGGAACTCTCCACCACCTGGACTGGTTGTGATGGTCGGCGGGACCAGGATCAACGTCTCATCATCTCTGACGTACCTGGGTCTCGCCCTCGACGGCAAATGGACCTTTCGAGAACACTTCAGCCGTCTCTCGGCGAAGGTGACGAAGTCGGCCGGAGCCCTGGCCTCGCTACTCCCGAACCTCGGGGGTCCGAGCCTTGCCTGCCGGCGATTGTACATGGGCGTCGTACGATCCATGGTCATGTACGGCGCACCGATCTGGGCTGACCAGCTATTGCCCGAGAATCGGCTTGTGATAGGAAGACTACAGAGGGTGATGGCTACCCGGGCAGTGCGAGGCTACCGCACTATCTCCAAAGATGCGGCATGCCTGCTCGCGGGAAGCGTCCCCTGGGACATAGACGCGCGATCCCTCGCCGACGTGTACTGGCGCTGCGCTGCGGTCCGCGCGGAGGGCGGCAACCCTCTTCCAGATGTCGTCCGTCGGTGGAGGGACTCTGCCAAGGAGAGAAGCGAAGAGTTGTGGGCTGACCGGCTCCAAGAGCCCCAAGTCAGTATCGCTCTGGTGACGGCGATCCGCCCTCTACTAAAAGAGTGGCTCCAGAGGAAGTACGGCGCGCTCTCCTTCCGCCTCACGCAGGTGCTGACCGGGCACGGCTGCTTCGGTCGGTACCTGTGCGAGATAGTCGGGAGAGAAAACGACACGCGATGTCACCACTGTGACGAGGAAAGGGACACGGCCGAGCACACCATTACGGCCTGTCCCTCATGGAGTGGTCAACGTGCGGCACTACAAGCCGCAATCGGAATGGACCTCTCGCTGCCAGCAATTATACAATCTATGCTGAGCAGCGAGCAAGCGTGGACAGCGGTAGTGACTTTCGCGGAGGAGGTCATATCCGCTAAAGAGGAGGCCGAGCGCATAAGGGAAAGGGAGGCGCTCGACACCTCGAGGAGACGGCCGAGACGAAGACGCGCGATCAACAACGATGATAGCAGCGTTCCGTCTTAGCCGGAGAGCTCGGAGCGGCGGCGTGGGGACGCCGACGCTCATTGCACCGAGCTCCCGAGAGGGCCGTGATGCGCAACATACTCCTGCGCATCGTGGCAAAAGTGGTGGAAGGCCTATGCAAGCCCCAATGGGGCCTCTGCTCGGCCTGAGGGGCGCCTAATCGCCCCCAACGGGATGGGCCTGCAAATCCCACAACGCAGGCACCCGTCGTCGGAGTTGCGGTCGTCTTTATAGTTCCCGTGGCTCTGGCAAGGGCGGTACTGACGGAGTATCGCCGAGTTTTAGTGGGTAGGGCTGCGTCTATTTACCATCTGTCAGGCGCAGCGAGTCCTACATATCCGCGCAAGGGAATTCCCCAATCCCCCGCGGAATGCCTAAATGCATTTCTCGGCGTTAAAAAAAAAAAAAAAAAAAAAAAAAAAAAAAAAAAAAAAAAAAAAAAAAAAAAAAAAAAAAAGGTTGGGGCTCAGCCAGTTCGTCCTAGTTCGTGGCCCTGGGCAACGCTTGGGTGCGCCATCCCGTCTTTTGCGGGATGAGGTACCCACGCGGCTGAAGGCTGGCGCTATCTCTTTTCTTCTCTATCTTTCACCACCTTTTTTGTTTAACTTTCTTGTTTTGCATTACTTTTAGTTTGTTTTGTTTCTATCTTTCACCATCTTTGATTTCATCTCATACTATATTTCCTTATTATTTAACTCTTCTGATGGGGGAGCTCACCCCCGAAAAAAGAGACCGCGACCCGGGGTGTCGAAGTTAGAGTCATGGAAGATCGCATTTTGAAAAATATTCCCCGGGTGGGTCCCAGCGATGCTGGGGAATCCCACCCTCCTGCTTCGGCGGGAGGCAGCTCCATGTATACGGGGGGGGCACAAACTGCGATGAGGGAAGAGGCGGTCGTACAAACGACGGAGAAAGAGAGGGGCGCGATATCGCGACCTGGGCCAGTGCCGTTGCACATTACCGCATCGGAGCTGGACCCTATTACCGATGAGGACACTGACTTCTCGCAGCCGGTCCCTGATGGCAGGCGCCGGTTGCTTGAGATGCTCCGGAAAAAGAAATTGAGGGGCGACTTGGATCTGCCGCGAGTGATGCTCACGCGCGATCTGATCCTCGAGCGCACACTCTCCCGAACTGACAGCGAGGACTGCCTCTCGGACTCCAGTGATATGTCTGGAATATCACTGGACTCCGAGGGGTTGCCCGCAATCCCACCGGAAAGGACGAGCCTAAAAAGGCGAAACTCTGACGATGACATGGCGCCGCCCATCAGCAAAGGGGCGGTGCACAAGACAAAGAGGGGACGTGGCCGGCCACCATCAACCGGCCAATACGTCGGCCTAGCTCGGGCCCAAGCCGAGTTGAATAAGGAAAGGGCGGAAAGCCTCCGGCTTCAGGCCGAGGCTGAGATCGCCGAGACGGCACGGGAGGCGAGGCAAGCGAGAGCGACCATCAGCTCGAGCCCCAACGCACCCGTTGGAGAGAGAGTGTCTGAGCAGACCAGTGCGGCTCTGACTAGGAGCGTCGAGGCTTCGCTGGAGACTATTTACATGGTCGCCACGAAGTCATCGAACCTCAAAGGGACGTTCCAGAGGCACCTGAAGGAGGCGGTAGTGGCCATAAGAACGGCGGTGGCCGAAATAAAGGGCCGCTCAACTACCGATGAGATGGCACAACTCGAGGCCCAAAATAAGCGGCTCGAACAGCAGGTGGCCGAGATGCGTCGGGAGCTCGACGAGCTGCGCCGGCGAACGGCGCAACCTGCAGAAGATGACATGCGCCGGCTGTTGTCGGAGGTCTCTCGCTCCAACATAGAGACCTTCGGCAACATGCTGAACGCCAGGTTAGCCGGGCTGGAGGACCGTCTTCTACCGGCCCCGAGAATACGACCACCGCTGGCGGCGGACAATGCCACTTTAGGCACCCCACCAGTGGACAGTGAAACGTCGAAGGCGCCGAAGCCGAAAAAGGCGACGGCGCCCACTTACGCAGAAAAGACGGCAAGTACAGCGGCCCCTAAAGAGGCTCCGACTGCACCAGCACCATCTAAGGCCAAGTCTAAGGCCTCGAAGAAGAAGCGGCCATCATTGGCCGCTCAAGAAGCGGCACAAGGGGGGGAGCACACCAACCCCTCCCGCGCCGAGGCCCCGTGGACCACCATAGGTCCACGCAAGGCCGGGAAGAAGAGGAATGGGGCGGCTACAACAGCCAAAGCCGCCCCTAAAAAGAGAAAGAAAAAGAAGGCAAAACTGCGCACTCCGACCACAGCAGCAGTAACACTCACCCTTGAGGCGGGGGCTGAGGAGCGGAGCGCCACGTATGCTTCGGTGCTCGCAGAAGCGAGAAGTAAAGTCGACCTGGCGGAGTTCGGGATATCCAAACTCGGATTCCGCCTGGCTCAGACCGGCGCCCGAGTCCTGCTATTATCAGGAGAAGGCGCGCATGAAAAGGCCGACGCCTTTGCCACTCGGCTTAAGGAGGTGCTCGATCCTGAAGTCGTGCGGATCGCCCGCCCGGTGAAGTGCGCAGAAGTGCGCGTCACCGGTTTAGACGACGCAACGACGGCCGCCGACGTCATCAAGGCGGTCGCCCAAGAAGGTGGTTGCCCGGCCACCAACATCCGGTCGGGCAAAATAGTAGTAGGTCTCAGGGGCGCCAGGTCACTCTGGCTAAGCGTCCCAATTGCGGCAGCCAAGAAGCTGTCCAGCTCAGGGCAGCTGCAAGTCGGCTGGGTCCGGGCAAAGGTGGCGCTGCTGGCCGCGAGGCCCAAGCGGTGCTACCGGTGCCTGGACATCGGCCACCTGGCCACGGCGTGTAAGTGCTCGGTGGACCTCAGTAGGAATTGCTTCCGCTGTGGAAAGCCGGGCCACAAGGCGTCCGAATGCGGGGCAGACCCAAACTGCCCCGTGTGTGAGGTCGTTGATAGACCGAAGGAGCACGTGCTGGGGGCTGCTGGCTGCATAACAGTGGCCAAAAAGCCGCCCCCCAGCAAGAAGGGAAAGACTCCCACCAAAAAGGCCCGGCATAAAAAGCCTAAGGCCAACGGCGCAAGGGCGGAGCCAACCGCCCCCGCCATAGAGGTGATGGAGTCCTAGGCCCGTGGGCGGTGATCGGGGGATCACCGCTCACGCTATGGGCCCCGAGAAGAAAAGCTCCCCAATGCCCGGGGAGCTCTCGGAGAGGCAGGCGGCGGCATAACACCAGGCCGCCGCATAGAAGAGAGCCGGTTGCGGCACGCGCTGCGGGGTCGTGGAAGAATGCAATGCGATTCCCACGGCCCCGCGAACGGCGCTGAAGGTGGGCATCGGGGGGTTTTAGACGGTAAACCCCGGCGCACTCCATCTCGCGCCGGGGGAGCCCGTCATACCCCTGCCGCCCTCCCCCGGGGGCGGCGGGGGATACGTAACGTATTTCCCCCCGTAAAAAAAAAAAAAAAAAAAAAAAAAAAAAAAAAAAAAAAGGTTAGGTTAGGTTAGGTTAGGTTGGGACGATACCGGTTCCTCCACGTTGGTGTCCCTGGGCAACGCCTGAGTGCGCCACTCCGCTTTTTACACGGGGTGAGGTACTCAGGCGGCTGAACGCCGGTCTATCTCTATCTTTCACCATCTTTTTATAGTTTACTCTTCTTTTTTGCATTGTTTTATTTATTTTTCTGTCTTTCAACACCTTTTCTTTCTATCTTTCCTTTTACGTTTACTCTTCTGTGCGTGTGTGTTAGGTTTTGCGTGTTAGGTTTTGTTCTGAATGGTGACGAATGGGCTTTTACGGCCCCTAATCCAAGGTTTGTGGTGCCCGGCCATGGGATGCATGGCGAGCAGGCGGTCTCGTCCCGAGGGCACTGGGGCAGAATCACCCCTAATTGATCGGGCCAGAATCAGTCCACAAATGACAAACATGGAGAGCAATATGGAAAAAAATATTCCCCGGGTGGGTCCTCTTAGGAGGGAATCCCACACCCCCGCTTCGGCGGGGGGTCGCCCCACGTATACGGGGGGGGCACCTGTTGCTGTAGAGGCGGATGAGGAGACCGTGGTAAAGACGGTCGATAAGGAGAGAGGCGCGATGGCGCAACCAGGCCCGAAGCTGGCGCACATTACCGCGCCGGAGACGGGCCTCCTGACCGACGAAGACGTCGATTTCAGCCAGCCGCAGACCAACGGCGTGGAGCGGATGCTGAAATTGATGCAGAAGAAGAAGTTGCGGGGCGACCGAGATCTGCCGCGCGTATTGCTCACGCGCGACGTGATTATGCCGCCACCCCAACAAGGACGTGACATACACGAACTTGACAGCGAGGACTATCTCTCGGACTCCAGCTGCATGACTGACATGTCGCTGGACTCCGAGGGATTGCCCGCACCCACCGGACGTACGACCCCCCTTAAGCGGCGGTTTCACCCGGACGAGACAGAGACGGCGCCGTCCACCAGCAAAGGTGCGGTGCCGAAAGCCAAGAGAGGACGCGGCCGGCCGCCAACGACCGGCCAGTATGTCGGTCTGGCTAAAGCCCAAGCCGAATTAAACCGTGAGAAGGAGGCGGCTCTTCAGCTTCAGGCTGCAGAAGAGGTTGCCGAGAGAATGAAAACTGCGCGGGAGGTGCGCGCGACCATCTGCGCAAGCCCCGCTGCAGCCACAGAAGGAGACAAGTTGGAGCAAACAAACGCCGCTCTGACAAAAAGTATTGAGACTTCGTTGGAGGCCGTAACCATGGTCGCCACGAAGTCTCAAAACTTGAAAGGCACATTCCAACGGTGCCTCAAGGAGGCGGTCGCCAACATAAAGGCGGCCGTCGCCGAACTGAGGGGCCGTTCGATGACAGAGGAGATGTCGAGGTTGGAGGCGCAAAATGCGCAACTCCTAAGGCAAGTGGCTGAATTACGTCGCGAGCTGGAGGAGATGCGCCAACGACCAGCCGCACCTGCTGACAAAGATCTGCGTGAGCTGTTAGCCGAGGTCTCTCGCTCAAATATAGAGACACTCGGCAACATGCTAAATGCTCGACTTGCCGGCCTTGAAGATAGACTCCTTCCGGAGCCCCGTAGGAGACCTCCGCTGGCGGCGGATATTGCCACTGTAGGTGCTCCGCCAGTGGCGGAAAGGACAAAGGCACCGAAGCCTAGAAAGGCGACGGTGCCCACGTACGCGGAGGTGGCGACACCGATTGCAGCGGTCCCCCCTAAAGAGGCACCGCCTGCACCGGCTCCGCCCAAGGCCAAGAAAAAGGCCAAAAAGAAGAAGCGGCCATCAATGGCCGCTCAAGAGGCGGCGCAAGGGGGGGAACACACCGACCCCTCCCCCGTCGAGGCCCCGTGGACAACAAAAGGTCCACGCAAGGCCAAGAAAACGAAGAAGGGGGCGGCTACACCAGCCAAAGTCGCCCCAAAGAGGAAGAAGAAAAGGGCGAAACTTCGCCCCCCGACTACTGCGGCGGTCACCCTCACTCTGGGGGCTAACGCTGCTGAAAGGGGGGTGACGTACGCGAAGGTTTTGGGACAGGCTAGAGCGGCGATCGACCTGGGGGAGCTCGGTATCCCCAGGCTCGGCTTCCGCCTAGCCGAGACCGGAGCGCGCGTCCTCACCATTGCTGGTGAGGGGGCGCAGGAAAAGGCGGACGCCTTCGCCCAAAGGCTGAGGTCCGTCCTGCCTCCGGACGACGTGAAAGTCGCCCGCCCGGTTCTGTGCGCGGAGATCCGCGTTGCCGGGCTAGACGACTCAGTAGCGGCCGCCGACGTCATCCAGGCGGTCGCTACAGAAGGAGGGTGCCCGACTGACGCTATTCGGTCGGGTCAGCTGACGGTAGGGCCACGCGGGGACGCGTCGTTGTGGATGCGTGTCCCGATCGCGGCCGCCAAGAAGCTTACAAGCTCAGGGCGGCTGCGAGTTGGCTGGGTGTCGGCGAGAGTGGCGCTGCTGGCCGCGAGGCCTAAGCGCTGCTTCCGCTGTCAGGACACCGGCCACGTGGCGGCGAAGTGCCAGTGCCCGGTAGACCGCAGCCGGAGCTGCTTCCGCTGCGGGAAACCGGGGCACAAGGCGGCCGAGTGCAGGGAAGCGCCCAACTGCTTCCTGTGCGAGGCTGCCGGCAGGGCGGAGAAGGCGCATGTGCTGGGAGGAAGCGGCTGTGTCGCAAAGCCGCCTCCCGGCGCGAAGAGAAAGGCGCCAACCCAGAAGGCCCGGCTTAAAAAGCCCAAGGCCAACGGCGCAAGGGCGGATCCGTCCGCCCCCGCCATGGAGTTGGACGCCTAGGCCCGTGGGCGGTGATCGGGGGATCGCCGCCCGCACTATGGGCCCCGAGAGAAAAGCTCCCCAATGCCCGGGGAGCTCTCGGAGAGGCAAGCGGCGGCATAACACCAGGCCGCCGCATTAGAAGGGAGCCGGATGCGGCACGCGCTGGGGGGTCGTGGAAGAATGCTCTCGCGTTTCCCACGGCCCCTCCATTGGCGCTGAAGATGGGCATCGGGGGGTTTTAGACGGTAAACCCCGGCGCACTCCAACTCGCGCCGGGGGAGTCCGTCATACCCCTGCCGCCCTCCCCCGGGGGCGGCGGGGGATACGTAACGTATTTCCCCCCGTAAAAAAAAAAAAAAAAAAAAAAAAAAAAAAAAAAAAAAAAAAAAAAGGTTAGGTTGGGGACGATACCGGTTTCCTCCACGTTGGTGTCCCTGGGCAACGCTTGGGTGCGCCACCCCGCTTTCTACACGGGGTGAGGTACCCACGCGGCTGAACGCCGGTCTTTCTCTATCTTTCACCACCTTTTTATAGTTTACTCTTCTTTTGCACTCTTTTTATTTATTTTTCTATCTTTCAACACCTTTTCTTTCTATCTTTTCTCTTTTATTTATTCTTCTGTGCGTGTGTGCTAGGTTTTGCGTGATAGGTTTTTGTTCGAATGGTGATGGATGGGCTTTTACGGCCCCTAATCCAGGGTTTGTGGTGCCCGGCCGTGGGATGCGTGGCGAGCAGGCGGCTCGTCCCAAGGGCACTGGGGCAGAATCCCCCCTACTGGATCGGGTCAGACTCAGCCCACAATTGACAACAATGGAAGGTCAGCATGTTAAAAATTCTCCCAGGGTGGGTCCCGGCGATGCCGGGGAATCCCACACTCCCGTTTCGGCGGGAGATAGGGCCAGGTATACTGGGGGCCCAAAACATGCTTCGGTGGAGGTGGAGAGGAAGGAGGCCGTTGCGACGGCGAGAGATGAAGGCGCGATGGCGCATACCAGGCCGAGCTCGGCGCACCTTACCGCGTCGAGAACGGACCTTCTGACTGACGAGGACGTCGACTTCAGTCAGCCGCAGCCCAACGGCGTGGAGCGGATACTGAAGTTGATGCGAAAAAAGAAGTTACGGGGCGACGCAGACTTACCGCGCGTGCTTCTCACGCGCGACGTGATCATGCCGCCGCCCAGAACACCTGATAGAGACAGCGAGGACTATTTCTCGGACTCCAGCTGCATGACCGACATGTCGCTGGACTCCGAGGGATTGCCCGCACCCACCGGACGTACGACCCCCCTTAAGCGGCGGTTACACCCGGACGAGACAGAGGCGGTGCCGTCCACCAGCAAAGGTGCGGTGCCGAAGGCAAAGCGAGGACGCGGCCGCCCGCCGACCACGGGCCAATACGTTGGCTTGGCAAAGGCGCAGGCCGAATTAAATCGGGAGAAGGAAGAGGCACTTCGGCTTCAGGCCGCAGAGGAAGTCGCCGAGTCATTGAGAACTGCGCGGGGCGCGCGCGCGTCTATCTGCGCAAGCCCCGCCGCAGCCACTGGAGAAGACAGGTCGGAGCAGACCAGCCATGCTCTGGCCAAGGGTGTTGAGGCCTCGCTGGAGGCGATAACCATGGTCGCCACGAAGTCCCAGAACCTAAAAGGGACGTTTCAGCGGCACCTCAAAGAAGCAGTTGCCAACATACGGGCAACTTTTGCCGAAATGAGGGGCCGCGGTGAAAACGAGGAGATAAGGGCACTAGAAGCCCAGAACGAACGACTCCAACAGCAGCTCGACGCAATGCGCCGGGAGCTGGAAGAGATACGTCGCCAGGCGACAAAGCCCGCCACACAGGACTTGCAGCAGATGTTGTCGGAGGTCTCGCGCTCTAATATCGAGACCTTCGGCAACATGCTGAATGCGAGGTTGGCTGGCATAGAAGATAGGCTCCTCCCGGAGCCAAGGAGGAGACCACCGCTGGCGGCGGATAGTGCCGATGTGGGCACCACGCCAGCGACTGAAGTGACGAAGGCACCGAAGCCCAAAAGGGCGACGGCGCCAACATACGCGGACATGGCGGCACCGATTGCACCGGCCCTCAAAGAGGCTCCGGCTGCTCCGGCCCCGCCCAAGGCCAAAAAGGCCAAGAAGAAGAAGCGGCCAACAATGGCCGCAGCAGAAGCGGCGCAAGGGGGGGATATCATCAGCCCCTCCCCCGCCGAGGCCCCGTGGACCAAGGTAGGTCCACGCAAGGACAAGAAGACGAAGAAGGGGGCGGCTACAACAGCCAAAGCCGCCCCGAAGAAGAAGAGAGCGAAGCTTCGCCCTCCGACTACTGCGGCGGTCACCCTCACCCTGGGGGCGAGTGCTGTGGAAAGGGGGGTGACTTACGCTAAAATGCTAAGTCAGGCTAGAGCGGCGATTGACCTAGGGGAACTCGGTATCCCCAGGCTTGGTTTCCGCCTGGCCGAGACAGGAGCGCGCGTCCTCACCATTTCCGGTGAGGGGGCGCAGGAAAAGGCGGACGCCTTCGCCCAGAGGCTGAGGTCCGTCCTCCCATCGGAAGACGTAAAAGTCGCCCGCCCGGTACTGTGCGCGGAGATCCGCGTTGCCGGGCTGGACGACTCAATAGCGGCCGCCGACGTCATCCAGGCGGTCGCGAAGGAGGGAGGGTGCTCGGCTGAAGACATTCGGTCGGGCCAATTGTCGGTAGGGCCACGCGGGGACGCGTCATTGTGGATGCGTATCCCGGTCGCGGCCGCCAAAAGGCTTACAAGCTCAGGGCGGCTGCGAGTTGGCTGGGTGTCGGCGAGAGTGGCGCTGCTGGCCGCGAGGCCTAAGCGCTGCTTCCGCTGCCAGGACACCGGCCACGTGGCGGCGAAGTGCCAGTGCCCGGTAGACCGCAGCCGGAGCTGTTTCCGCTGCGGGAAACCGGGGCACAAGGCGGCCGAGTGCGGGGAAGCGCCCAACTGCTTCCTCTGCGAGGCTGCCGGCAGACCAGAGAAGGCCCATGTGCTGGGCAGTAGCGGCTGCGTAGCGAAGCCGCCCCCCAGCACGAAGCGAAAGGCGCCAACAAAAAAGGCCCGGCACAAAAAGCCCAAGGCCGACGGCGCAAGGGCGGTTCCCGCCCCCGCCATGGAGTTGGACGCCTAGGCCCGTGGGCGGTGATCGGGGGATCGCCGCCCGCACTATGGGCCCCGAGAGGTAAGCTCCCCAATGCCCGGGGAGCTCTCGGAGAGGCAAGCGGCGGCATAATACCAGGCCGCCGCATTAGAAGGGAGCCGGATGCGGCACGCGCTGGGGGGTCGTGGAAGAATGCTCTCGCGTTTCCCACGGCCCCTCCATTGGCGCTGAAGATGGGCATCGGGGGGTTTTAGACGGTAAACCCCGGCGCACTCCATCTTGCGCCGGGGGAGTCCGTCATACCCCTGCTGCCCTCCCCCGGGGGCAGCGGGGGATACGTAACGTATTTCCCCCCGTAAAAAAAAAAAAAAAAAAAAAAAAAAAAAAAAAAAAAAGGTTAGGTTAGGTTAGGTTAGGTTGGGGCTCAGCCAGTTCGTCCTCGTTCGTGGCCCTGGGCAACGCTTGGGTGCGCCACCTCGTCTTTTGCGGGGTGAGGTACTCACGCGGCTGAAGGCTGGCGCTATCTCTTTCTTCTCTATCTTTCACCACCTATTTTGTTTAACTTTCTTGTTTTTGCGTTAGTTTTATTTTGTTTTTCTATCTTTCACCACCTTTTCTTTCATCTCTAACTATCTTTCCTTTTAATTTAACTCTTCTGATGGGGGAGCTCACCCCCGAAAAAAGAGACCGCGACCCGGGGTGTCGGCGTTTTGGAGTATGGATAGTCGTAATGTGAAAAGTTTCTCCGGGCGGGTCCCGACGTCAGTCGGGGAATCCCGCACTGTGTCCGAAGAGTCTTCGGGCACAGTCTGGCCCACGTATACGGAGGGTGCCAACATTGCGAGGACGGATGAGAGGGCCGTTGCGACGGCGAGTGTAGTGGAGGTAGGCGCGACTACGCGCGCGAGTTCGAAGCCGGTGCCCCTTGCCGCGCCGGCGGCGGACTTGCTCACGGACGAGGATGTAGACTTTAGCAAGCCGCAACCCAACGGCTACGAGCGGATGCTAAAGCTCCTACAAAAGAAGAAGTTGAGGGGCGACAACGATCTGCCGCGCGTGCTGCTTACGCGCGACGTAATCATGCCGCCACCCAAACACGGAAATGACTTCCCTGACAGAGACAGCGAGGACTATCTCTCGGACTCCAGTTGCATGACGGACATGTCGCTGGACTCCGAGGGATTGCCCGCACCCACCGGACGAACGACCCCCCTAAAGAGGCGGTTAAACCCGGACGAAGACGTAGCGGCACCGTCTACCAGTAAAGGTGCGGTGCCTAAGGTCAAGAGAGGACGCGGCCGGCCTCCAACTACCGGCCAGTACGTCGGCTTGGCCAGAGCTCAGGCGGAGCTCAATAGAGAGAAGGCGGAGAGTCTCCGACTCGAAGCGGAGAAGGAGGTTGTCGAGAAGGTGAGGACGGCGAGAGAGACGCGAGTTTCCCTCTGCGCTGGCTCTGCGCCGCCTGACACACCGGAGCAGACAAACGCGGCCATCACGGCAAGCGTAGAGAGGTCCCTGGAGACCATAGCAATGGTTGCCTCCAGGTCCTCCAATTTGAAGGGGACATTTCAGCGGTTCCTCAAGGAGGCGGTCAATAACATCCGAACGGCCGTCACCGAACTGAGGGGCCGCTGTGAAACGGACGAGCTGCGGGCCCTAGAAGCGCAAAATGCGCGGCTCCAGCAGCAGATCGATGCCATGCGTCGAGAGATGGAGGAATTGCGGCGCCAGGCTACCAGGCCCGCTACCCAAGACGTGCAGCAGCTGTTGTCGGAGGTCTCGCGCTCCAATATCGAGACCTTCGGCAACATGCTAAATGCAAGGCTCGCCGGCCTGGAGGACAGACTTCCGCCGGAGCCCAGAAGACGACCCCCGCTGGCGGCGGACAGTGCTACTGTTGGCACCACGCCAGCGCCGGCGGTACAAAAGACGAAGGCGCCGAAGCCGAAAAAGGCAAAGGCGCCCACGTACGCGACAGTGACGGCGCAGGTTGCGGCGGCCCCAAAAGAGGCACCGCCTGCACCCGCCCCGCCAAACGCCCCAAAGGCTAAAAAGAAGACGAAAAGAAAGCGGCCATCAATGGCCGCTCAGGAGTCGGCGCAAGGGGAGACCAACAACCCCTCCCCCGCCGAGGCCCCGTGGACCACTGTCCAGCGTAAGGACAAGAAGAAGAAGGGGACGGCTACTCCATCCAAAGCCGCCCCTAAGAAGAAGAAAGCAAGACTGCGCGCCCCCGTCACTGCGGCCGTTACCCTCACTCTAGAGGAAAAGGCTGCGGAGAAAGGGGTCACGTACGCCACGCTGCTGAAGGAGGCCAGAGCGAAAGTCGATCTTGGGGAATTTGACATCCCCAAGCTCGGCTTCCGCCTCGCAGAAACTGGCGCGCGCGTGCTCACCATCGACGGTGAGCGGGCGCAAGAGAAGGCGGACGCCTTTGCAGACAAGCTCAGATCCGTCCTTAACCCGGAAGTAGTGAGAGTCGGCCGCCCGGTCAAATGCGCAGAGCTGCGCGTCACCGGGCTGGACGACTCAGTGACGGCCGCCCAAGTCATCCTGGCGGCGTCACAGGAAGGAGGATGCCCGACCAGCTCCATCAGGTCGGGCAAAGTTGTGATGGGACCGAGAGGAGACGCATCCTTGTGGATGAGCGTCCCCGTCGCGGCCGCTAAAAAGCTGCTCAGCTCTGGGCGGCTTCGCGTGGGCTGGGTCTCGGCAAAGGTGGTGCTGCTGGCCGCGAGGCCAAAGCGGTGCTACCGATGCCAGGACACCGGCCACGTCGCGGCGAAATGCCAGTCCTCGGTGGACCGCAGCCGGAGCTGTTTCCGCTGCGGGAAGCCGGGGCATAAGGCGGCAGAATGCGGAGCGGATCCGCACTGCTCGCTCTGTGAGGCCACTGGCAAGCAGGAGGTGGCACACGTGCTGGGGAGCGGCGGCTGCGTCTTCGCAAAGCCGCCCCCTAGCGGGAAAGGGAAGCGAAAGGCTCCCTCCAGGGCCCGGCTCAAAAAGCCGCAAGCCCAAGGCGCAAGGGTGGTTCCACCTGCCCCCGCCGTAATGGAGGTTGAAGCGTAGGCCCGTGGGTGGTGATCGGGGGATCACCGCCCACAGCATGGGCCCCGAGACGACAAGCTCCCCAATGCCCGGGGAGCTCTCGGAGAAGGAGCCGGTTGCGGCTGAGGTAGTGGGCCGGTTGCGGCACGCGCTGCGGGGTCGTGGAAGAATGCGTGCGATTCCCACGGCCCCGTTAAAGGCGCAGAAGAAGGGCATCGGGGGGTTTTAGACGGTAAACCCCGGCGCACTCCATCTCGCGCCGGGGGAGCCCGTCATACCCCTGCCGCCCTCCCCCGGGGGCGGCGGGGGATACGTAACGTATTTCCCCCCGTAAAAAAAAAAAAAAAAAAAAAAAAAAAAAGGGGACGATACCGGTTCCTCCACGTTGGTGTCCCTGGGCAACGCCTGGGTGCGCCACTCCGCTTTTTACACGGGGTGAGGTACTCAGGCGGCTGAACGCCGGTCTTTCTCTATCTTTTCACCACCTTTTTATAGTTTACTCTTCTTTTTGCATTATTTTATTTATTTCGTCTATCTTTCAACACCTTTTCTTTCTATTTTTCTCTTTTATTTACTCTTCTGTGCGTGTGTGTTAGGTTTTGCGTATTAGGTTTTTGTTTGAATGGTGATGGATGGGCTTATACGGCCCCTAATCCTTGGATTGTGGTGCCCGGCCTTGGGATGCGTGGCGAACAGGCGGTTTCGTCGTAAGGGCACTGGGGCAGAATCCCCCCTATTGGATCGGGTCAGCATCAACCCATACGTGAGCAATGATGGATAGTAAGCATGCGGAAAATTCTCCCAGGGTGGGTCCCGGCGATGCCGGGGAATCCCACACTCCTGCTTCGGCGGGAGATCGGGCCAAGTATACTGGGGGCCCCAAACATGCTATGGTGGAGGTTGAGACGAAGGAGGCCGTTGCGACGGCGAGAGATGAAGGCGCGATGGCGCATACTAGGCCGAGCCCGGCGCACCTTACCGCGTCGAGAACGGACCTATTGACTGATGAGGACGTGGACTTCAGTCAGCCGCAGCCCAACGGGGTTGAGCGGCTACTGAAGCTCATGCGGAAGAAGAAGTTGCGGGGCGACCCAGATCTGCCGCGCGTGCTGCTCACGCGCGACGTGATCATGCCGCCACCCCAACAAGGACGTAAGATACCTGAATTAGACAGCGAGGACTATCTCTCGGACTCTAGCTGCATGACTGACATGTCGCTGGACTCCGAGGGATTGCCCGCACCCACCGGACGAACAACCCCCCTTAAGAGGCGGTTACACCCGGATGAGTCAGAGGCGGCGCCGTGTACCAGTAAAGGTGCGGTGCCGAAGGCTAAGAGAGGACGTGGTCGGCCACCATCAACCGGCCAATACGTCGGCCTGGCTAAGGCGCAGGCAGAGTTGAATAGGGCGAAGGCGGAGGCCATCAGACTGGAGGCCGAGGCTGAGGTCGCCGACACGGCGCGGGCAGCAAGAGAGGCGCGTGCGTCAATCCACGCTGCCCACGCCACACCGGAAGAAGAGAGATCGGAGCAAACGGGCGTTGCTCTGTTAAAAAGCGTTGAGACTTCGCTGGAGGCCGTCACCATGGTCGCCACGAAGTCCCAAAACTTGAAGGGCACCTTCCAACGGTGCCTCAAGGAGGCGGTCGTTAATATAAGGGCGGCCGTCACTGAACTGAGGGGCCGTTCAATGACAGACGAAATGGCGAGACTGGAGGCACAAAACACGCGGCTCCAAAGGCAAGTGGCCGATATGCGTCAGGAGCTGGAGGAGCTGCGCCGGCAGGCATCCTGCCCCGCCGAGAAAGACCTGCGGCAACTCTTGGACGAGGTGTCGCGAAAAAATGTAGAGACGTTCGGCACAATGCTGAACGCTAGGCTGGCCGGATTAGAGGACCGACTTTTACCGGCGCCTCGAATACGGCCGCCACTGGCAGTAGACAGCGTCAGTGCCCCAACATCAGCGGCACCGACGAAGAAGGCGCCGAAGCCCAACAAGGCGACGGCGCCCACATATGCAGAAATGGCGGCACCAAGTGCGGCGGTCCCCCCCCAAGAGGCACCGCCCGCTCCGGCCCCGCCCAAGAAGGCGAAACAGAAAAAGCGACCAACAATGGTCACAAGAGAAGCGGCGCAAGGGGGGGATAACAGCAACCCCTCCCCCGCCGAGGCCCCGTGGACCACCGTAGGTCCACGCAAGGCCAGAAAGACGAAGAAGGGGGCGGCTACAACAGCCAAAGCCACCCCGAAGAAGAAGAGAGCGAAGCTTCGCCCCCCCACTACTGCGGCGGTCACCCTCACCCTGGGGGCGAGCGCTGCAGAAAGGGGGGTGACTTACGCGAAAGTTTTGAGTCAGGCTAGAGCGGCGATCGACCTGGGGGAACTAGGCATCCCCAGGCTGGGCTTCCGCCTAGCCGAGACCGGAGCGCGGGTCCTTACCATTGCTGGCGAGGGCGCGCAGGAAAAGGCGGACGCCTTCGCCTTAAGGCTAAAGTCTGTCCTGCCACCGGACGATGTTAAAGTCGCCCGCCCGGTTTTATGCGCGGAGATCCGCGTCACCGGGCTAGACGACTCCATAGCGGCCGCCGACGTCATCCAGGCGGTCGCGAAAGAAGGAGGGTGCTCGGCCGACGATATCCGGTCGGGCCAATTGACGGTGGGACCGCGGGGGGACGCGTCACTTTGGATGCGTGTCCCCATAGCAGCCGCCAAGAAGCTTGTGAGCTCAGGGCGGTTGCGAGTTGGTTGGGTGTCGGCGAGAGTGGCGCTGCTGGCCGCGAGGCCTAAGCGCTGCTTTCGCTGCCAGGACACCGGCCACGTAGCGGCGAAGTGCCAGTGCCCGGTAGACCGCAGCCGGAGCTGTTTCCGCTGCGGGAAACCGGGGCACAAGGCGGCCGAGTGCAAGGAAGCGCCCAACTGTTTTTTGTGCGAGGCTGCCGGCAGGCCGGAGAAGGCGCATGTGTTGGGAGGAAGCGGCTGCGTAGCGAAGCCGCCTCCCGGCGCGAAGAGAAAGGCGCCAACAAAGAAGGCCCGGGTCAAAAAGCCCAAGGCCGACGGCGCAAGGGCGGTTCCCGCCCCCGCCATGGAGTTGGACGCCTAGGCCCGTGGGCGGTGATCGGGGGATCGCCGCCCACACTGTGGGCCCCGAGAGGAAAAGCTCCCCAATGCCCGGGGAGCTCTCGGAGAGGCAAGCGGCGGCATAACAACAGGCCGCCGCATTAGAAGGGAGCCGGATGCGGCACGCGCTGGGGGTTCGTGGAAGAATGCTCTCGCGTTTCCCACGGCCCCCTCCATTGGCGCTGAAGATGGGCATCGGGGGGTTTTAGACGGTAAACCCCGGCGCACTCCATCTCGCGCCGGGGGAGCCCGTCATACCCCTGCCGCCCTCCCCCGGGGGCGGCGGGGGATACGTAACGTATTTCCCCCCGTAAAAAAAAAAAAAAAAAAATAAAAAAAAAAAAAAAAAAAAAAAGGTTAGGTTAGGTTAGGTTAGGTTAGGTTGGGGCTCAGCCAGTTCGTCCTCGTTCGTGGCCCTGGGCAACGCTTGGGTGCGCCACCCCGTCTTTTGAGGGGTGAGGTACCCACGCGGCTGAAGGCTGGCGCTATCTCTTTTCTTCTCTATCTTTCACCACCTATTTTGTTTAACTTTCTTGTTTTTGCATTAGATTTATTTTGTTTTTCTATCTTTCACCACCTTTTCTTTCATCTCCAACTATCTTTCCTTTTTATTTAACTCTGGTGGGGGAGCTCACCCCCGAAAAAAGAGACCGCGACCCGGGGTGTCGGAGTTTTGAGAATGGCAGATCGCAATAGTGAAAAGAATCTCCGGGTGGGTCCCAGCGATGGGGAATCCCACACCCCTGCTTCGGCGGGGGTCAGGTCCGCGTATACGGAGGGGCCAACTAGTGCGAGGGTTGTTGAGGAGGAGGTCATAGTGTTGACGCAGAAGGAGACGGGCGCGATGGCGCAACCAGGTCCGAAGCTGGCGCACCTTACCGCGCCGGCGGCGGAATTATTGACTGACGAAGACATTGACTTCAGTCAGCCGCAGCCCAACGGGGTTGAGCGGCTACTGAAGTTAATGCAGAAAAAGAAGAAGCGGGGCGACCAAGACTTACCGCGCGTGCTTCTCACGCGCGACGTGATCTTGCCGCCGCCCAAATTACCTGACAGAGACAGCGAGGACTATCTCTCGGACTCCAGCTGCATGACTGACATGTCGCTGGACTCCGAGGGATTGCCCGCACCCACCGGACGTACGACCCCCCTTAAGAGGCGGCTTTACCCGGAAGAGACAGAGGCGGTGCCGTCCACCAGCACAGGTGCGGTGCCGAAGGCCAAAAGAGGACGTGGCCGGCCACCAACCACCGGCCAATACGTCGGCCTGGCGAAGGCACAGGCAGAGCTCAACAGGGCAAAGGCGGAGGCCATCAGACTGGAGGCCGAAGCCGAGGTCGCTGATACAGCGCGGGCAGCAAGAGAAACGCGAGTCTCTCTCCCTGCAAGCCCTACCGCTATCACCACCCCAGAGGAGACAAACGCTGCTATTGCAGCAAACGTAGAGAGGTCCCTAGAGACGATCTTGATGGTCGCATCCAGGTCCTCAAATTTGAAAGGAACATTCCAGCGGTTCCTCAAGGAGTCGGTCAGCACCATCAGAACGGCCGTCACCGAATTGAGGGGCCGCTGCGAATCGGACGAGCTGCGGGCCTTGGAAGCCCAGAACGCGCGGCTTCAACAGCAGGTCGACGCGATGCGGCGAGAGCTGGAGGAGTTGCGGCGCCAAGCGACCAAGCCTGCCGCTGACGACTTGCAGCAGATGTTGTCGGAGGTCTCCCGCTCTAATATCGAGACCTTCGGCAACATGCTAAATGCGAGGTTGGCCGGACTGGAAGATAGGCTCCTTCCGGAACCAAGGAGGAGGCCACCGCTGGCGGCGGATAGTGCCACTGTGGGCACCACGCCGGCGGAGAATAAGACGAAGGCGCCGAAGCCTAAAAAGGCGACGGCGCCCACATACGCTGAGATGGCGTCAACGAGTGCGGCGGCCCCAATAGAGGCACCGCCAAAACCGGCCCCGCCAAAGGCTAAGGGCAAATCCAAGGCCAAAAAGAAGAAGCGGCCATCAATGGCCGCTAAGGAAGCGGCACAAGGGGGGGAGCACACCGACCCCTCCCCCGTTGAGGCCCCGTGGACTAACATAGGTCCACGCAAGGCCAAAAAGACGAAGAAGGGGGCGGCTACAACAGCCAAAGCCGCCCCGAAGAAGAAGAGAGCGAAGCTTCGCCCTCCGACTACTGCGGCGGTCACCCTCACCCTGGGGGCGAGTGCTGCGGAAAGGGGGGTGACTTACGCTAAAGTGCTAAGTCAGGCTAGGGCGGCGATCGACCTAGGGGAACTCGGCATCCCCAGGCTCGGTTTCCGCCTGGCCGAGACAGGAGCGCGCGTCCTTACCATTGCTGGCGAGGGCGCGCAGGAGAAAGCGGACGCCTTCGCCTCGAGGCTAAGGTCCGTTCTGCCACCTGACGATGTCAAAGTCGCCCGCCCGGTTCTGCGCGCGGAGATCCGTGTCGCCGGGCTGGACGACTCAGTAGCGGTCGCCGACGTCATCCAGGCGGTCGCTACAGAAGGAGGGTGCTCGGCCGACGACATTCGGTCGGGCCAACTGACGGTGGGGCCACGCGGGGACGCGTCGGTGTGGATGCGTGTCCCGGTCGCGGCCGCCAAGAAGCTCACGAGCTCAGGGCGGCTGCGAGTTGGCTGGGTGTCGGCGAGAGTGGCGCTGCTGGCCGCGAGGCCTAAGCGCTGCTTCCGCTGCCAGGACACCGGCCACGTGGCGGCGAAGTGCCAGTGCCCGGTAGACCGCAGCCGGAGCTGTTTCCGCTGCGGGAAACCGGGGCACAAGGCGGCCGAGTGCAGGGAAGCGCCCAACTGCTTCCTGTGCGAGGCTGCCGGCAGGCCGGAGAAGGCGCATGTGCTGGGAGGAAGCGGCTGTGTAGCAAAGCCGCCTCCCGGCGCGAAGAGAAAGGCGCCAACCAAAAAGGCCCGGCACAAAAAGCCCAAGGCCAACGGCGCAAGGGCGGTTCCGCCCGCCCCCGCCATGGAGTTGGACGCCTAGGCCCGTGGGCGGTGATCGGGGGATCGCCGCTCACACTATGGGCCCCGAGAAGGAAAGCTCCCCAATGCCCGGGGAGCTCTCGGAGAGGCAAGCGGCGGCATAACACCAGGCCGCCGCATTAGAAGGGAGCCGAATGCGGCACGCGCTGGGGGGTCGTGGAAGAATGCTCTCGCGTTTCCCACGGCCCCTCCATTGGCGCTGAAGATGGGCATCGGGGGGTTTTAGACGGTAAACCCCGGCGCACTCCATCTCGCGCCGGGGGAGTCCGTCATACCCCTGCCGCCCTCCCCCGGGGGCGGCGGGGGATACGTAACGTATTTCCCCCCGTAAAAAAAAAAAAAAAAAAAAAAAAAAAAAAAAAAAAAAAAAAAGGTTAGGTTAGGTTAGGTTTCCCCGGGGACGATACCGGTTCCTCCACGTTGGTGTCCCTGGGCAACGCCTGGGTGCGCCACTCCGCTCTTGACACGGGGTGAGGTACCCAGGCGGCTGAACGCCGGTCTTTCTCTATCTTTCAACACCTTTCTATAGTTTACTCTTCTTTTTTGCATTGTTTTTATTTATTTCGTCTATTTTTCAACACCTTTTCTTTCTATCTTTTCTCTTTTATTTACTCTTCTGTGCGTGTGTGTTAGGTTTTGCGTGTTAGGTTTTTTGTTCTGAATGGTGATGGATGGGCTTTTACGGCCCCTAATCCAGGGTTTGTGGTGCCCGGCCGTGGGATGCGTGGCGAGCAGGCGGCTCGTCCCAAGGGCACTGGGGCAGAATCCCCCCTAATGGATCGGGCGTGACTCAGCCCATATCCGAGCAACCATGGAGTGCAACAAGGAAACTATTCCCCGGGTGGGTCCTCTTACGAGGGAATCCCACACTCCCGCTTCGGCGGGGGGTCGCCCCACGTATACGGGGGGGGCACCTGTTGCTGTGGAGGAGGAGGCCGTGGCGACGGCGAGTAAAGCGAGTGGCGCGATGGCGCAAGCAGGGCCGAACCCGGTGCACCTTACCGCGCCGGAGACGGACTTGCTAACGGACGAAGACGTCAATTTCTCGCAGCCGGTACCTGATGGAAGGCGCCGGCTGCTCGAGTTATTAAAAAAGAAGGCTCTGAGGGGCGATCAAGGGTTGCCGCGCGTTATGCTCACGCGTGCGCTGCTCCCCGAACGCCCCCACACACCTGGACTTGACAGCGATGACTACCTCTCGGACTCCAGTGATATGTCTGGTATATCACTGGACTCCGAGGGGCTGCCCGTCATACCCGGACACGACGCATCTCGGAAGAGAAAACCTGGAGATGAAGATGTACCGCCTCTCAGCAAAGGGGCGGCACCAAAACCGAAAAGGGGACGCGGCCGGCCGCCTACCACAGGCCAATACGTTGGCTTGGCCAAGGCGCAGGCTGAGCTAAATCGGGAGAAAGAGGAGAGCCTACGTTTAGAGGCAGAGAGGGAAGTTGCGGTGACAGCACGAGCGGCAAGGGAGGCGCGAGCTTCCCCCCGCGCTAGTCGTGCCCCAGTTGAAGGCAACCAGGAGAGGACAGGCGCAGAGCTCAATGAGAGCGTAGAAAGGTCGCTGGAGACCGTCACCATGGTCGCCAGCAAATCTGCAAACCTTAAAGGGACCTATCAACGGTTTCTGAAGGAGGCGGTCGCAAATATAAGGGCGGCCGTCACAGAGATGAGGAGCCGTTGCCAAACAGACGAGCTGCGGGCTCTGGAGGCCCAGAACGCGCGACTCCAACAGCAAATGGAAGTCATGCGCCAGGAGCTGGTGGAGCTGCGGCGACAGGCCTCCAAGCCCGCCGCTCAGGACCTGCAGCAGATGTTGTCGGAGGTTTCGCGTGCCAATATCGAAACCTTCGGCAACATGTTGAATGCACGGCTGGCAGGAATTGAGGATAGGCTCCTCCCGGAGCCCCGGAGGAGACCGCCGCTGGCGGCGGACAGTGCCGGCACTACGGCAGGCACCCCACCGACGATGGAAAGGACGAAGGCGCCAAAGCCAAAAAAGGCAACGGCGCCCACGTACTCAGAAGTAGCGGCACAAAGTGCGGCGGCCCCCTCCAAAGAGGTGCCGTCTGCACCGGCCAAAAAGAAGAAGGTGATGAAGAAGCGGCCAACAATGGCCGCTCAGGAGGCGGCGCAAGGGGGGGAGCACATCAACCCCTCCCCCGCCGAGGCCCCGTGGACAGAAGTGGGTCCACGCAAGGCCAAGTCGAAGAAGGGGACGGCTACTCCAGCCAAAGCCGCCCCTAAGAAAAAGAAGAGGAAGGCGAGGCTGCGCACTCCAGACACTGCGGCCGTTACCCTCACCCTTGAGGAGAAGGCTGCGGAGAAGGGGGTGACGTATGCCACGCTTCTGAAGGAAGCCAGGGCGAAAGTCGATCTGGGGGAGTTCGATATCCCAAAGCTTGGCTTTCGTCTGGCGGAAACCGGCGCGCGCGTGCTCACGATTGCAGGTGAGGGGGCGCAAGCGAAGGCGGACGCTTTCGCTGAAAAGTTGAGGGCAGTATTAAGCCCAGAGATTGTGAGGGTCGGCCGCCCGGTCAAATGCGCAGAGTTGCGCGTGACCGGGCTGGACGACTCAGTGACAGCCGCCCAAGTCATCATGGCGGCGTCACAAGAAGGAGGATGCCCGACTAGCTCAATCAGGTCGGGCAAAATAATGGTGGGACCGAGAGGGGACGGGTCCTTATGGATGAGCGTCCCTGTTGAGGCAACCAAGAAGTTGCTCAGTTCTGGGCGGCTTCGCGTGGGCTGGGTCTCGGCAAAGGTTGCGCTGCTGGCCGCGAGGCCAAAGCGGTGCTTCCGATGCCAGGACACCGGCCACGTCGCGGTGAAATGCCAGTCCTCGGTGGACCGTAGCCGGAGCTGTTTCCGGTGCGGAAAGCCGGGGCACAAGGCGGCAGAGTGTGGAGCGGATCCGCTCTGCTCGCTGTGCCAGGCTACTGGCAAGGAGGAGGTGGGACACGTGCTGGGGAGCAGCGGTTGCGTTTTCGCAAAGCCGCCCCCCGGCGCGAAAGGTAAGGGAAAGGCTCCCTCAAGGGCCCGGCATAAAAAGCCGCAAGCCCAAGGCGCAAGGGCGGCTCAACCCGCCCCCGCCATGGAGGTCGTAGCCTAGGTCCGTGGCCGGCGATCGGGGGATCGCCGGTCACAGTAAGGGCCCCGAGAGGAAAGCTCCCCAATGCCCGGGGAGCTCTCGGAGAGGCGCGCGGCGGCACGTCATCAGCCGCCGCACTGGGAGAGAGCCGGATGCGGCACGCGCTGCGGGGTCGTGGAAGAATGCCTTGCGATTCCCACGGCCCCGTTAAAGGCGCTGAAGATGGGCATCGGGGGGTTTTAGAAGGTAAACCCCGGCGCACTCCATCTCGCGCCGGGGGAGTCCGTCATACCCCTGCCGCCCTCCCCCGGGGGCGGCGGGGGATACGTAACGTATTTCCCCCCGTAAAAAAAAAAAAAAAAAAAAAAAAAAAAAAAAAAAAAAAAAAAAAAGGTTAGGTTTCCCCCCGACGGTTGCCCGCCTTGTCGTGGCGGTGGGGCTCAGTAGCCGTGGATGGTGGACCACGGCGAAGCAAAGAGGCAACCAGGGCCGGCTGGGCAGGAGGCCAGGCCGGCCCGAGGAGGGGCGCTCCCGGCGGACTGGAGGAGCCGGTCCGCTGCGGACGCGCCTGGTGGTGGGGCCGCAGAAGAAGAGGAGTGCCGGTATTACGGTGCGCCGTACTCCCTATCTTCTGCGGCCGTGGAGGGTCGCAGGGGGAGAGGGTGGTGGTTTTGTGCCGCTATCCCTACCCCCCTGCGAGCCGGCGGGGCCGTTCCGCATGAAAACGGCATCGGTGGGGCCGCAGAGGAAGAGGCAAGTTCGGTATTACGGTGCGCCGCTTGCCCTATCCTCTGCGGCCGAGGTGTGAGGAGTAAGGCTCCCTCCAGGGCCCGGCTCAAGAGGCCGCAAGCCCAAGGCGCAAGGGCGGCTCAACCCGCCCCCGCCGCCATGGAGGTCGTAGCCTAGGTCCGTGGGCGGTGATCGGGGGATCGCCGCCCACACTATGGGCCCCGAGAGGAAAGCTCCCCAATGTCCGGGGAGCTCTCGGAGAGGTAGCGGCGGCACGTCATCAGCCGCCGCAGTGGGAGAGAGCCGGATGCGGCACGCGCTGCGGGGTCGTGGAAGAATGCCTTGCGATTCCCACGGCCCCGCGAACGGCGCTGAAGGAGGGCATCGAGAGGTTTTAGTGAGTAAACTCCGGCGCACTCCATCTCGCGCCGGGGGAGTCTCACATAACTCTGTTGCCCTCCCCCGGGGGCAGCAGGGTATACGAAAAGTATTTCCTCTCGTAAAAAAAAAAAAAAAAAAAAAAAAAAAAAAAAAAAAAAAAAAAAAAAAAAAAAGGTTAGGTTAGGTTTCTACCGGACTTGACAGCGACGACTACCTCTCGGACTCCAGTGATGTGTCTGGCATATCGCTGGACTCCGAGGGGCTGCCCGTCGTACCACCGGAACGGACAGGCCTGAAGAGGCGAAACTCTGATGACGACATAGCACCGCCCATTAGTAAGGAAGCGGTGCCTAAACCAAAGAGGGGACGTGGCCGGCCACCATCAACCGGCCAATACGTCGGCCTGGCTCGAGCTCAAGCCGAGCTAAACAAAGAGAAGGCGGAAAGCCTTCGGCTTCAGGCCGAGGCTGAGATCGCCGAGACGGCGCGGGAGGCAAGGCAAGCGAGAGCGACCATCTGCTCAAGCCCCAACGCCCCCGCAGGAGAGAGAGAGTCGGAGCAGACCAGTGCAGCTCTGACTAGGAGCGTCGAGGCTTCGTTGGAGACAATCCATATGGTCGCCACGAAGTCCTCAAACCTCAAGGGGACATTCCAGAGGCACCTGAAAGAGGCGGTAGTAGCCATTAGAGCGGCGGTGGCCGAGATGAAGGGCCGCTCAACTACCGATGAGATGGCGAAACTCGAGGCCCAAAATGCGCGGCTCGAGAAGCAAGTGGCCGAGATGCGTCGGGAGCTCGACGAGCTGCGCCGGCGAACGGCACAAACCGCAGAAGGAGATATGCGTCAGATGTTGTCGGAGGTCTCTCGCTCTAACATAGAGACCTTCGGCAATATGCTGAACGCCAGACTGGCCGGGCTGGAGGACCGTCTTCTGCCGGCCCCTAGAGTGAGACCACCGCTGGCGGCGGACAGTGCCACCGTAGGCACCCCGCCAGCGGCAGCGAAGTCGAAGGCGCCGAAGCCCAAAAAGGCGACGGCGCCCACTTACGCGGAAGTGGCGGCACCTAGTGGAACGGCCCCCATAGAGGCACCGCCTACATTGGCCCCACCTACAGTGGCCCCGCCTAAGAAGGCGGCGAAAAAGAAAAAGCGGCCCACAATGGCTGCAAGAGAAGCGGCTCAAGGGGGGGAGGACACAAACCCCTCCCCCGCCGAGGCCCCGTGGACCACCGTCGGACCACGCAAGGCCAGGAAGGAGAAGGGAGCGGCTAAAACACCGAAGGCCGCTCCGAAGAAGAAGAGAAAGGCAAGGCTTCGCCCCCCTACTACCGCTGCAATCACCCTCACTCTCGAGGCTGGTGCTGCGGAGAGGGGGGTGACGTATGACAAGATCCTGCGCGAGGCCCGGGCGAAGGTCGATCTCGGGGAGTTAAACATCCCCAGACTCGGCTTCCGCCTGGCTCAGACGGGCGCGCGTATATTGTCCGTGGATGGAGAGGGGGCGAACCAGAAGGCGGATGCTCTGGCCGCGAGGCTGCGTTCGGTCCTAAGCCCCGACAGCGTGAGAATCGCCCGCCCGGTTAAATGTGCAGAATTGCGCATCACCGGGTTGGACGACGCGACGACGGCCGCCGATGTCATCGAGGCGGCCGCAAGAGAAGGAGATTGCCCGGCCACCAACATCCGGTCGGGCAAAATCGCCGTGGGCCCAAGGGGTTCGCGAAGCCTCTGGCTCAGCGCCCCAATAGCAGCCGCCAAAAAGCTCATCAGCTCTGGGCGGCTGCAGATCGGCTGGATCGAGGCGCGAGTGACACTGCTGGCCGCGAGGCCCAAGCGGTGTTTCAAGTGCCTCGACACCGGCCACTTAGCGACGAAGTGCTCGTGCCCGGTCGACCTCAGTGGAACTTGCTACCGCTGCGGGAAGCCGGGGCACAAAGCGCAACAGTGCGAGGCGGCTCCGAATTGCCCGGTCTGTGAGGCCGTAAGCAAGCCGAAGGAGCACGTGCTGGGGAGCAGCGGCTGCATCACAGCACCCAAGCCGCCCCCCGGCACGAATAAGAAGAGGAAGGCTCCTTCCAAGGCCCGGCTTAAAAAGCCCAAGGCCGGCGCAAGGGCGGTTCCCCCCGCCCCCGCCACTATGGAAGTAGAAGCCTAGACCCGTGGGCGGCGATCGGGGGATCGCCGCTCACACTATGGGTCCCGAGCGCAAAGCTCCCCTATGCCCGGGGAGCTCTCGGTGAAGGCAGGCGGCGGCATTCAACCTAGCCGCCGCAACAGAGGAGGGCCGGTCGCGGCACGCGCTGCGGGGTCGTGGAGATATGCTCACGCGATTCCCACGGCCTCGCATTGGCGCAGAAGAAGGGCATCGGGGGGTTTTAGTCGGTAAACCCCGGTGCACTCCATCTCGCACCGGGGGAGTCCGACATACCCCTGCTGCCTTCCCCCGGGGGCAGCGGGGGATTCGTAACGAATTTCCCCCCGCAAAAAAAAAAAAAAAAAAAAAAAAAAAAAAAAAAAAAAGGTTAGGTTAGGTTGGGGACGATACCGGTTCCTCCACGTTGGTGTCCCTGGGCAACGCCTGGGTGCGCCACTCCGCTTTTTACACGGGGTGAGGTACTCAGGCGGCTGAACGCCGGTCTTTCTCTATCTTTCACCACCTTTTTATAGTATACTCTTCTTTTTTGCATTGTTTTATTTATTTCGTCTATCTTTCAACACCTTTTCTTTCTATTTTTTCCCTTTTATTTATTCTTCTGTGCGTGTGTGTTAGGTTTTGCGTGTTAGGTTTTTGTTTTGAATGGTGATGGATGGGCTTTTACGGCCCCTAATCCTTGGATTGTGGTGCCCGGCCTTGGGATGCGTGGCGAACGGGCGGTTTCGTCGTGAGGGCACTGGGGCAGAATCCCCCCAAATGGATCGGGCCAGAAATCAGTCCACAAATGACAGTTATGGAGGTCCGTATTATGAAAACTACTCCCCGGGTGGGTCCCAGCGATGGGGAATCCCACACTCCCGCTTCGGCGGGGGATCGGCCCGTGTATACGGGGGGGCCACATAGTACGTTAGCGGAGGAGGAGAAGGCGGGAGAAAGAAAGGAGGAAGGCGCGACGGCGCAAAACAGCCCGAGCTCGGCGCACCTAACCGCGTCGAGAACGGACCTTCTGACGGATGAGGAGGTTGATTTCTCTCAGCCGCAGCCTAATGGAGTGAAGCGGCTGTTGAGACTCCTCCAAAGGAAAAAAGAAAGGGGAGACACTGAGGGACTCGCGCGCGTCCAGCTAGAACGCGACCTCAGAATTCCGTCCTCCGATGATGATGTAAAGGACATGGCGCGCGTGCCACGCGTAGTGTTGCGCGACGTAATGGCACCGCCGCCCAACCCTGAACCTGGATCTATGAGAGATAGCGACGACTATCTCTCCGACTCCTCGGTCTACAGCGCTATGTCGCTGGAGTCCGGGGAGTCCACCACCGGATTTGACAAACCTCGTAAGAGGAAACCCGATTATGACTCGGTACCGTCCTTCAGTAGTGGGGCGGTACCAAAACCCAAGAAAGGACGCGGCCGGCCACCAACGACCGGCCAGTACGTTGGCCTGGCTAAAGCACAGGCTGACTTAAACAGAGCGAAGGAGGAGGCTATTCGGCTTCAAGCCGAGGCTGAGGTAGCAGAAGTGGCGAGAACGGCAAGGGAGACGCGAACATCACCCCGCGCAACCCCCGCCACTATCGGAGATGAGGTGTCGGAGCAGTCGAGCGCTGCCCTGGCCAAAACCGTGGAGGCTTCGCTAGGCGCCATTACAATGGTCGCCGTGAAGTCCTCCAACCTTAAGGGCACGTTTCAAAAGTGCCTCAAGGAATCGGTCGCGACTATAAGAGCGGCTGTCGCTGAGATGAGAAGCCGCTCTACTACCGAAGACATGGCGAGGTTGGAAGCCCAGAATGCGCGGCTTCAAGAGCAAATGACCAGAATGGGTCAGGAGCTTGAAGAGCTGCGCAGACGGGCTAACAACATCCGCCCCATACAAGAAGAAATGCGCGAGCTGTTGGCGGAGGTCTCTCGATCTAATTTAGAGACCTTCGGCAACATGCTCAACGCCAGGCTGGCCGGACTTGAGGATAGACTCTTGCCGGAGCCAAGGAGGAGACCTCCGCTGGCGGCAGACGCTGTCAACACCTGTGTAAGCGCCCCGCCGGCGGCCACCGGAAGTAAAAAGGCGCCGAAGCCCAAAAAGGCGACGGCACCCTCATACGCGGAGATGGCGGGAACAAGTGCAGTGCCCCCCCAAGCGGCGCCGACTGCACCGGTCCAGCCAAAGGCTAAACAGCCAAAAAAGAAGAAGCGGCCATCAATGGCCGCTCAGGAGGCAGCGCAAGGGGGGGTGAACACCAGCTCCTCCCCCGCCGAGGACCGAAGTTGGACCGAAGTTGGGCCACGTAAGGCCAGGAAAGAGAAGGGGGCGGCTAAAACACTCAAAGCCGCCCCGAAAAAGAAGAAGGCGAAACTTCGCCCCCCCTCCACCGCAGCCATCACCCTCACCCTTGAGGCGAGGGCCGCGGAGAGGGGGAAAACTTACGAAAAGGTGCTCCGTGAAGCCAGAGCGGGGATCGACCTCGGGGAACTTAACATCCCCAGGCTCGGTTTCCGCCTGGCACAAACCGGTGCGCGCGTTCTGTCCGTCGATGGAGAGGGCGCAGATGGGAAGGCGGACGCGCTTGCCGCAAGGTTGCGAGCAGTCCTCGGTTCAGACGTAAAAGTCGCCCGCCCGGTGAAATGCGTGGAAATGCGCATCACCGGGCTGGACGACTCAACCACAGCCGCCGACATCACCGAGGCGGCTGCAAAGGAAGGAGGTTGCCCGGCTACCAACATCCAGTCGGGCAAAGTCGTTGTGGGCCCAAGAGGAGCCAGGTCCCTCTGGCTCAAAGTCCCGGTGGCGGCCGCAAAGCAGCTCTTGAGCTCTGGGCGGCTGCAGGTTGGCTGGGTCGAGGCGAAGGTGGCACTGCTGGCCGCGAGGCCCAAGCGGTGTTACCGTTGCCTCGACACTGGCCATTTGGCGGCGCAATGCAAGTGCACGGTGGACCTCAGCCGGAACTGTTTCCGCTGTGGGAAGCCGGGGCACAAAGCGCCTGCCTGCGAAGCGGCTCCGAACTGCCCGGTCTGTGAGACCCAAGGCAAGCCGAAGGAGCACGTGGTGGGGAGCATCGGCTGCATTATAGCTGCCAAGCCGCCCCCCACGAAAAAGAAGGGAAAGGCTCCGAACAAAAAAGCCCGGCGTAAAACGCCTAAGGCTAAAGGCGCAAGGGCGGTTCAGCCCGCCCCCGCCATGGAGACGGAAGCCTAGACCCGTGGGTGGTGATCGGGGGATCGCCGCCCACACTATGGGTCCCGAGCGCAAAGCTCCCCTATGCCCGGGGAGCTCTCGGTGAAGGCAGGCGGCGGCACAACACCAAGCCGCCGCAACAGAAGAGGGCCGGTCGCGGCACGCGCTGCGGGGTCGTGGAGCTATGCTTCGCGATTCCCACGGCCTCGCATTGGCGCAGAAGAAGGGCATCGGGGGGTTTTAGTCGGTAAACCCCGGTGCACTCCATCTCGCACCGGGGGAGTCCGACATACCCCTGCTGCCTTCCCCCGGGGGCAGCGGGGGATTCGTAACGAATTTCCCCCCGAAAAAAAAAAAAAAAAAAAAAAAAAAAAAGGTTAGGTTAGGTTAGGTTGGGGGGGGACGATACCGGTTCCTCCACGTTGGTGTCCCTGGGCAACGCCTGGGTGCGCCACTCCGCTTTTTACACGGGGTGAGGTACTCAGGCGGCTGAACGCCGGTCTTTCTCTATCTTTCACCACCTTTTTATAGTTTACTCTTCCTTTTGCATTATTTTATTTATTTTCTCTATCTTTCAACACCTTTTCTTTCTATCTTTTTCTCTTTTATTTACTCTTCTGTGCGTGTGTGTTAGGTTTGCGTGTTAGGTTTTTGTTTGAATGGTGATGGATGGGCTTTTACGGCCCCTAATCCTTGGATTGTGGTGCCCGGCCTTGGGATGCGTGGCGAACGGGCGGTTTCGTCGTGAGGGCACTGGGGCAGAATCCCCCCTATTGGATCGGGTCAGACTCAGCCCACAATTGACAAAGATGGAAAGCTGCAATACGGATAATATTCCCCGGGTGGGTCCTCTTCGGAGGGAATCCCACACTCCCGCTTCGGCGGGGGGTCGCCCCACGTATACGGGGGGGGCACCTATTGCACTGGAGGTGGAGGAGAAGGCGGGAGAGATGAAGGAGGGAGGCGCGATGGCGCAGAATAGGCCGAGCTCGGTGCCCCTAACCGCACCGGGAACGGAACCTCTAACGGACGAGGACGTGGATTTCTCGCAGCCGCAGCCTAATGGTGTGCAGCGGCTGCTGAGGCTCCTACAAAGAAAGAAGGAGAGGGGTGACACAGAGGGGCTTGCTCGCGTGCAATATGAACGCGAGCTAAGACTCACGCCCCCCGATGAGAGCAAAAATCCAGCCGTGCCGCGCGTGCCACGCGTTGTGCTCGAGCGGCTGCTGCCTCCAGGACTGGACTCCACGAGAGATAGTGACGACTACCTCTCTGACTCCTCGGTCTACAGTGCCATGTCGCTGGAATCCGGGGAGTCCAACACCGGACGGACTGGCCTCAAAAGGAGGAACTCTGGAGATGACAATGCACCGCTCATAGGAAAGGGAGCGGTGCCAAAACCTAAAAAAGGACGTGGCCGGCCACCAACAACCGGCCAATACGTCGGTCTGGCGAAAGCGCAGGCCGACCTCAATAAGGCTAAAGAAGAGGCCCTTCGGCTTCAGGCCGAAGAAGAAGTGACCGAAACGGCGAGGACTGCCAGAGCGGCGCGCTTGTCACTCTGCATTACCCCCGCCAAAATGGAGGAAGAGTCGGAGCGGACAAGCTCTGCACTAACTAAGAGCGTGGAGGCCTCGTTGGAGACCATAACTATGGTCGCCACGAGGTCCTCTAACCTAAAGGGTACCTACCAGCGGTTCCTCAAAGACGCGGTTGCCAACATCAAGGCAGCCGTTGGCGAAATGAGGGGCCGCTGTGCAACGGAAGAGATACAGGCCCTGGAAGCCCACAACACCCGGCTCCAGAGGCAAATAGAAGAAATGCGCCGTGAGCTTGATGAGCTGCGGCGCCAGGTTGCTCGCCCGCCTGAGCAAGACGTGCGTCAGCTGTTGGCGGAGGTCTCACGCACCAATGCGGAGACCTTCGGCAATATGCTGAACGCCAGGTTGGCTGGTCTGGAAAACCGTCTACTTCCAGAACCACGACTACGCCCACCACTGGCAACGGACTCCCTAAGCGACACCGCACCGGCTCATGCAGCGGGCAGTGATGTTGCCCCGGGAAAGAAAAAGAAGAAGACTCCAAAGACACTGAAGGAGAAAAGACCGGTCGCGGTGGTCGAAGCGACAGAGACAGTAGCAGGTGTCGGTGCAGTCACACCCACACCGCCGACTGCGAAGAAGAAGAAAAAGACCAAGAAGAAGAGCTTGGCCGCACAGGAGGCCGCAGAATCTAGGGTCATTCCAACCCCTGCTTCTGCTGACGCCCCGTGGACTACAGTAGGGCCACGTGGGTCAAAATCGAAGAAAAAGGCGAAGGCAGCCAAAAGCGCCCCAGCCAGGACGAAGAAGGCGAGGCTTCGCCCTCCCACTACGGCAGCCATCTCCCTCACCTTACAGGAGGGGGCGAAGGATAGGGGGGCGACTTACGCCAAGATATTGTCGGACGCCAAGGCACGTATCGACCTCCGGGAGTTCGGCATCGCCAAGCTAGGCTTCCGGGTGGCCGAGACGGGCGCCCGATTGCTGACAGTGGACGGAGAGGGCGCTTCGGAGAAGGCGGACGCTTTTGCAGCGAGGCTGAAAGCGGTCGTCGACCCAGAGGCAGTGCAGGTGGCCCGCCCGGTGAAGTGCGCGGAGATGCGCGTCACCGGGTTAGACGACGCTGTGACGGTCGCCGAAGTCGTGGAGGCGGCTGCTAATGAAGGAGGCTGCCCGGCCAACACTATCAGGCCGGGCAAGATCGTAGCCGGACGCAGAGGGGACGGCTCCCTCTGGATGAACGTCCCAGTAGCGGCCGCCAAGAAGCTCTCAAGCTCGGGGCGGCTGCAAATTGGGTGGACGTCGGCAAAGGTAGTGCTGCTGGCTAAACGGCCCAAGCGGTGCTACCGATGCCTCGCCACGGGCCATATCGGAGTCAATTGCCGGGCGGAGGACCGCAGTGGACTTTGCTTCCGCTGCGGCAAACCTGGGCATAAAATGCCGGACTGCGGGGCGGTCCCTAACTGCCCCGTTTGTCTTTCGGCCGGAAAAGTGGCAGACCACATGTTGGGGAGTGGCAAGTGCGTCACTTCGGCGAAAAAGCCACCTCCCCCAAAGAAGAAGACGCCCACTAAAAAGGCCCGCCAGAAAGTGGCCAAGGCCGATGGCGCAAGGGTGGCACCAGCCGCCCCCGCCATGGACGCCGAGTGAGAGGCGCCTAAGACCCGTGGGTGGTGATCGGGGGATCGCTGCCCACCCAAGGGGTCCCGAGAAGAACGCTCCCCCCATGTCCGGGGGGGCTCTCGGAGAAGGCTAGCGGTGGCACACCACCTATGCCGCCGCATTGAGGAGAGCCGGTCATAGGCAGGCGCTGGCGGGGTCGTGGACGAATGTTTCGCGATACCCATGACCCCGGCCTAGGCGCGAAGAAGGGCATCGTGCGGTTTTTAGTGGGTAAACCCGGCGCCAGTCATAGGTGCTGGGGAGTCCCACATAACCCTACGATGTCCCCCGGCGTCGTAGGGTATTCGTAAAGAATTTTCCGCACGTAAAAAAAAAAAAAAAAAAAAAAAGGTTAGGTTGGGGCGGGGCTCAGCCAGTTCGTCCTCGTTCGTGGCCCTGGGCAACGCTTGGGTGCGCCACCCCGTCTTTTGCGGGGTGAGGTACCCACGCGGCTGAAGGCTGGCGCTATCTCTTTTCTTCTCTATCTTTCACCACCTATTTTGTTTAACTTTCTTGTTTTTGCATTAGATTTATTTTGTTTTTCTATCTTTCACCACCTTTTCTTTCATCTCCAACTATCTTTCCTTTTTATTTAACTCTGGTGGGGGAGCTCACCCCCGAAAAAAGAGACCGCGACCCGGGTGTCGGAGTTTTGAGAATGGCAGATCGCAATAGTGAAAAGAATCTCCGGGTGGGTCCCAGCGATGGGGAATCCCACACCCCTGCTTCGGCGGGGGTCAGGTCCGCGTATAC